>VZRF01006023.1:0-80036 GCA_013396875.1 Vireo altiloquus
AGGAGGAGGAGGAGGGGAGAAGAGCAAACACACACTCTCAGCTGGTACTGCTCAGAGCTCCTTTCCTCTCCACTGCTGAGCCGGGAGCAGCAGCAGCAGCTGGGATTGCAAAGAGCAAAAATTGCACTACACGAGCAAGTTTAACACTGCTGCTGGCAGCATGCACGTACGAGCTTTTCTACAGGAATGGAGACAGAGCTCACGTGCTCCAGAACATCCCCCCTCTGGCTGAGCATGGGTGGGCTGCCTGGCAGCACAGGCAGACGTGCTGCACACACCCAAGTGGAGCCAGCTCTGGGTAGCTGCTGAGTGCTGGGCAAGAGAACCCACGTACAGACATGTTAACTCACTGCATCTGTAATGCTTCCCACTGGCTTTTGAGTTTGTGGGACAGCCAGCATGCCTGGCACCCCAGGACTGCCAGATGTGTGGGGAGGAACATGAGACAAGGGGATGCCCCAAGTCACGGCTCTGAGATGTTCCTGGGAATGGGATGTCTGCTTGCTCTTCGGCTAGAAAAAAAAATCAAAGCTCCCAGCTGAGGGCATTAAGCTTAATGGTGACATCAGTGGAGATGCAAATAAACTTATTTTTCCATCAGAAGGTGGAAAAGAGAAATAGAGGCCAGATCCTTAAGACAAATTAACAAAAAAAATTTAAAAAATGAACCTCAAATCTGAATCTGTCTGCCCAGTTCCCCTTCAGTTCAAGGCTGGCATGATTTGTCCTCTGCTGTGTGGGAGGATTTAGCTCCTATTGACAGATGAGCTAATCAGCTCCCCTCAGCTCTCGAAGCTTTATCAAAGCCAGTTAATCATGTTACTGATGTCCGCCCAGGCCAGAGATCTCCATTTCTGTCTCTGGCCAACAAGGCAACACATGTGCACACCACACATGCATAGGGATAATTTTTTTCCACTTTCAATTCCACCAGCAAGAGGACATTGCCTATTGTGCCAACATGTGGGTGCTGCCCATCTCTCTTTCACACCCTTTGCCACCCTTTGTTCCTGGGGAGATGTAGCTCCACCAGCATCTCATGAAGGAGCAGGATGATCTCTACAGGCCAAGCTCACATCTCATTGCTAGCACAGTGATGGCAACAGTGGGAGGAATTGTCCTCGGTCTTGGCAGGTCCAAGTCTTGTGCTGGAAGGCTGCTGAGGCCAAGAGTCATTTGAACCTGAATACCAGTCCAGAATTCTGTCCCTGCCACTGGGTCTGTTTTACTTCTGTACCCAAATTTCACCAGTTCCTGTTCCGTCCTGCTTCTCCTGAGGGCTGAAATGGAGGCTGTTCTTCTTCCCTCTGGAATGGCTCTATCCACACATATACATATCTACCAAGCCGAGAGGACTGCCTTTTCCCACTGAGTTTTGGGGAGCTTCTTCTAACTTCATACCAGCGATGGGAGGACCCAGCTCTCTGGTTCCCTTTTTGCTTCCTGACAGGGTCACTTGCACTGACAAGTTATCTCATGGCCTGTGCTCGGGTGCACATTGCTCAGGGGCACATTTGGAGGTGATTGGTGTCCACCAGAGTGTTTCAGGAGCTGCTGCAGGTATTGGCAGCTGTGTCCCTCAGTTCTGCAGGCCTGCACTGGTTCCACAGCCTGAGCTCCAGGGAGACTCTACTGAGGTCAGGCAGCTGCTGTGCTCTCTGGGTTTGTGCAGTGCAAGTGAGGCAGCTGCAGCCTCAGAGCTGCTCTGTACCAGCAACCTGACAAGGACCCCAGGCTGGCCTGTGACCTGGTTGGGACTTGAGCCCCAAGGTGGGCCAAAAAAGGGGAAGCCACTCCTGCCTGGCAGAGAGACTGGGCTGGAGAGCCAAGGAGCTGTGTGTGGAGAGAGCCTGCCATGCCTGCTGTGGGGCAGCCCCTAAATTAGCTATTCCAGGAGGAAAGGAATTTCTCTAGAGCCTTACACTCCCCATCTTCCCCCTTCCCCCAGACCTACCCACCCACTTCTTGCTCTGAAAAGACATCTGCTTTTCTCTGGTGTTTCTGCAGGTTCCTCTGCTGCCCCACCCAAGGAAACACTCCGGGGCCCCCCAGATGAGCTGAGAGAACAGCGAAAAATGGGCCACAAAAGCAAAGAGGAGGAAAAGCTGTGGACACAGTCCAAGCCAAACTGTATGGGCTGGCTCTCCATGGCATCTCCCACTCCTTTCCACAGGAGAGTGAGTGGGCGGCCGTGGCCGCGCTGTGAGATACGATCACCCACCTATACAGACAATGTCCATGAAGCCGTACATTCCATAGCAGATCTGGAAGAGCAGGTCCTGGCGCTGCCACTTGGCTGAAGGACTGAAGGTCGACCAGATGAGCCACGAGATACTGGCGATGAGGAAGAGGGAACCCAGGATGGCCGCTGCTATCTGAACCTTCTCAATGACTGTCAGAGAGATGGCCTGCCACTGCACGGGGAGGGGACAAGAGGGAGGGAGGAAGGACAAAAGAGAAGAGATTAGTTACTTGGAGCACAACACTGCTTTACACCTTTGTGGTGGCTTTGGAGATCTCCAAGAGCACCTACGGCATAGGAGCTTTTACCCCATCCACATCTGGGTTGGAGCATGGCAGTTGTTCAACAGTGCATGGCCTTGGGTTTCTTGACAGCACTGCTTGAAGAGGCAATGGAAAGGAATCCTGCATCTTACCAGGAAAGCACAGCAACCTGAGCGAGGCAGGATGGATGAGGGCAAAACACCAAGAATAATATCCCCATGACAGCAGATCTGTGATGGCCATCACAAACCAGAAAGTTCAACTGCTTCCTCAAATAGAGGCCAGGCAGAAGCCTCAGCCAGGGTATCTCAGTACCATAAGAATAAGTATTTCAAAGAGCCAAGCTTTCTTTTGAAGGCCTCACATGAGCTGGCTGAGAGCCACTTTGTGAGATCTGACATGATCACAGCCCTAGGTAGGATCTCACAGTGGCAATACACATCCCACAGAACTTGCTACGAACAACACAAGATGTTGTGGTCAGGACACCCTGCCTTTAGATGATGACATATTCAGGCTGTGTTCCAAGGTAAACGTCAATGCTTCTTCCTCAGAAAAAGAAAAAAATAGAAATAACTCCCCCAAATCCATTCACTTTGTCAAATAGCTTTGTATAAGCTATGTTATAAATATTCTAAGCCCAGACTCCTCTCTGTCATCCAGCATAAGAGCTCCCCACTCAGATTTACACTGCTGAGAAAACTGCCCTATAAAACCAAGAGCAGAAATTGGTATCTTTAACAAGACTTGGACACGTGGTCCACAGCATCTCCTGAAAATCAAAATTCAAGCGCCCAGCCAGGCTGAGGAGAAACAGTCTCTCCTGGCATCGAAGTATATAGGCCACCTCTAGCTGTGAGATACATGCCCTTGAAATCACAATGGGACTGGCAGAAGGATAAACAAAGATGGACTTCAACCTCCTGCAGGTACAGAGGATTCAGAGGAACTGAAAATCTTTAGCCTAGATTCAGTCCAAATTCAGTGTCCCCAAGAAGTGACATTCTTATGAGACCTCAGCCCTGCATGTTTGTCAGACACATCCTGGGACAGCAGGATCACCCAGCAAGCCTTGCCCCATCCTTCTGCTGTGCAAGAAGGAAGTTCAAGTACCGGGTACCTCTTTAATGCCCAGGCTAGCCAGGAGTTAGCAATGCTTTTTGCAAGGACTTTCGAACCTTGACTGAAGGGCAAGGAGGACAAGAGGTGACTTGTGCTGGTACAGGCATGCATGGCACTGCTACCAGTCCAATGACCAAACCCCAGAACTCAGTGCACTCCCCTGAAAAGGGCTGCATTTGGAGAGGAACAGATGAGAGATTCAGCTTGAGTCTGAGGTCTGCGGGTTGCAACTGGAAGGAGATTGCTCTGCCTCTGCCAGCCTGGCTCCCTGGCTTACATCCTGCAAGGGCAGACAGCCCTCGAATTGTCTATCATGGATGTGCAGCATCAGCGAGGTGGGTGGTACCAGCTTGTTTGGTAGTTGGCCACAGAAATGGCCACAAAGCTGCCGAGCAGAGAGAGAGCTTGTTCTCCACAGAAGCAGGACTGGACTTAGCTAAACTCAATCTCTTCCCTGGGCTCAGCTACTCCAGTCCCCTTCCTGCCATCTGCCCCAGCAGCTGACCCAGCCAAAGGCAAACACTGAGCACTGTGGACACTCAGTAATCTTGTCAACAGCCCATTCCCACTCTGCCACAGCCTGACCTGCTCCATGCCTCCACCGAATCCAGCCACACGTCTGGCCCTTTGTGCCACTGAGAAGGTCACACAGTGAACAGCCTGGAGGTCCCAACGCTGCAGGGGCACTGGAGTCCACAGGAGAGGTACAGTGGTGCAATTCCTCTCCTGACATAAAGCAGAGCAAAGACCACCTAGCACCCATCACCCCTAAATCTGCCTTGTGAAGGTGGGATCAGCAGCTTTGCCATCCTCCCATCAGCTCTTCAGCTTTGTTCTCAACAGCACCATAAGCCAATGTGGGACAAATCTGCAAGCAATGCCATTAGCCCAGAGCTCCAGGACTAAATTCACGTGGTGGGGAGGGAGCTTGGCTATTTGTGTGAGGTTGCACTTTTGTCCCTGCAGCTTTCCCCAGACCTCATCTCCCCTTCCACTGCATGTGGCTGGCTCTGAGGGAATGGGAGCACTGGGATCATGGTGCACAGCCTGGTCCTGTGTGCTAAGGCTTTACTGCAGGCCCCTCACACAGACCCGCGTGCGCCCGTGCCAGCCAAATCATTCTGCATCATTTCTCTCTCTCTCAGAGGTAATGGACTGGCTCCTCACCATCTGTCTGGAACACTGCAAGGCCTCTGGTAGCAACAGGTCCTTCCAAGGTAGCAATTAGAGACAGGAAGAGAAGAAGGAACTGGTTTTTACAACTAGAAGTCATGTACGACCAACACTACTGCTTTGCAGAGAAAGGGAGGCTTAGGTGTAACACTACATCCACTGTCAAAGGGGATGGGGCTCAGAGAGCAGAAGAGTTACACCTGAGTGCAAACCTCAAGCCCCACTCCCCTTGTCTGTTCCTTGCTGGGAACAGAGCAGCTGAAACACCGGCAGGGACAGAGCCTGACACTGCTCAGCTGGCAGCGGCTGTCGGGAGGTTCACTGTGGTGATAATGAAGAGCTTGGAGCCTGTCAGCTGTGCCAGGGGGTAGGAGGCTCTCCCCCTGCATCTGGCAATAAGTGACAGTGACACACACAGCAGCAGTCCTCACTCTGTTCAGAAGGTGGCACTGGGGTGTGATTACCCTCTGGCAAGGAGGTAAATGGGTCAAAGCTGAACATTGGGGAAAACAGCCAGCTTGCAGAAGAATTTAATATTTTCCAGGAAAAAAAAAGTAAGTAATAAATGTTGTATTAGCTCTCTGGCAGCCCTGAGAACTGCAGTTTAGAATCCCACATTTAGCTTGAGCCACTAATAACTAGAGTCATTATTTTTCATCTTTTAATTTCATTTTGCTACACATCTTAGCATATGAGGTTTGCACAGAGAGGAGAAAAGGGGCGAGACAGAAAATGGAGCCTGTTACCCCCATGAGCACTCAGACAGAAGGGTCCAAGAGCTGTTCAAAGGTGGAATGTGCTGATGAATTTCAGCTGCAGGAGCTCGGCTTGATGTGTCCCTGCACTGGTAGCCTTAGGAGCTCACCTCAATCACAGCACTGTGTCGTTCAGATTTCATAACAGCCCTTAGAAAATCACCCCTTTTTCAAACCCCTCTCCACCCTCATTATGGCCAGCAGACCAGGGGTTTGGCAGGTGACCCTATCATCCTTGGGTCATCACTAGAGCTGCAAAGAGAGGTCTCAGCAACTCTGCAGTCCCTTTACCGGCACATCTGAAACCCCCAAAGCTCTTTGTCTGAATGCCTGGCAGCAGACACGGCCCCCTCCCTCCAAATCTCCAGCTAAAATGTTCAAGCTCTAGCAAGATCACAATGTCAAGCAATCCCACCTTGTGGGGAGAGACCTAAAGCTGAGCCCTTCTTCCCTCAGCTGATAATGACTCGAGCTCCTGGTAGCCACTTGATCTGCACTGAAGTGCACCTTTAACAACTCAGCTTACCCAGGTTATCAGTCAGGGATGTGACCTTTAGGCAGGTAGAAAGCTCTACAGATGCTCTGCCAGTGCTGAACAGGGCAGAACTAAGGACTTGGTGGTACCAAGTTTTAAAAGCTCCTGCAGGATAACAGGAGCAGCTTTGTGAGCTCCAGACTCACAATGGCTTCAGGGCATGCCCAAGCTGCTCCTTGTGATGTTCTGCCACCCGTGCTGGAAAAGGTCTCCAACACTCCAAACCACTCTGGAGAAGCTGTCTGGAGCTGTCTGTCCTCTGCTACCACCCTCCTTGGCCAAGTGGCGCACCACTCAGGTCTGCACTTGCAAAACATCACTCTCTCAGACTGATTTCCCCAAGTTTCCCCATTTTGCCCAAATTGCAAAGCTCTGCAACTCAGATGCCACAGAAAGGGTTTCTTAGGAGCCCAGGTCTGACATTTGTGATTACTTTAGTCAGGGTCCAAGCTGGGTTCGGCGCCTTCAAGTCATGTCACTCATTCTCTCGCACTGCTTCATAACCTGCAAGCTGTACTTGAGACAAACCTGTTTCCCTGCTTGCTTCAGGGTTTCTGCTTGGAGGCTTTTGAGTGAAAACCTGCTACTGTAACACAGATGAATAATGTCATTACTGTAGTATTTAAGGCCTGATCTGTATTTCTCTTTCTTTGGCACCTGCAGTCTACAAAGGTTCCCAAGCAGCAGCATGAGCATATCCAAGGCAGATACTGCTTGCAGAAGATGTCCATGTCTTACTGCAGCAGCTTGCAAGGAAGTCTCATTTGCTGGAAAAGCCTTCCTACACTCCCCTGAGAGCTCCTCCATGCCTGCCTCAGGCAGTTCAGTTTATTTTTATTGCTGTATCTGACACGTCCCCTTAATACGCATCATTAACATCCTGAGCTGTGCTAGTCAGCAATTTAATTCTCAAACCCAGGGTCACAAGCAAGAGGAGGTTTTTCCTAGAAGGCTGGAGAGGATCATTTCCAGCACTGCTTAGATGTGGCTCTCCCCTTGCTGCAGGGTCCTGAGACCCTGGCCATCCTCCTCAGTTATTTTCTGGAGGATGGCTTTTTTTCTTAATAAATTCGCCAAGCAAAATTAAGCCCCTGCTGTGGCATAGCTTCCTGGATGTACATTTACAGATGCTGTGGCTTATTCAGATACTAGAAAAACAGCAAAGAAGAGGGAGGGCCCACTAGGGCCATGTAATGGAAATGTGCAGTGATGAAACCCCCCCTCCCTCATGTGCCAGAGCATCTGGTAAGACTCAGGCTACAGCACCGGTATCCTGGAAAATTCCCGTTATAACATACAGGCCCTGAAGTCCCTTTTGCAGTGATTGCACCCATTGCTTGCAGGCTGCAGCTTAAGCTCATACTCAGCACAACTGATTTTGCAGGCTGGGACAGCCAGGGGACATCAGCAAACTTGTCTCAAGCTTTTTAGCTCAGGATCTCAGGCTGAAGTTCAAACACCCCGTGAGCTCCACCATTCTTGCAGATGTGAGTGTCCTGATGCAGAGGCCATGTAAGAGCACTCATCAGCTCTTAACAGAGCATCACCACAGACAAAATAGAGCCAGAGAACAGAGACCACATTCCAACGCCAGCACTGGATAACTGGGGATCTTTGGAGCTGCAACAGCCCACAAGGCAGGAAGAGTCAGAGATAGCAACTGTAAATCAGAGCTGAACTCCTCAAAACTGCAGACAGTTGTAGGGAAAGTTGGTTCAAACAGATTTTCTATTTGCTAAAATCAGAGCATCAGAGTGGATGTGGCTCAGGAGTGACTACAAAGGAGCTGTAGAGATTAAACACACCGCACAGTCCCATCAAGGCAGATACCTGCTCAGCTATGTATCAGCACCAGGGTGCAGGCAGTACTATCACAGGCTTCTAAATCCCTGTGCCTTCAGGGTCTTTTTAAAATCATGGATTTTACACAAGTATTACAATGGAGGGAGGCATTTAAAGCCTCCAAGCCCATGACTCCCATCTTGGTGACTGGCAAACTGGAGAGCAGGAGAATGGATGGATGGATGGATGGATGGATGGATGGATGGATGGATGGATGGATGGATGGATGGACAAAAGCTCTGGATTTCCTGGTTTCTCACAGCTGATGGACTATTTTTGCTCATTCGCTGCCCAACTGCTGTTTGGCAGGACACCTGCTGTGCTGTCCAACAACTTTAATCCCCCAGTCTCAGCAGGTTGGCAGTGCTGCTGCTTCAAGACCTTTGCTCTTAAATGCCTGCAATCCAGGGAGTGGGGAATAGGGTGGGTTAATTTATAGAGATTAATTCTTCCAAAATAGCAGACTAAAGGTCTCTCTCTGGTATGAAACATCATAATAGCCTGAAGGCTGGAAGGAGCCCGTGTTAATTATGCATGAACCCGGCTGTAACTTCTCTGCCCACACCATGAGTCTTCAGACACATCTGGCCCATGCTGTGCTTCTAAGCACTCCAAAGAAATGTGCAGAAGATGTCAAAACAGGCAGAGAAACGTGCAGGTTCCAGGGAACATGTGGGTGTTGGATGTGCTGCTCTGCTCAGACCAACTGGACATGCTTCAGGGAGCCCAGGGTCTGCCAGCTGCCTGGATTTGGCTTCCCAGCAGCCCATCAGATGAGAGAACACAGGGGAGAGGTAGGCCATGTTGCTGGTTAGAATCTAGCCAGGCTCAGAGCATCACCCAAACAGGTTTCATTTTACAAGATGAGGTTTGTGTGGTCCTTGCCTGTATCACGGTTGGTCTCGAAAAAACAGATGACCTTGGCTTCCTACAGCATTTGCCCTCCAAAAACTGTGCTTGAGAAACCCAGAGACTCTTGTAAAAATAAAGCTGGCCCCAAATTCCACATGTTGGGTGAAGACCAAGCAGAAAGGATGCTCTTCCCACCTGCACATGCTGTGACTTGTTATGGGATACAGTACTGGGGCATTGTAACTCCTGTGTCCTCTCTGCCTCCTTTTCCCAGCACCTCACCACAAGGTGAGAGCCACTGAGGAATGAAGCATTTGTAGTGATGAATTATGGGGAGCTCAAGCCCTTAGTTCCGGTGGGAAGTCCTGGCCTGGTGCATCAGCCACTTCCCACAGGATTTTTGCAAATTAATGCCAGTGTAGCATCTGCTTCCCAGCAGTGCCTTTGTGCTGGCACCAGGCAGGGCACCCAGGCACGCAGCTGTAACTCTACACACTGCATTTATTCCAGACCAAGTGGCTTTTCACTCCAGTTGCTTCTTCCCATCCTCCAAATCTCCCAGTGCTTCTGAGAGAAGTGCTGTGAAGTCTAAGCCAGCAATATGAAGGCTCCAAGCCCCGGATCTGCACAGTCCTCTGGGACTCTTGCTCCTGGAGCTGAGCTCTCTAACTCAGCTACTTCTGCCACTCAGTTTTTGTGTTCATGACAAAGGCCAGCAGATCAAGCCACTTTCCAGCAGGGGAGCCCAGAGAGAGAAAGAAGCTTTGCACAAGCTCTGAAATGTGAGTGGTGAGGTGGGAGCTTGTCCATGAAGAAGCTCCAACAAATTTTAGCCGAGTGAGGAACAGGAAGAAAGTCATTGACCCATTGCCCTGAGCCACCTGAAAGTGCAGAGGATTTGTAAGTCATTCATTAAAGGCAGTGCTGGAGACACAAATGCTCACAAATTTGTACCCACAAACCTTCAATGCTGCTCAGCATCACATACCCAATCTGAGACACAGGAAGCATTAGGGCACTCATGGAGCAGCTTTCCAGAAATAAACAAAAGCTGCTCTGTCCACATCTCCCCTCCTGTGTTTCAATCTGCTCCGAGTTACTGGAGCCAAGAAATTAAAACATTCTGGGTCTGAAGCTTGGGATGAAACTACTGATCTCTCCAGCCCATGGCTCATGGAAAATTGAATCAGAAGCTGTAGGGACTCTCAGAGAGCAGTCAGGTTTTTCCTTCCCCTCAGCAAAGTTTCCCCATGATGTCTCCCTAATTTCACTACTTCATTTAACTCCGGAGTCCTCATGTGTTGCCCCTTCTCCCTCAATGTGGTTAATGACCTCAGGCCTAGAAAAAACAACACAGAGACCGCAGTTTGAAGGAGAGAGCAGAAGTTTGCACTCCCCCACACCCCAGTACAACTGGGCACCATCACCAGCACTGTCCCTGCCTCCTGGAAGAGTGACCCACAGAGGGTGGGGCACTGGACAGGCTGACGTCCCTACTGACATGACCGTGGTCTCTAAAAATGCCTCTCCAGTCCAGATGATGCTCATTAAATGGTAGTGCCCGGATGTCATGTGCTTCATTAAGGCCGAGGCACTAATGGTGCTCAGCAAAGGCATGCAGCAATTAATGGATCTTCAGGCATTGCCCCCGCAAGAAATCAAAAGCTATTAAGGATAATTTATCCCATTTTTAATAGTCACACAGGTTTCCCCATTCTGAATCTTGATTTTAAATCACCAGTCTGTACTGGGACTTATTCAACTACAATGCTTTTGAACTCAGATAAGAAAGAAGGTGGGTCCTCGGATAACTTTCACAGCCACTTACATCAGGATGCGCTTTACCTATTGTGTGCACATCTGCAAACTTCCACCAAGAATCAGGCTTGGAGAGACCAGAGCATCAGAGTCTTGTGCCATGCCATGATTGAGGAAGAACAGTAAAGTGAAAAAGGTGGTGAGATCAGAGAAGGAGAGCTCTAAGAAGCCTCCATCTGCCTCCTCCATCCCTCACGCCAACACAGAGGAGTCTCAGCAGGAGGAGATCAGGATTAATGGCACAACTATGAACACGTGGAGTCTCAACATACTGCTCAGTCACAGACTGCGTGCTCTCCCACAGAGGTTCTGTACCTGCCTGTGATTTCCAGTGGATGAACACATTTGAAAGGCTGTGAGGTGTTATAGCACTGTTGTGGAATTTTCAACAGGAGGCAAGTGAATATAAGAATTTCCAAGGACAGAAAGAGCAGACTCCTGAGGGATGCCCCCAGAACCACTGAGCAGAACATGGGGACTCTTTGGGCCAGCCCCCAGCAACCCTTTCTAAGTGTCTGAGACACACGGATCCCTGTGCACAGGGAGGGAAAAATCACACAGGTAAAATCCACTTGCTCCCAGAAAAAAAATTGAAACAAGAATAAATAGACTTTGAAATGTCTCTAGTACCTTTACCTGCAGAGGGTTCTTTGTGCTTATGGCAATGACGTGATACTTGTAGTAACACAGCTCACAGCTCCAGCAGCCTCTCTCACTAATCCATTTGATCAGACATGGCTGGTGTGTGCACTTCACAGATCCATCACATCGACACGGGCTCAGCAACTCCCCCTGAAAGAGACAGAGAGCGTCAGCAAGGCTTCCCTCCTCCCACAGGCACGGCAGAGCACAGCACATGTGGCACGGCATGGCAGAAGCTCCCTCATCCACCCATGTGAACTTTCTTCCTTTTTACCTTGTTTGGCTCAGGCAGTTGTGCTGCCTTCATCCCTTTTCCCTCTAATAATGCTTGCCTGATGTGAGCTGAGACTGGCAGGGGTGTAGTGGTATCAGACACTGGGGTCTTACATGCCTTGTTGCCACTGAAGGAAAAGCTAGATGAGCACAGCTCTTACCAGACTCCAGAGGACCCACACTGATGCCAACCAGTGGACACACCACTGGTTCGCTGCTCAGGTTTCTATCTCTCTGCTGCCTATTTTAGAAAGTGAGGTTGGTGGTGGGCAAAGTTGTGAGACAGCCTCTGCTGCAGACTGATGTCCTGCTCAGACCAGGACAGCTTTCTCAAGCCCAGGCACGCAAAAGGTCCTCAAATTTCTGCCCCACATGGTCTCCTTTTCCCCAGACAGTCATACTGGTGAATAGCTACAGGGCTAGCTATCTGCACCCTAGAAGCAAGCAAGATGGAGAACAAATCACATCCTGGCTTGTGACACAGATGGTTATGAGTGGTGGCTGAAACACTGAACCTCCTGGCTTGTTCCCTTGTTTTGGTGTGGCTTCTAACAGGGTTTCCAGGAAGACCCCATATTGTCCATCTGCTATCATCCTGTTCACCATGGGACTAAATTCCTCTGTGCACACAAGCTCAGAAGCTCTTTACAGTTGTTTGCCATTGTTTATTTAGGTTAGAAGAGAGCCATTATATTTTACTCCTCACTATTTAGTGTTCAAAAGCCACAGTACAGACTCCAATAGTGTATTTAGTTGTGCTCCAAGATTAAAAAGCTTTTAAAGGCAGAATAAGAATATATATGGTACCGGGAAGGCTGGATCATACTTTCAGCATTGGGGAGAAGATATTTGCTTTTATAGCCCCAGATTAGCCTCATCACTACCACGATGGAGCACCAGGATAACAGATGCTGGCATTGGACACTGGTGGATATGCTAGAAGACATCCATGCCTTGGGCTATGAACCAGTTCCTGCTCTTGCTAACCCTAGTGGGAAACTGTCTCAGCTTCCAGGTCACTACATCAGGTCTCAGGACCTGAGGAACTGAGGACCACACCGGGCAAGAGTGGTACTTCTTTTTACGAAACCTAATGCGAACATGTTAATCGTTTCATTTGTTTCTGCTAGGTGACCTAAAAATGTCATCTTGCATGAAATTTTAGCAAAACTGTAAATAACTGTTTATGTTACAAACCCAGCCTTGGCTCTACTTGTTACTGGTTTTCACTACATATTGGAGGGGATACAGAAGGAGAGGGGGAGCAAGGAGGGTTGTAGGCTCTGTGAACCTTTTCCACCTGGAAAGGGGTGACATGAGGAACCAGAAGAAGGGAAGCAGGGAAGGGTAAGATGGGAGAAAGGTACATGTGGGAATGAGCGCTGACATTTGGCATTCAGACTCCCAAGGTGAGGTCCAGTTTGAGGGGCTCCGGTTTGGCTGTGCATGTTTGTGCCCTTTGCTGAGACTGAGGTGGGGCATCGCCAGTGTGATAAGGAGCCCAGAGGAGCAGGTACTGCCAGACAAGATGCAAAAGGGGAGGAATCAGAGCTCAGCACAGCTCCTCTGCTTCCCTGCTCACCAAACCTCTTCCACACCAAGAGCCAGCTTGGTACAAGGACTGCTGCCCTGTGCCTCTGATCTGCCCTCCTCATCTCAGTCCCTGGTGCCTTATTTTCTCAACAGCTTCACTCCTCAGTGCACAGGTGCGGCCCCAGCACCAAGGAGGTCACACAGAAACCTCCCAGCTCTGCAGCATCCCCGCCTTTCCACCTCATTGCACACCAGGCTCTCTTGCAGGGCTCAAAATGGTGAGTGCAGGACCTGGGCTTTGTTTAATGAGCAGCTGGAGGCATCGATGATGAGGGATCAGGAATGGAGCAGAATGGAGCAGGAACTAAGAGCAACCACCTCCAGGCAGAGGCAGAAGGAAAAGCTGTAGCTACAGCCTGGACTCGTGCTGGCTTCTGGGAGTCTGTAATAAATGAATCTGAGCTTCTCTCTTCAGAGCCAAGAGATGTTCATAGATGTCCTACAGCACCATGGGGACCCAGTCTCCCTCCCTAACTGGGATGCTCAAACAGACAGTCCTGCCAGCTCCTACAACCTCAGGATTCAACCGTGGAGATGAAACCCCCAGTAACTTGATTTTAGCAAATCTAGCAAAAACTCAATTTATCACATTTTCTCCAGCCGTCTGAAATATTACATCCTTTTATGTGGCACACAGCTATTTTTGCATACTGTGAAGCCCAATTCTGTCCACAGCAGGCATTTGTAAAATGCTGCCACATGCACACACGCGCACATGCACTCCTGTACCAGCAGAAAAACAAACACCAGGGGCATATTAAAGGAATAAATCCTTTGTACAGCAAAGGAGAAGGAGTCTCATTGCTGGCTGTACAAAGAGCTCAGGAACAGACCATCGGCTGTGGTACACAGGAAGGTTTTACTGCACAGAGTCCTCTGCCGCTAAAAGCTACAGGAACACAAAAGCAATCCCAAAGTGAGACACAGGATCACAACAATTAGAGATGGAAATTAAATCCCCACATCCATTTTTTTAGATTTGTAGAAGATGGCTCAGCATAACATATTCTCCAGTGCTCAAAGAGCAGCGTTCCCATGAATTCCCTTTGGGGACTGTTTTCCAAAAACCCTTTGAAGGATCTACTTCCCTACTTCACAACACTTATTTTTGCAGCTTTGTAGAGTTATCATCACTGGGATGAGCCTAAGCAGCATTTTTCCTTTGTCAGCAACTAGTGAAGAAATGCTCCCCAACTGCAAGCTTCCTCCTCAGCTCAGTACCATCTTGTTCTTCTGAAACACTCAAGCGTGCTTTGGATTCAGGGCACCTGCCTTTTTTTTTTTTTTTTTGCTATTACCCAAGTCTAAATTAGAAAAAAACAGAGTTAACAAAAAGGGAAGGGTGCTCTAGCTCAGCCACTGCCATTTCAACATATGCATGTAATACTCTTCCCTGCTTCTGGAAGAGTAATATATTAAGCAATTATATATAATGTTCTTCCCTGTTTCTGGCTGTGATGGGAGCTTGTCTCGAGGAGCAGCAAGGGCAAGGCCGGGCTGAACTGGCCTTACCCTGAGGAGGACAATACTGCTGGAGATGCACTGGTAGTGCAGGTCAGCTCCAGCTCCTTCCTCTCCGTCTGGATTCCCAATCTGTACCCGTTGCAATACGTCAAAGTGGTTAATGATTATCTGGCCCCTGCTATTTAAAGCCTACTGGGAGGACTGCTGAGAAAGGATGGCAAAAAAAAATTACTGCTGGTACGTGTTCATAGTGCTTGGTATATCCAGGGAGAAAATAACCACGTCAGGAACAGCGTCACCCCTGGTGAGTGCTGGTGGCAGTGTTTTGCCTGGCTTTTATCTGTCATTTTTCAGTGCTGGGAGCCCATCCACACATTGCTACCACAGCTGCAGCTGGTCACCCCCCAGCAAGCAGACATGGGATGCATTTCCCAGGTCTGTTCTTTTAACTGCAAATCAAGTATGGCAAATTTGCCCACCCAGTCTCCTTTAAGCAGGGCAGGGCTGGGGATGATGGCGTCGTTGGGCCAGGATGTGGTTGGTGTTCTGGGTTGGCCCAGCTGTGCTGACCTACACCTGGTGCTTGGGCTGCCCCGGAGCACCAGTTCAGCTGGAAAGAACCATGTTACCAACATCCTGCTACCACAATCATTAAAGCAAACATTTTGAAAGCCAGTGCAAGCTGGCTTTCAAGAGAAAACCAAGACAGCCAATGGTGATCTTAAGACCTGCAGTTTTTCTTCACCTGTGCATTTTCTCTGCTCGGGTATGCAAAGTAGCACGAGCATCAGCGACAGGAGCAGTGCCCTGGCAGAGCAGGTCAGTGAGAGGATGCTGAAGTAGCTGTCCCATCACAAGGGCTGCCATCTCTCTCTGGGTGTGTACATGCAGCTGCTGCTGCTCACAGACCTGCACACACGCATCTGACTGCTAGCATTTATCTGAGTTTGTTGTGTTTGCAAAAGGAAGCCAGGGTAATTTAATTTCAGGTTTTCAGTTGTGTCTCCTAAATATACTTAAATCTTCACATTGAGTTTAAATGCAACGGGAAGTTTTATTATGGCAAATAAATGCCAAATGTTCTATATTAGGAACATAATTATGGACAAATTAAGTTCAATGGCAAAGAGAAGCCCATTGTTACAGAGCTGGTAAACTTCAATATACATGTACTAATGACCACTCTATCTTCACACTCTTACAAGAGCTGCCCTTCAATCATTTTGAACTAAACACACGTTATTACCAGCATCTCAAATGCTTCCTCATGCGTGCAAGCACTCTGCCAGCCAGCAACAGGCAACAAGGGACATGGAATAGGTATCTGTGTGTGTGTGTGTATATATATGTATTATATTGCATGAAACTCTCTAGCACTGCAGGAAATTGACACAGTGTGAACTCAGAAAAGAGTGCACTTAGGTCTCCTGTGGCGTCAGGACAGCACAGGACATGGTTATGTACAGGGCTCTGGTGAGATGGCATTTCCCCAGGGACCTCAGCAAAGCTGGGTGCTGATCCCAATCTTCATCTTGGCAGCAATCTGCTGAGAGATTTCCTTTATCCGGCTGGGCGAATACCCCAACTGGGCACCTCCCTAATATCTGGAGAATCCATCTCTGTGACTAGGACTGGCTCATCCCAGAGCTCCCCTGTAGACCTGGTGTCCCTGTGGCATGCAGAGGCAGCACTGCTCATGGCAGGGGAGATCTGTGTGCCCTGGGGTGCTAGGAGTACCCCCACCCCAAGAGCAAAAGGAAATGCAGCCCCTGAAAGGACTGGAGAAAAATCTAGCTCTGGACAATTGTTTCTGTTGCTCAGCTGTGATTTTAAGCCTGTGGTTGCCCGGCTGAAGTCTCTCGTGTATGCTCCTGGCCTGGCAGCTCCCTGGGTCAGGATCACATCTCTGCAGGGCTCAGGTGTGGTAGAGGCGTGAGTCACTCTCCAGGATTCCTCAACCCCTCAGAGGTACGAGTGAGCAGCCACAGCTGGGCATGTCAGGCTGGGGGCTCTGAGATGGTTGTGGTGGGGGCACAGCTCTGCTTTTTCATGGTTTTCTGCAGTTTTTAATGGGTATTAGCTGTTCTGGCAGACCAGTGAATGGGGCACTTATCTCTCACAGGGCGATGAGAAATCCAGCTACAAGTCTCAGGCATCTCTGCCTACAGGCTGGGTGTGAGCAGACAGGGATCTCAGTTTTAGTGCATCCAGCAAAACCATCACGCACCCCACCCCTCTGGGACCGTCAGGCGTATTTTGGTGATGTCTGGGAGTGTGGGCGCTGGTCGGGACAGGGATGTGTCTCACAAGGTTCTGAGCTGAAACCCAATGTTTGTTCCACAGCGAGTCTTGTCTGAAAAGCCATCACGTCTGCAGAGCTCCTGATGCTCCAAAAACAACACAAATTGCCTTTCCGCCCACGGAGGCTGCTGCTGCTGCGGCACCTGCGAGGAGCACCAGGGCTGCCATGCTGCTCAGGCTTTTTCTGCACCTCTCTGACAAAAACATGAAAGGCTGCAGCCACAGCTGCGAGGAGGGCAGGGTGAGACCTGCTTTGCATCCTCCTTCTGCTGGAAAACTCATCCCACCACTACCACAAGAGACATGACTTCCCAGATGAGCAGGTGATGCCCACAGTCTCTGGCTTTACCATGGACAAGGGAAATTTTAAGTTTTGTCTGCTCTTTCCCATCTGCAATGTTTTGTGCCTGTTACCACTGCTGAGACAGACAATGACAGAGGTGGCAGCTCAGAATTTGGGAGTGGGATGGAGAAGTGGGAAGGGAGACTTTCAATGTTCTGAGCATTACCATTCCCCCTGGGGACTCTTTAGTCACTGCAGAGCTGAGGGACCATCACCTCATCTGGCTGTTCATCGGGGTAGGAATGAAGCTTGCCCATGTTTTAAGTCAAAACATGGCTTTTTTGGTTGAAGCAGATGACTCAAGAGTCTAAGCTGTGCTGGAGGCAGACAGTGGGTCAAATCTCTGTACCCTCATGCCCAACAACAGTGCAGGGATGTGCGGGAGAGGAATCTGACTGGTCCCATCTCAAGGCTGTGCCCTGGTCAGCAGAAAACAGGAAAGTCCCAAGAGGGCCCTGAGCTGCACCACTGCACCAGCTGCCCTTGTTGCCAAACTGCCCTGCTCCTACTCTGCCACCTCTGAGCGGGACGTTCCAAAGCAAAACCCCTCTGTGCCCCCAGGGGATCCCCACTGCTTATTAACAGGGATGGGTGCCATGTGGGATAAGCCTGAGGGCAACCTCCACACTCTCCCTTTCCCACATGGTAAGCAATGGTGCCACAGACAGCCAGGCAGGAGCAGGGATGGGTTTCCTCTGCACACAGATCATCTCTCAGCTCTGTCAGGGAGTAGGAAAGAGGATGGCTTCTTTTCCTCCCATAATTGCTAAAACCTCAAAGAGTTGTGCAGAGCAGGAGGGTGGGAGAGAGAAATTAAGACAAGGAATAAAATCTCATGAAGAGAAGAAAGAAGAAGGAAGAGGCTTGAGAATCTGGGTGCAGAAAGCCCAGTGCATTAGAGAGGCGGCTCTGGCTCCCTCAGACAGGAGCCTTTGCTGTGGTGACTCATCCCGGGAGCAGTCTGGAGTGGTGCCTCTGCCCTCGCTCCTTCACTGATTTCCAGGGGAAGGTGATTGAACACAGCTCCGCTGAGCTTAATGTGAACTGTCAGGGAGCTGGGGTGCATTTGCCTTGGTAACAGAAGAGAAAACAGGAAAGTTGCAGAGTTTAATATAAAATATTTGGACATGACCCAATCCCTTTTCACTATAAAAAAGGAAAAAAGGACTTAATCTAGGCTAGGGCTGTTTCAGTATTCATCTGACAGTAACCTGGTCACGTGTTTGCCCACAGCCTCGTACTATCCAACAGCTCTGAGTGTTTCTTTGCCATCACTGGTAAAGGACAAAGGGTATTGGTTCAGGGAAGGCTGGGTGTCTCATGGCTTAAAAACCAATTTCCTTCAAAAGGGCAGAAAAAATGCATTTTTGTGAGGAACAGAGAATCATAGGCATTTTATGTGCAATGAGCTACGGAGTCCTTTAACACCTGGTTTCAGGCCAGTGGAAGGTGAAGGGCAGAGAGCCATTCGATCTAAGTCCTGCTTGGCCAGGAAAGGGAGACAGCACTGAAAGGGATGCTGGGGATTGGTTCTCACCTGAGTCAACCACTGAGATGGAAGTGAAAGAGAAGGATAGTCCCTAAGGGTCCCCTTAACTGAGAGGAAAGATGCTGAATTCCATCTCTGTGTGCGGGTCTTGCCAACAGACAGGCCCTTCTCAGAGGAGATTCCTCTGAACAGGAATTCTGACCCATCAGTTTTCCTCAGAGCAAATGAGAGCAAATCAGAACCAGTCAGTCCTCAGAGCAAATCAGTTCCTCAGCAAGCACAGGGACCTGCAAGCACTTCCTGTCATGTTGTTGTTGCCACCAGCAAACCCATGACAAAGAAGCTGAGACTGATCCTGAAAAACTGTTCCACTAGAACAAAGTCAAACCTTACCTGAAATATGGAATAAGAAATCAGGAATTAATTATTAATACCCCAAGGAGTAGAGAGGTTACAATATAGGGTATATTTTTGCTTTTCTCTCTACAGAGGGATCTTCACAAGAAAAATTACTTGACTTGTGTGTTCTACAGCCCACTTCATTCTAATGTCATTGAACATGTTTTTGATTAGCTGATTTAAGTAATTCTTACTAAATGTTGCTCAGTTGCAAGGAATCAAAAGGCAAGTGTCTCAAGTATCACCTACTGTGCCTTATCAGGTGTGATAATAGCACTGATGAAGTGAAGTCTTCAGAGCATGGAAATCACAGTGCTGTACATGTGAAATTGGGATACCTGAATACCCCTGAGCACTTGGGTGCTGCAGCAAGTTCAGCTCCAGACTTGTCCTGAATACAGAGTGGAGATGTCTCAGCATCCCAGAGAAGAAATGTCCTAGTCTGTAGCTCCTGGGCTTTCACCCAAAGTACTGAGGCTTTAAGCTTCTGGAGGTTTACTGTAGACCCCAACCCTTTCGTGAGCTAGAGCAATCTAGTTACTTCTGAAAAGGAAATACACTGTTGTTTCACTTTGGCTCTTCTTAATTAAATTTAAAGTATTTCAGACAATACTAAGATTTATTCTGTGAGATACAAGAGTGAACTCAATTTTGCTCCCTAGGATGCGATGTTGGGATAAATCTGACGTGACACCATGAAGTCAAACAACTCTTCAGCACAAATCAAGTACCCTTAAGTTAGGGCTTCTTGTAATAAATTTTCAACCAATTAAAGAGGGTTTGGGGGTTTTTTTTCGGTACAAATGGATTTTTCACTAGAGAAAGCCTGAACTAAATAAAATTTTTCTAAATATACTTCTTTTTTTTCATGGAAAAAAAAGATAGCAATTATTCCTTATTATCTCTAAGTTCAAAGTATAAAGTTAATGCTTTCAGAATGCAAGTACTGTACAATGCAATTCTTATCCGAGATGTGCCCGTAATTCAGCAAATTGAACTTTGCAGCTACTTCCCTGGGAAGCTGTTCATAAAGATATTCAGCTAATGGCCATTTCAGGAAACATTATGCCATCAGCTGCTGAGGAGCAGCCATGGAAAATCCACAGAAATGGATTTTGGTTTGACTCTCCAGAGGATAGACCCCACTTTTAAAGACAGTGAAACAAATAGAGCAATAGGCTTTTTGTCTTTCTGGGTTTTTTTGGTTGGTTTTTTTTTTTTTTTTCCAGAGAAAGCTGAAAAACCCTTCAACATTAGAACTGAGAAAATCTTTGGTCTCTAATATTTGCCTGATCTTCTGTTTTCTTTACGAATGAGAAAATGGCCAGGTGCTATTGGCAGCCTTACAGCAGTGAGATGCTCCTTCCAAAATTGCAGCAACTGCTAAGGGGCTGCTTCACCCCGGTACCAACAGCTCATCATGAAGGGGAGCAGAAAAGGATGGCAGCCAGGATTTGAGGGTTCTTATTTGCCATAATACCCTCAAGTGACCCCCAGACAGGACTGAGGGCAGCACGATGGGGAACTGGGGGGGCATGTGCATATTCAATAAGCGGAAGCCAATAATAAGGTGCCAACAGGAGCACAGAGCACATCTCCACTACTCGAAGGCAGTGTTTTCCAACTGGGAGTGGAGATGAGGACATGACAGGAGGGACTGTCCCAACAGGTCTGGATGGGAATGGTTATGCAGGAGCTTTTCCTGCTCTGTTTGGGATGGTCAAGACTGGCAGCTCAGAGATGGAAACCCTGCAAAGCCATGTCTGTCTCCAGAGCTGTTTGTGTCTCCTGTGGTGTGAGGTAGAACTCGAATGTGGCCTGCTGGCCTTGGGGGCACCTGGGGTGAAGGCTGAGGACAGCCTGGCAGGAAGCTGAAAGCAGGAGTGAGGTGGGAGACAATACAACACACACAGGGCTGCTGCAGCGGCCGGGGAGCTGTGATATAAAATAATGAGCATGGTTTGTTTACTTTTGGCTTCACTAGTGCTGCAGCACTGAGCTGTTTCATTAAGACGTGGCCTGATCCGCTTTTCCTTTCTGCCTCCCAGACTCACGGAGAAGAATATGCAATTACAAAGTTCACTCATGTAGAGCCCTTCAATTACTGGGTAACTCTGTTATGGTTTTTCCAAATGTTACAAGACTCGTGCAATAGGACATGACATCTGAAGTAATTCATTTTTCATCTGCTGATTAGCAGAAATTAAAATGGTTCTCAGAACATCCCAATTTATGTGAGATCAAGTTCCTTTTCGTCTTTGTGGTTAAGGCATTTCTTTTTAATATCTCAGGCAACCCTGCAAGCAAAGATGATGAACAAAAATACATGAAGGAGGCAGTAGAGGGGGCAGAGGGGAGAATAGAGGCCCACAGGGCAGTGGAGCTTCAGAGCCTTGCCTTCCAATCCTGCCATAAGGTCACTTAAATGTTTGGCAGAAAGTCAAAATGCTTGCTGGCACAAAAGTGCACTGGAAGCAGAAGAACCTCCTTTGTAAATGATGTAGCTACGGAGTGAAGCTGAACTGCCTTTACTGGCAGTGAGCTAAAAACCAGCCACAAATATAAAGGGTTTCTTCTCCAGGTGTCTGCCAGCAGCAGCAGAGCAGCTGCCTGCAGGACGCACTTGTGCCGTGATGATGGATACCACTCGGGACCCCAGCAGGCAAAACTGCCAGCAGCACCTCTCCAGTGGGATCTAGAGAAGTACTCATGGGGGCTGTGGTGGGGGTGTTTGCAGGGCTGGCAGCTCAGGGTCACCCTGGGGGACTCCGGGGGCTGCAAGTCAGATGGAAGAGCAAGTGACAAGATTGGAGCGGCCTGAGTAAGTGATGGGATAAGGGAGAAGATAAAAGCAGCAGGTCTTGCACCATTTGGTCATGGCAAGAGTGGTCACACTACCCTTTCATTTGCTTTCTATTTTCGAGGCATCCTGGGAAAGTAGGTGAAGTCTCCTGGGGAAGGGCTGGGATTAGGAGGCGGGTGAGCATGCTCTTGCTGACTCTCAGAACCATCCTCCCTGCCACCGCAGCAGCCTGGTCCAGAGCTCATAAACCCACAGGCCCACTTAGCTGAAGTGCAGCAAAAACACACCATGGGAAAAGAGAACAGGCAGCTCAATCCCCAAATCCCTTTGCCTAGTGTGACAACTTTCTAGTCAAGAGCAGCTCAATAGGATAGAGCCAGAGGTACCAGTGGCACTGGCTGCACTGTCCCCAGGGGAAGGTGCACAACACTATTTATGATTTTTTCAGTGCTGCCCTGGCAAAAGGCCTCCTGTACATGAAGCTGCATAAATCCATGCATTTCAGTCTTTGCCTGCATATGCCTCCAGGAAAGCCATCTTGTGTTTTCTTACTTCAGCTGGGGAATCCAGCTTTCCCTTTCACAGGTAGAGTATGAAATAGAAAGGAGAGAAGGTAGAAATAAATGTAAGAACAGCTGTAACATTAGTGAAGTGGTCTATAGAGGTGGTGTTCTTTTTTTATCAGTCTTCCACACAAGTTGAAGACCAGGTTAACTGTGTGTGTAAAAGTGAAATACACACGCACGGATGTACACAAATGAACAGTGCCAGGGCTTTGAGGTTTCAGCACTATCAGTGCACAGATATTAAGCATTACATAGGGCTGACTTATCATCTGACTGGGCAATAACCTTTTGAAGATATGCTGATTGGCAATTTACATACTAACAAATACATCAACACTGAGGCAATGTCAGATGCTATGCACAGCTATGGTCCACTCCAGAGGTGGCTGAATTTCAAACAGTAGCTGAATCATTTGTATCCCTCAGCATGAAAGATGCCCTATTGAAATATGAATTATTACGTCTCTGGTTTTGGTCTTTATTGCGCTTTGTCAAATTGGTTCTCTTGCTCTTTACCCATGGGATTTGCTGCATCAGATATAGAATCTGTTTGTGCCAAGCAAGATTCCTCCTGCCACACCTGGATTAGTTTAGCCCGGTGAACTATGTCCAGTCAGACTGGGTTGTGGCCTCCCAGGCATTGTCCTTTAGCTACAGGGTAGGCTGCCTTCCTCTGAAACAACCCATCTCCTCTGTAACAACTCACAGTTCTCTCAGCAAGCTGTGTCTCCACACAGGAAGGGAAAAATACCTGTTCCTGAGTTCCAGTGGGGGAGATTTTATTGTCTTTCTAACCTGCATTCAGCTTTTAGAATGGGATTGTCCTTTACATCTGCCCAACTGCTCTACTCCACTTTCTGGTGCACCAAGCCAGGAACAATGCGAAAATGCCCAGTCCACTTCCCTGACAGTGACCTGCTGTATTCTGGCAAGACTTGTTACTCCTTCACTACTGTCATTCTGCAAGCAGCTGGGATGGAAAAAGATCACTGGAGAGAGAAGAGGAAAGAGGGATGCTGTTCTCATCGCTTTGCTCTGGGTGTCACGAGTACAAAGGGGAGAGGGTTGCAAGTCTCAAGGGCTGAGTTCTTTTAGTGCAACACTCCTGGGCTTTGTTATGCCAGAAAGATTTTAGGAGGATTTTGAAAGCTCCTAAGATTTTTCTCTTGCCTTTGCAGAAGTGGGGTTGGTAGAGAGACGAGCACAGAAATTATCACTATCCACACGTGTGTATTACTTGGAAGAAGTCCCACTAACTGTTGATTATTTCTGTTCAGGGCAGGGTAGTGTGTAATCAGCTACTCATCTACTCTTTGGTGTCAAACACTGAGAAGTTGTGTCTGCAGAGCCGAGAGCATTCAAGCAAGACTAAAGAAACTCATTACCCAGCTATCACCCTCACGGCGATGCTCCAGGAATGGGAAATACCTGCAGCAGCCACAGATGCTCCTCATGGGCTGCAGTGTGATGGCAGCACAGCTGTCTGCAGCTTATAGAGGCAGAGTGGGCCCTGGCTGGGTTTGGGGAACTCTCCACGTTGGGACCCTTGCTCTGTGTACCAGGGTAATGACTCTTAACTATCACCCAGGGACAACTGTAGACTTCATTTATCTGCATGTGTCCAGGGTGTGTAAGGATCTTGAAAAAAAAAGGCCACTGAAGAGAAAATTATTAAGCGTGGCTGGCCACCTCTCTGCATGGACATTGATCTTCACTGGTGTGTCTTTGTTGCTCTGGCAGTCAGAGCATGTCTGAGCCTAAAGCACTGGGGTAGCCAGTTCTGCTCTGGAGGCAGATCCCATCCCTGCAGCAGCCCTGTTCACCTGCAGAGGTGCTTAAGTTCTGACAGCCCCAGGGCCTGGAGGGCGAAAACACTCCATGTCCTCCAGACCGCTTCCTTTTGCTTGGCCACATTCCTGGGCTCTGGTAGCCGCCAGGGAAGCTGAAAAAGATCTCTGGGTGGGACCTGCATCCTGGGCTTCACTGTTCAGGATCTCCAGCTATTTTGCCCTCCTGCTGCTGGGAAGAGAGCAGTGGGTTTTGAATTTTTAATTTAATCCGTTCTCTTTATTTCTTTGGAGATATCGGAGATGAAAGTCTGCCTGGTAACAGTGCTGAGGAACACAAGCACACAGGGGGCAGGTCTTGAAACGTGCTCGGCTGCACTGCCACGTGTTTTAGGGCTGGCTGTATTACAAACTGAAAGCAGGGTGTCCAGGTCCCTCCTGACCACTTCATTTTCTAGTTAAATTCATTGCTTAATAGGAAAAAAAGTAATAATCCAAGCCTGCAGCTATTAGAATTGCCCATCGTTACAGAGGGGAGCCTGCCTCCTTCCTTACCTGATTAGGTTTCAAGGAAGCAGGGACATAAGCTGAATGACAGTTTCCCCAAGGTGAGCCAAAACCACGGGCATGTTTGTCACCACGGGAATGGTTTTATTTGCACAGCCTGCAGGTACCTTGGGCACGTGAAGGCAAGGCTCAGTGTTTGGGCTGGAGCACAGGAGAGGGAGGGCGGAGGGGAAGCGGTCACCAAGGTGTAATGTGATGAAAGGGAGCGAGGTGTGAAAGTGCAAGGGAAACAGAGATGCGGGAGCTGTGCTGCGAGCAGTAAACACGGGCTGGCCGCGGCGCAGAGCCCAGCCCGTGCTGCCGGCAGTCGATAGCCCCGGCGGGGCACAAAGGGCCAGGCGGGAGCCTGCGGAGATTTGTTATTTGCTTTTCCCTATGGGGCAGGGACAAACCGCTGCCAGGACCGAACATGCTGAAGTCACACCACCTCGCAACTGCCGGCAAATCCAGCCCTGCCTTAACCTGGGTGATGCTTTGCTTCTCTGCTTTGGGCCGTGGGATTCTGGGCAGAGGGGTCTCGGGGCTGGTTATGTGCTCACACCGTCCCAGGGCATAAGCCCTTCGGAGCAGGGCTGTCCTGGGCTTTGCACATTGTTTTCCAGAAGCAANGGAGGGGTCTCGGGGCTGATTATCTGCATGAGCCCTTCGGAGCAGGGCTGTCCCGGGCTTCGCACGGATCCTTGCACATTGTTTTCCAGAAGCAAGCCCAGAGTATTGCCGGCATTAACTATGAAGCAAACTCAGATATGCACAGGCAGTCACTCAAACCTGCCTCACTCTGCCATAACCTTCCCTTTCCTCCCTGTCTGCTCTTTACATCACCTCTCAACATGCATGAATTTCTCTTTTTTCATTCCAGACTGCCAGGAGGAGATGGCAACAGACAGCTGCTTATCCTATGTCATGTCCACCAGCAGTGTTGTCTCAGGAGGAACGTCATATATTACAGCTGTGAAAAATGATGGGACAATACCTTGGGACAGACACAGGGAGTAAGGGCCAACAAGGGAAATGCCATTACTCATCATTGGTGTGGGTGTACTCAGGCTTTTTACACATTGGTAGTCAGTTATGGAGACTGTCACACATAGAAAAGCTTCCCAGTTCCCACCAGGCAGCAGAGGGAGGATCTTAAAGTGCCCTAGAACATGAAACAGTCCTACTACAGTCTTTAAGTATTAATATAACCCTAAAAACATCCTGTCTAAAGTAGAAAACATTTCCCAGTGCCTAACTTCCAAAAATACTGTCTGGGGAGACCTCAGGACTCCCCCAGGTGAGACCTCTCCTGCAAGGACCACACAGCACCTTCACAGCCTACCTGCAGCTGCTGCAGCATTCCACCTCTCCAAAGACTGACCCAGGAGAACCTCTTCCCAAACCTTCTCTTCACACTGATTATGAAAGACTCCTGTGGAAAGCCATTGGGCTCATTTCCACAGTCCCGAGGGCATTATCAAACACACCTGGGCATCCTGTGCACACCTTTTAAGAGTGGAAAGTGAGGCTGGTTTAGGGTTTGGATAAGGCAGTCTCTCCTTGGGCTCGTGGCCAAGAGCAATCCCAGGGTCTCCAGGAGGGGAATCTCCATAGCTGAACTGCTTCTCAGAGCAGCTGTGAGGAGGTGGTTTTGAAGCCTCTATTAAAGCAGAGAGCTGCCTGGGTATGGGTTTGCTATGGGTCACACAGGAAGCTTTAGAAAGAAGATTTTGCTGGTGCTCTGATGCTGCTGCTGCTGCTGCTATTTAAATGGCTGTGTCCATGACCAGCTCTGCTGAAAACCAGCCCAAATTCTTTAGTGGAGCCAGGGAAGATAGAGATACATAGAATGGAACATGTCCCTGGAAACAGGATGGAAGGAGGCTGAGTTCCCTTTCAGTCAGCAGTGCTATGGCCTTTGTTTGACATTAGTGAGTTGTGGTATGTTACTGTGAGTTGTGGTATGTTACTCTGAGCCATGCGGGATTCATTTCCCTGGGACAGTGACAATGTTAGGCTGCACCTCCTTCCTAAGAGGACTTAGCTCACTGATCTTGCTGCCTCATGGGGAGCAGGTACCACTGACTTTTCTCAGCCTCCCCTTTCCTGTCTCCTCTCCTTGTCTCCGTTGACATGCAGTGCCTGCATGTGGTCTGTGAGCTCACTCCCAGGCATGGATTGGAAGTGTTTGATAATGAAATGCAATCTAGTTTTACTACTAAAACACAGTTATTGCCATGTAGAAAAAAAAAAGTAAAAAATCCTCTGGCAACCTGTGGTGACCAGAAAACATGTAAACCCACTTCTCGTCAAGGAATTTGCCCCTGCCTCAGGCTGGGCAGTCCCTAGGGGACTGATTTGTCCTCAGTGCAACCAGGTATAAATGGAAACGTGAGCTCTGAACTGAGCTGACTGGGATTCCTCCTGCAGCCACCTTTATTTACTCTGGATGCTTCTCAGGTACAGAATTTCTCAAGAGCAGGTTAATGGCTGAATGTGAGTAGGGAGCTGGCACGAGCTTTTTAACCTGATGCTAAACATACTTCATCTTTAAGCATCTGTGGTTCAGAAGCCCCTCACAGTACTCCAGTCCCTGAAGGAGACTTTCAGCTCTGCATAGTGCAGGACTGGAAAACAAGACTGCTGTAGATGTAAAGATTGTAGGTTATGTCTGACATACCTCACCCTTGCTGTGTTTTATGCACCATACTTGTTTCCTCTATCATGAACCTGAATGCAGACTCTCAGCCAATGGGGAAGGAATGTTTTTTACTAGAGATCTGATGCAGTTCTGATATACTTTTTTTCCTTTCTTGAACCTCGAGAGTTTGATATGGTCTTGGGTCTAAAAATAAGTTTTCTGTCCATGAACCACTGTTTCTCTCATATTTAAGGACTGGAATACTGGGTCTGCTCACATACTTTTTTGTTGGTTTGGTTTTTGTTTTTCCTGTGGGTCAGGCCAATTTTTCACCTGTATCAGGTCAGTTGACGAAAGCTCTCTGCAAACCTTGCTGTAGACTATGGGACTGCACCTACAACTCCCTGCCCTGTCCCCAGGCTCACAGAAACATGTCATTGCAACCCAGCAGCCTTTCAGGTAGGCATTTACTAATTTCTGTGATTTTGCTGTAATTCTGGAGGTCTGTAAGTTGTAAAGTGGTTGTTGGGAGTGCTGCTACTGCTCCCTGTGTTGCCATGAACCTGTGATCAGGCATCACTCACCTCTGACCTGTTGTCTTGGGCTCCCTGCAAATGCAGGGAGCAACAATCCATCCACCATAATATGTCTTTAATAATCATTTTTGCAAATGTGACAGGATAAGGTATTGTGAAATTGAAGACAGACTCTTGGGAACAATTATGAATCCAAGATCCTAAAGACGCTCATTTCCTTCTTGCAGTTCTGTGTTTTCATTTATACTTGAGGAAAACTATTGTAGCTTTGTGTTTTCTGAGAGACAAGCACTGCCAGCAGCAGGCTGGAGATGCTGTTGAGTTCTTTGGGATGCTTTTCCTCAGGGCAAAGACTTGTTTTTTTTCCCTCTATTCTACTGAATGGCTCATTAGATCCTATTTAGGTGGAAACAGTACTTATTTCACTTGGGAGATACTCAGAGCTGTGTGTCAGACAAGCTCTCTCCACCTGGAATTATTTTGAAGGATGCTCCTCAGAAATACTACAGTAATTGTAAAAAGATCACCCAGGTGTATTAGCAAACTGGGAGCTTTGAGTGATAATGTTAAATGAGTGATAAGCTGTTTACTAATTTGAGGTTTATTTGTTCCCTCATGTGTGTGAGTTTGGAGCTGGTTGCTTTCAGTGATCGTGGCTGGTTTCAGAATTGTTTGTCCTGATTTAGACTTGCAACACCCAGAGGGGGGTTAGCACAGGGGAATACCCATGCTAGAAACAGTAAAGAAGGTTGGAGAGGCACAGGTAGCCCTGCTGTGTGTGTCGCCTGATGGAAGCTGCAAGGTTAAGGAGGGAGAGTGATTATTTAGCGAAGTTCAAAGAGAAGCAATGGGAGAAAGTGAACAAAAATCGCCTGTGTGGTCAGAGTCCACCTTAGCCAGGAGGATGCTCTTCAGGGCTGGGAAAGGTTTTCCCCTCACGCTGACTCTGGCCCAGCCTCCATGTGTCATGAATCATGCTTCTACTCTTTCTGTGGCTATTAGGAATAACACAACTTTATCCTTGCAGTCAGAGGAAAAAAAACTTAAATGTATTCAAAGGAGGCTCTTCCAGAAAGAGAACCCATTTGGGTTTGACTTCAGAGGAGGGAGTTTCAGTGCTGAGATTCTGTAGCCTTGAGCAGTAGGATGACGGTATCTCCTTAGGGAGAGCAGACCATGGCAAGCAGCTCTGGGCTGTGGGGAGAGGCCCTGGTGCTGGTGGCCAGTCACACGTCTGCCCTTGCTAACAGAAGTGAATGCCTTAGTGTGCAGAAATTGGAGCCTGCTTTGAGCAGAAAGATGTAAGATTGAAGAGATCACTTCAGCCACCAGCTCCAGCCTCCTGTTATTGCGTGTCATAAATTTGCTCTCAAACATGCTCTGCTTCATTATAAAATCAGTTCAGTTTAATGACCCAGCTCCTTCTGGAAAGCTCCTCCAATAGCTCCCTCCTTGGTCAGCTGAAAACCTGTGAGTTTCACCCTAAATTCATTCAAGCTTTATCTATATTAAATATTCCTGCTGCAGAATAATCTGGGGGGCTTGAACAACACTTTTCCCTACCCCGAGTACTTCTCTCCTGTGTACTTACAGAGACAAGTCAGGCCCCTTGTCAGCCTTTATTTTTTCCCTGGGCTCCCAAGCTCCTGCTCAGGAGGCCACCTTGGGTTTGTGTGCAGCCTGTTTCTGCACTGCTTCTGGATTGAAACAGCTCTCCAAGCAAGGGTGCTGTGCTCCCTGTGCTATCCTGGCCCAGCCTTGCCTGCAGGTATCAATACTGCAGAGAACAGTAGGGAGACCCTGTTTTCCACTGTGCTGCAGGATCATTTTTGTCTTTTTCAGCCCACAAGCCCTCTGGTCACTCAAAATCACAGTTTATGCAGCAACAACACCAAGTCTGTGTTACAGACACACAGATCCCAGACTTCCTCAAGGAGCTCAGTTACCTTCTCCCTCTTTCAGGGGTAGAGACAGCAGACACAAGGAACCATCATCTTTCTGCTTTTGATGTGTGCAGGACTTTACAGGAGCAAGTGCAGGAATATTATTTGCACCAGAAGGCGTATACTGGAGCCTTGTGAGACGAGCCTGTTTGAGGTGGAAGCCTCACAAGTTACTCCTAAAACTGAAGGGTCTTTAAGTGATGGGAAACCCTAGCTATACCAAAAATATGAAAGAAAACCACAAAGGAGCACAGCAGCAAAAGCCCAGATGAACTGAAGACTTCCTTCGGCAAAGAAGAGCCCTGAGTGTCCCTCTTGTCTGTGTTTCCCTCCAAGGCCCAAGGCACACAGTGATGTTCTAACCCATGGAGCTGGGAGGGGGATTGCTGGGGAGACTTCCACTTCTCTTTAATGGCAGAATTCCTGTGCTTCCTGCTCATCAGCTCAAATGTTGCATTGTCCAAACAATTCATTACAAAAGGGAATTAAACAAACATCTCCTTTCATTTTCCACAATAATAGTTTTATTCCTGGGAAACCTTGTTTGCTGCATAATAATTTAATGGGTGTAAGACAAATACACTGATTAACTGTTTCTAAATTTATTCACTTGGTGCAGCAAAAGGGAGCTTAATCTTACAATGATGTGATTTGAATGATGGGTACCTTTGAGAGGCAGGTCAGGATATGAGGTCAAATAAGGAGCTGTCCTGGGGAAATCTGCTGCTCTGTTCTTCTGTGCCTCCAGCTGTTCCTGCATGGGGGGCAGAACACTGAACTGCAGGCAGAGGTTCAGACCTTTAAAGTACCCTTGTACCCTTCAGTACAAGGCAGTCCTTCTCCCAGGTGTGCTCAGGCTGGCTGTGGCGATGCCAGTGTCACACCATGGCCTCAGGTTCACAGGATGCACAAGAGGAAAGTATGGAGTGTGTTATTTTCTGCTTGTCATCTTTTGAAGTCTATGGCTATTTTCAGACCTCATCCTGTGAAGCCAGTGGGAGCTTGCAGGCAGAGATCTTCAAGTGCTTTCTGGACCCCTCTGGTGTATCACCCCCCTGAGCACATGAGCAACAGTACTCGAATAATAGTGCTAGAAAAGCAACGAGGTGGGGAATGCATTTCCTAGCACCTTTCTTCTGCTATTTTTGCAGAGGAAGGGCACAATCCCCCAGCTAATGTTTGAATTTGGCCTTTGGGTTTCAGAGTAGCCGATAATTGTGGGTGGTGGCCAGTTTGATGGCTTATTCTGCAGTGAGAGATCTTTGATGTGCCAGCAAGGGAAAACCCTGAGTCATGGTCATGTCTCATTGAGCTCTGATATCTGGATTGGATTAATAACCTGGTCAGCTTCACACAATTCTAAAGAGGGAGGGCAAAATCCAAGGAGCTGCCACTAAAACTAGTTCATTCAGGCCTGCAGCCAACATTCCAGATGTTCTGAATCTTCTGGGACATGTGGCAGAAAGGATAATAACAAAACAAAAAAACCAACCCAGCTCTTTTACACTTAATTCACATAAATTTTACGCTTTTTCTCATCCATGTTGCCATGACTTGTGAGAGTATGAAAGCACTCTAGGGATGCAGGCAAAGATTTAAGCCATAATCCCTTCAATATCAGACATTTAAAAAATATGAATGCAAGAATAACTGCTTCTCCCAGGTCTAAGAGATGTTAGTAGTATGTGAAAGGGAAGGTCAGAAAGGACAAAAGAAGACTCAATCTTGCTCTCCAGCAAATTCAACAATAAACTTCTTTTTGACTCTACTGAAATTGGGACCTTGAAGAAAGTGTCTCCTGCTGAAACATGCTGAGGATATTTTAAAACCAGATTAATAAATAATTGGACCATCTGCATCAGAGTCTGTAAGTGGAGTGACACATGGAGGGTGTCTGTAAATGGAACAGCTTCAAATATGCAGAGTAAAATACACAGTGGAATGGATTATTTTTTATCCAGAATAGACATAATTATTGCCCATTTGCGTCTCTGTTGCAAGCACAATGAGAGGCACTGCCTTAGAGATGGGCTGATTTCTCCTAAGAATGGAACAGATAGATTGTAAAAGATTGTGCCTGCCCTGCAGAGGTGACAATCATATTACTGAGACAGAGCAGAGGCAGGAGCAATACCAAGGAAATGGTTTTCCTGAGGCTGTGGAGCAGATCAGCTTCCCATTTCCTAGAGTCCAGCTGGGCCCCTTTGCTGACAGAAGATGATATTGCCTCTAAGGCCACCAATATCTGTTGAATCTCCTCCCGTCACTCCTGGGCACAGTTTGTGCTGCCCTGGACAAGTGTTTTAATTAGTGTTCCTCTTGGGGCTGCAGCAGTGGTTGGGGTTAATGTTTCCCAGCCACAGCCTTTCTAAGAACAGGGTCAGACCAGAGCTCACTGAAAGAAGCTGCTTCTGGACCACTGAGTCTAGTAACTCCTAATCCCTCTTTCAGGTGTTTTATTTTTTTTTTTTTTTTCTCCTGCAACATCCCAAGGAAGTGAGCTGCCCAGCTGATGCACTTGTGCATCCTTGTGCTATTTTTCAATCTGGTAACTGGGCACCCTCTGGCTCTTGTATTGGAAAAAGTGATGAGTAATTAACTGTTCCTTGTTCTTGATGCTGGATTTTATAGCTTTCTACCCTAAAGTCTCCACTACCATTCAGCTGCTGAGCAGCCAAGGTGAACTAGTAATTTAGCTTCGTGCTTTCTAGAAACGTATCAAAGGAAGGTGGTGTATTTTTTTTGGGAAAAATGTCTCATTTGCATAACCTATAGATAGTAGCAACATCAGCCTTTTTTAAAACCTGAAATGGAGAGGAGCATTGAGAAAGGCAGTGACAGCAAGAGAAGCAGTTTGACTGAGAGACAGAGTGTGGGATTTATCACATCTAGTGTGCAGTTCTCCCATGCAGACTCTCCATCTGAGCTTGGCTCCCTGAGCTCCTGGTTGAGGGACAAGTCAAGACAGGTAAGAGAGGACCATTAACCATCCACAGCAAATGAATTAGTCCTGACACTTCCTTGCTGGGCTGTATCTGTTATTGATCCATGCGGACAGTGCTTGGGTTCTAGATGTTTCTGAAGGTATTTGGGGGTGCAATGTGCTTACCTTCCCTTGAACACCTTGAAATTTCTGATCTCAGTGGCAGAAATTTTGCCTCAAAAGATCTGAGATGTGGTATTTTTAGTCGTTTTGCTGCACAATCACGCTGACTAGAATTTAAATTTTTTATAAATGCAAAAATAATTTTGATCTGTTGATGTCTCGTTTACACGAATAAAATTAGCTTTTATAGGGATAATTCCTTGGTTTTAAACTATAGTTGAAATTGCTTTGTATGTATGTAGAGGGGAGACAGTCTTCTGTTTTGGTTGATTTAAATATATCTTTACTGTGAATAATGCACTTCATATTTTTTAGAGAACAAAAAAGAAAAATCTATATGTCACTTCAGCTCTTCTTTTAGTGTCCTCATGAGCAAAGAACACAGCAGCATTAGCATGAAGCAGATGCTAAATATATAAATACATGCTGAAGACCTGGAAAAGGGTCCTTACTCATGGTAGCAATGGAGTCTATCTCTAAAAAAATATAAAGGAGTAGAGATAATTTTACAGATATAAAGATGTAAATAAAACTATACAGGAGTAGAGCATCCCCTTGAAAAAAGTGCAAGTTCCACTTGGGTGGTAGAACAGATAAGGCTTCCAGGAACAGTCAGGCCCTAACTTTAGACAGTGTGTGACCTAAAGAATGGGACAATATCAGGACTGTTCCCATGAGTGCACAACTGCAGGGGTACCAGGAGAAACAAACCCTGCAACATTTCTCTCCAGGCACTGCCCTGCAACCAAGGCAAAGCCATGACTGAGGACCTCACCTGAGCAGGCAGTTAAGAGATGAAGGGATCTAAAAATGTGGGACAGGATGAAGGAGTGAAAATAGGTGTTGCCATGTGGATCCCATCCTCTCCCTTGCCTCTAGTTTTCCCTAATATGAATGTCTAAGAAAAATGCATGAACAGAGATGAATCAAAAGAGCTGTTTTGGCGAGGATGGACATGACACATCCATGCTGCACCATCAGGATAACCCATGTTCCCTGCTTCCATCTGAGGCAGTCTAAGGCCAGTTCCTGCTGGCATCAGTGTGGGCTTGAGCACCACTCTACACTCAGTCTCACCAGCCCTCACCATGTAAGATCCTCCGGTGGAGTCTCCAGTCATAACCTGTACCCAGACCCTTCAGCTGATGGGATGGCAAGGCAACACTTGTGAAATCTTGGCTGCCTGTTATGCTCTGTGGTCTTATAGTCTTAACTCTCAAGGGTAGGAAGTTGGTTTTCATGAGCAACTTTCAACCCAAACCACCTGATCATCCCCTGCTGAAATTGGTGACTGTGGGCTGGGTCAGTCTCTGTAGGAGATTTGGGACGGGAAACACAGAGGCAGCTCCAGTTTGCCACTGCTGGCAGGTTTGATAATGGTTTAATCCTTGTGCAATGTCTCCTCTCTGCATCCAGGCATTCAATAAATGTAAAGCAGAAATAAAATAATTGTCTCATTAAAATCTGGTCACAGAGCTGGAGATAATACTCGTTTTTGTCAGATATGAAGTCACGCAAGCCCCAGCAAGGAAGGGGAATGATGGATGGAGTCAAATGTACCTCCTGTCCCTCAGCCACCCCCTGCTCCCTTGTGGCTGAAGTAAGCACGTAACATCTCTGGCAGTAATGAATGACTGGCAGTGCTGCACGGATCCCTGCTGGAGAGCTGTCAGGCAGGGGCTCCCGGGAGGAAAGAGTGAGGAAATGGGAGGATCCTGATTGAAGAAATAACCCCTGATGCAGATCTCCAGTGACTAACTCCCCACCCTCATCAGAGGATCCAGATGCAACCCTGAGGGCTGATGTCTGAGTTGCATCAATGTGGCTCCTTCCCGGCTCAGCACTGACACCTCCATCCTTTTGGCTTTAGCACTCCAAACTCTGGGTTGAAGACTAGCTCCCTTGCTCTGGGCCTTTCCTTGAGCATGACCCATGCTGGAGAGTCACCTACCACTTGCTGTCCTCTAACCAAAGCTCCCTGACTCCAACCCAGCCCTACTAACACATAACTGTGAGGACATCTGAGGATATCTCGACATCTTGCTCCTGCAAAACCACTTTGTCACTTGGGGCTATGGCCCAGAAACAAAGTTCAGCTCTTCTCCTGACAGGACCACCCTGCATGGGCATTCACTGACCAGGATTTAGACCACTGAGCTAGAAGGGAAAAAGCACTATTTTTTCCTGATTCTAGTCCCCTGAGCGCTTGGATACTGTGAATGCTCTGGTTTTTCAAAAAAAGGAAGCAATACCTGACCACTGGGGATAAACTCCCAGAGAAGCACTGTTCAGATCTGAAGAAAGAGAAGGGACACAGCATAAATCTGTATCTTAGAAAAACCTTTTCAAAGAGCCTCTGAAAAGGTCCTTTCCCCCAAGATTTAGTTAGCACTTTTAAATGCACCCAACTCTGGAGATGTGCCCTGGGCAGTGCCATTAGAAAAAGTGGAAGATTGGAGCTGCTCTGAACCGAAGTGACCCAAAAGCTGCTGAATTCAGGTCTAAAACCTCCCCTGGAGGGTTGCCCTCATTAGGTTGGTCTGACTCTCAGACTTCAGTCTCTTGTGGAGATGCAGACAGGTGCAAGCGAGATTCCACCAGGAGTACTGCATCCAGCTCTGGGGTCCCTAGCACAGCAAGGACATGGAGGTACTGGAAAAAGTTCAGAGGAGTTCCCTGCGGATGATTATAGGGCTGGAGCACCACTCCTATAAAGACAGGCTGAGAGCTGGGGTTGCTCAGCCTGGAGAAGAGAAGGCTCCAGAAAGACCAGACTGCAGCCTTCCAGTACTTGATGGAAGTCTTTAAGAAAAATTGTGACTTTTTAGCAGGGCCTATTGTGATGGGACAAAGGGTAATGGTTTTAAACTAAAGAAGGGTCCATTTGTATTAGATGTAAGGAAGACGTTTTTATGGTAGGGTGGTAAAACAGTGTGATGAGTTGCCCAGAGAGGTGGTGGATGCTCCATCCCTGGAAATGTTCAATGTCAGGTTAGATGTGGCTGAACAATCTGATGTAGGTGAAGATGTCCTTGATCATTGCAGGGGAGTTGGACTACCTGGCTTCTAAAGGTCCCTTCCAATGCAAACTATTCTATGACTCTGTGACACACCCAGCCTGATCCCAGCTGCCTTTGGAGGATGGATGGAGGCTGATCCATCACTGCCCTTGGGATGTCCCCTCCTGCACCACTGTGTGTGGCGTGTGAGGACACTTCCTCCCTGTCATGGCCGGGGATGAGGATGGAGCAGTGATGCCGCACTGCTGGATGGGGCTGTCTTGGGGGGCACAACCTGGTGCTCCATGAAGCTGCTCCATAAACACCATCTCATCTCTGCAATGAGCAGTTGCTTTCACACCCCACTGCAGCAGTGCTGACTCAATGCTCCGAAGCCCCGAGCACCCAGTATGTGAGTACTGAAGGTGCTCACCTCAGCACTGCTCCCCACAGAAACTGGCAGGGGGCTCAGCAAAGCAGGCAATCAACATTTTTTCCTCCAAATTTGCACACTGTAGTGACAGTTCATGTTGGCTCTGAGTGATCCACCAAAATCCCACAGGAGGTCTATGGCAAAATTTGGGTTCTACCTCCATTTCCTCTTAAAAAGAAAACCCTGAATGACATTTTATTTTTCCTATGCAACCCAACAGATTTTGGTGTGGGCCAGTCAAGAGACTTTCAGACAATTCTAGAGAAAAAATAATGTTAACATAGGACAATCACCTCCAAAACTGACCATTGCAGAGCTAGGAGCATTCAGTCTGTGATAACAGAACCAGGATGCAGATCATGCAAATGAGGTCACTGCACGGATCTGGAGCTGAAATGTGGCAGATCTCTCGACAGGGGTTGGCTTTCCATCTTGGCAGGTTTTCATAAAACCCAGTGTCAGCTGGACTTGACAATTCACTCACAGCAGCATCAAACAGTTCACAGAAGTGCCCAGACACAGTGTCTTAGATTGCAGTATCTCTTTGGTCGATTGGCGAAAAGAGAACGTGCACTTGGTGGAAAATGTAGTGCACTGTGACTGTAAATACTACGTGAATTATTAATTTGCTGTTTACTAACTTCAATATTTTCCTATTCAATTATTCTCTATAGATAGAGCAAAGGACTGCTCTGATTTTTAAATAATACGCAAATTATTTTTTGCACATATTTACAGGAAGAATTTTTGCACATCTTTTTCTTTCAATAGATTTTGAATTATTTGTTGCATGTTTTATTAAAGCAGCTGTTCAATAATTAAGGAGGATATATAATTATATGTAAGGCTACCGAATGAGTCGTATTGCAGTACTTATTAGCAACACAGTGAGAGTATAACCCCTCTCATATGAGTTGTTTTTCAGGACTCCTAGGTAGGGAGACCACTGTCTCTAATTTACTGCTGAGGAAATTCAGGCATGGGAAGGACAGATGGTTCAGGGGACTAAATGTGAACTTAAGAGTTAAACCCAGGACTCAGAACCCACTACAGACCTCCAGCCAGCACAAACTGCATCCCCCTGGCATACTTTGCATTCCCCTGTAAGAGCCCCAATCATACTCCTGTGAACAAATAATCTCCCTGCAAAAGGAGAGAGTGTGAGTAACTAAAATCCCTATTGCTCTGTGGGCATTCTGTAGGCAGTGATTGACCTAAGCATTCAAAAGAGAGGGTCCCAGGTCCTCTGTGCAGATGACATTTAAACATTAATGGCCTTAAAAGTTAGTTGGGAGAACTTGCTGACTCAGGAAAAGGAGGGCTCATGTTTCAGCTGGAGCCAATTGCACACACTCTGATGTAATTTATTCTTCACAATACACAACTCATTTAAGGCCCTGCAAGCTGTGAACCATTTAAAGCAGCAAGAGGGTGACTTTGAATACTGTTACTGAAACACGGTGAACAACCCTTCAGCTTAAAGGTCAGGGAGTTTGGAGATGTCCTGTTCCTTTCCAGCCATCAGAAAATTAGTCCAAAAGAGAGTGTATTTCTGCTTAAATGCAGGGATCCTAGACCAGGTTTCTACTTATTTATTAGTTATTTGAAGCAGTAACCCCAGACACAGAATAGGACTGGACAGGGGTAGAAATCTAGCTGAAAAAACCCACATAAAACTGTGACAACTGATCTCAGAATGACAGAATATTCTGAGTTGTCTGATCCTCACAAGGATCATGGAGTCCAGCTCTTAAGTGAATGGCCCATACAGGGATGGAACCCACAACTTTGGTGTTACTAACATCATGCTCTGACCAACTCATCCAAGGGAACATTTGCTCCTAACTTCTGCTTTTCATTAAGTGCTGTCCCAGCTCCTCAGCTGAGAGCTATGAACCAGGCTTCCACCAGAACCTTGTAAACGTAACATAGGAGGTCCAGGTTGGAATGGTGCAGGAGCAAGAACTGCACAGACCAGTCTTGGCTGTGGGCAGAGATTTTGCAGAGCAGCTAGCAGGAAGCTGGGCACATCAGGAGCTGGAGGAGGTTTGCCTTCCAACTTTCTTTGACAATAGGGAATGAATATCCCCATGATGCACTCCTCACCGGTGTTTTTGTTTTTCCTGTGAGGTCTTTGTGTTGGCTGTTCTTGCTATGAGTTTCAGAGTCAACAAAGACAAAATTCTCTCCTAAACTGGCTTTGACACATGGCCCATGGAGCCACCATGCCTTGTGGACAGGGCAGTGGAAGAGGTGGGCAGATGTCTGGGGCACTGGCCCCGGCCCTGTACAGGGAGCCCTTTTGATTCACCACACCGCTGCCCCCTCTCCGCAGGGCTTCTTGCATGTCATGCAGTCTTACTCCACCAGATGCACAAACTGACAGAGCTTGCAGCTCCACTGAGTTCTCACCTCCCCTCTGATCTCCTTCTCCTCTGTCCTCAGCAAGAAGCTCAGCAAAGCCACAGTTACCACAGTTTGGGGGTAAACACCAGGGTGGCTACCAGCACATAACTTGAAGCCCTGTGACCTTGGCAGTGACAGTGATGTCCATTTTGGATGTGGATTCCAATCCCCACCTGGAACTACTCAGGTTTCCTCTAGGAGCCTATGTAACAACTGTTCCTTAAAATAATGCCATTCCCAAGCTCTGCAGCTCATTTCTTCCTCATCCCAAAGAGATGCTGTGGGGTGGGCTGGATAAGGCACTCCAACTCTCAAAGCTGTGCCTTTGCTGTCAGCTGGGAGAACTTATAATTACAATTCCCATTATTGTAAGTTGTGCACACAGTCTTGTAAAACATGACACTTTAAGCCTATTAATTGCCATGTTTTGAATTCTTGCCAGCAATTTACTCTCCCCCACCCCCAAAGACCCAACCCCCCAAAAAGAAATTATTCAATCAAAATTGTAACACAACACCACGGCTAAAAGAGAACCCAGACTGCTGTGGCTGGATTTGGGGCTCCTAAAGAGCTGTCCTGAGGCATGGTTCACATGGGGCTGTACGGCCTCTCTCCCACTTGCTGGCAAGGTCTGCTTTTCCCATGGAATTAGTACCTCCAAGACCCTGGCATGACCCAGGCTCATGGATGCCAGCTGCTTCTCCCCCTCCCCAAGAGGATGTTTGAGTTTAATTAGTTCAACCCCTTGATCTTAGACCCTTTTCTGGTCCCCAATGCTCAGCTCTACATCACAGTAGACTCTCAATCGCGACCCTGCAGGCTGCCAGCAAAGAGGAAGTTAGCTTGCCAGGAAAACTGGGGTTCAGTACTCACAAAATAACACCTCAAATAGCCTAAAACCTCTCTGTGGGAACTTTACAGGCATAGATGGGTTACTTCCTCTTTCCTGCCCGAATTTCAGCTTTTTTCCTAGGAAGAAGTCCCTGTCCTTCAGCTCACCTGTTTCCAAAGTACTTTGAATGTCTGGCCCCATGTAAGCTGTTGCACCTTTGGTGGTAGTGACTTTCTTCCCCTCCCACCATGAGTTCCAGCAGCAGGATCCCAAGCCTTGCCTTTGCACATCCCTTTGGAGCCCTTTAAGTGAAAATGTCACAGAAGCAAAAGATCTGTATTCAGCAAAGACTGTGGATTTAAAATACTAATACATTTTCTGTCTGGAGCATATGTGAGGACCTCAAAGGGTTTTGGCAGCAATGATGAGACTCTGATCGTGTTGTGATGTGGGAAGGCAAAGAAACCACGTGCAGTCAGAAATGAAAGCAAATGGAGATGGTGAAGAGCCAAAAAGGAGATGGGGGTCCTGTCTGCCCTTGGCTTCTCCTACACATGGGACATTTCACTGGGTTCAGAGGAGACGAAAGGGAGCACCAGGGCCCCAGCTCCCCTTGAAGGCAGCTGTTCTCCAACCAGGCAAGAAAGAGCAGAGTGGAGCACACAAAAGCACAACATGGAGATCTTCCTCAGAGCCAGGCTCTTGCACATGAGCCCCAAGAGCTGCATCTGGCTCTTTTCTAATCCCTCACCAAGCAGACTTTCATCATACTTATAATTAGGGATAATAATTTAAAGAGATAGTTGAATAACCAAATCTGCTAATCCTTTAGTGGAGCCTCTACCCTTTAATCTCTCTCTGGTTCACTAATGCATAAAAACGTAGCCAGGCACCCACTGCCCTCATTAGAAGGAAACTTTACCCTCCTCCTCCCAGTCTCGGAGGCCTGCCAGCGATGAACGGAGGGGACAAAGGCAGCCCTCTGACTGCTTGAGACATGCAGGAACTTTGAAAACATCAGCCTGAGCTTGTTTCAAGACCGATGTCACAACAGAGGCCGGTTGTCATGGAAACAGGTTATCAGCTATCAAAAACCATCCGTGAGAGAAATGTCACAAGGAAAGATGGCAACTGGGACCGTGAGGCCCTGAATATGGGCAACTCTGACTTCTCCAAGCCTCTTGCTCCATCTGACCAGACGAACATCTTTGCTGTAATTTCTGCCGTCATGAGACACCCTGCTCTCCCCGTGACAAAGCTTGGTTTGCCACTAACAGGGTGCTTCTGTGCATCCCCTCTAGCCCTCCTGTTTGCACCCTGGCCATGGTGCTCCCATGGTGGGCAGTGGGGAGCCCACAGTCGGGATCAGCAATACCACTGCCAGCATCTGCCGGGTAAGAGCTGACGCAGTTCTGGGCGAGGAGCGGTTGCAAGTGGGAAAGCCATTGTGAATTAATCAGATACGCCATGTAATGGCATTAATCACAATCAATATATTAGATAGGGATGACGAAGATGCTGTGCAATCTCTGTCAGATAGCAAATACACCCACACATTCCAGCACAGCCACACACAGTTCTTGGGATGTCCATGCTCTTCCACTGATCCTCCTGGCTTGATGACAGCGTCACACCCTCTTTTTGCCTCTGCTTCTAGGATCCTACCGTTTTCCTCTCCCCTGCCTGCCTCTGGGCTCGCCCTTCCAGTCTGCCTGCCTCCCTCTTGCCCCCATCCTGCCTGTGTTCCTTGTTTTTCTCCCATGACGTAATCTGGAGAGCTGCTCCGAGAGGCACCGTCTCATCCACACATGCCTCCATCTCCAGAGCTGGCGAAGACTATGGGAAAGGATGGAATTGAGACCTTGATGTGCTGTTGTGTAGGTGGGCAGTGCGGGCTGTGCTGCTCCTCTCGAGGGCCCTCTGCTCCACCAGAAAAGCATGTTAGCCTTCGCCAGAGCTGAGTGACAGCAGAGTCTGCCTAAAAATGCGACATGCTCACACCATTCATCTCAATTGCTCTTCTCCATATTTTCCTGAGGAACAAACTCCATCTTCTCTTCTCCTGGTGTCCCTCATCCCAGGAGCAGAAATTTTGTGATGGAAAGGCATCTGCACTTGGGTAAAGGGTCCTTCCAGAAAAGACACTCCTCCCTTCCCAAACACAGAGCCACAACCTCACTGCACAAGCTGGAAGAGTAATGCATTTTCTCTGGCAGCTGCCACCACAGACATAAGAGGCATGTTTGAGATAACAGGACTTCATTTCAAGGAGGAATGGTTTTCATGGCAGGCACAGTGAATAATTGTAAGACATCTATTCTTGCTTCATGTCCTGCTCTCCCTAACACATATGGAAAAGAAACTCCAGACATACCAAATACTTTGACAAAGCTATTGACCAGCCCAGGTTTAAAAACAGAAAATAATACCTTAATCTTGGGTTAAAAAAAAATAAAAAAGAAAACTAAATGCAATCCATTAAAAGCAAATGAGAGGATGTGAAAAATGCTTTTGGAAGTTAAATAATAGTAAAAACATTTTAAAACCCCTCAACAAACTGGCAGAAAAGCCCAGTGAGTCATTTAATACTCTCTGTGCAGGTGGCATTACTGGCTGGGTAGTTTATGCTTCTTCATAGCATGGTCTCGAGGCAGGTTGCTCAGGGAGGGTGTGCTCAAACCCACCGAGTTTTTGGCTCTGAAGAACTAAAGGACCTTTCCTGGGCTCACTCGAACTGGAGGGAAGTTTTCTACCTCCACTGGGGCCACAGCAGGCTGGGAACTGGTTTTTGATGGGGAACCAAGCAGCTTGTGCATGAGGTCTGCAGTTCCCTAGGAAGGCAGTGCCAGCAAGGCAGGAGCAGGCTGGAGAGGACCAGCAGGGGCTGGGAGTCTTAAGCACAGTTTCTTATGACCAGGGGAAAGGATGGCACACAAGAATAGTGAGTGAGGAGCATTTGAAGAGTCCTACTACATGTGAAGGCTGAAGGAGTAGTTGTGTACAAAATTTGCTTTGGGGCTGATGAAGGCCAGCAGCCTCTTCCAAAGGAAGGAGAAATGCAAAGCAGTCACTCTAGGATGGACCAACAAGCCTTGCCAGACTCCTCCTTGCTCAGCTGCCCTCCTGCTTCCTTTTTCAGACCCTGATTTGTGGGGCTGTAGACATTTCTAGTTGGAGAGGTCTGACAAATAGTGTGCGGCAACAGGGGACTGTTTTTCATAGAGACCATGCACCCCAATGACAGCCTTACCTTTTACTTTCCATGTTTTCAAGAGATTTCAAGAAAGCTGAAGATACTCATTTAAAGCAGACCTTGAAATTTCTCAGTGGAAAAACACAGTTGCTCCAAGTCCTTTGAATACCAGCTGGAAAACCTGCTGTCCCTCGGTCAGGCTCAGGAGGAGAGCCTGATTCCCAGGTGCACTTCCTGGGAAGAGCCTTTTTCTAGCAGAGAGCATTAGGTGTAACTTCAGGTAGTGGAGAGGTTGCAGTGCCTGGAACAGACGGCTGAGGTATGATGGGACTGTCAGTGCCTCTGAGGAGCCTGCACTGGCTACAGGTGATGAGCTACAGCCAGTGCCAATCCCAGCTGCCTGCTGATCAGTAGGATTTGTCCTCACATAGCCATGTTGGACAGCCACCAGTTGGACAGTGAGTGGAAGTTCAAATACTGACCTGAATGATTGACATCTTCTCTCTCATCTCACCACAAGGCCATGAGAGATGAGAAAAAACCAAGACAAGGTCAGGGTGTGCTTGCAGCTTATGCGAGCAGGAGCTGGACCAGAGCAGATCTCTTCTCTCTGCCTCTTGACAGCTGATCTGGCTACTTAGGTGGGATGAAGAGTGTGTGTGGAGATTGAGACCTTGCTCAGATTTGATATTCCGAGTTCAAAGGAGGCTTTACTCTGATTAAGACCCGTTTCATCAACTAGATGTAGATTAAAAGATGAACCGTCTGATTTATAGTTCTAGTTTTTGAGCAGGGAGAAACCAGAAATGATGAAATAGTCATAGTTCAAAGTTATTTTTAGTTTGCAAGTGAATTGAGTCTCAAATGACAAAAACAAACAAATCCAGCTGAGATTAACAAACTGTACATATAGAATTGTATACCTACTGCTGGAATCTCAAGTCTTCTTCCAGCTAAAGTTTCATGTCACCTTCTTCTTACTTGTAGCCACCTGATTTATTATTTTTGGAAAATAAGTTTTGGGTGTGTGAAGAATAGTAGGGTAACAGATTCTGGGATATAAAATGGTGATTGATTTACACAAAACTTTTCTGAGCTGACTCTTTTTATAGGGGAGACTTTGAACTTGGATAGATAAAGTTGCATGACTCCAAGGCAAGTGTCAATCCCAAGTTAGGGACTCAGGCTTTTTAAAGTAGGTTTTCTCTTCACATCTTTTGTATTCAGAGGCTGCTTCTGAATTTTTCTCCTTTGAGAACTTTGCTGACTGCTAGTGGACATTGCTCCTTCATGCTGTGGTCTCCCATCTCCAGTCTAGCAGAGCTGGAATAGTCCAGCATCTCTCCCTCAGAATTTTCCTTCTTAAGCTGAACACATGGCTGGTGTCTTCCTCTTGTCCAATGGGTCTCCATGCTTCTGACCATCCCAGAAATCCTCCTCTGCCCAGGCCTCACCAGGAGAGCTTGCCAATGCCATGGTCATCATTTTCCTGTCTCTGCACGAAACACCTGGCCTGCTAGGTCTAGCACTGCCCTTTTCAGCTGCAACACTTAAAGTCCACGTTGTTATTCCCTGTACCTCTAAATATGTTTCATGTAATTTCTATTATGCAGAGCAACCCAAAGCTGAGGTTGTCATTTTCCTCTCCACAGACGATGCCTCTGAACCTCATGTCATCAGCAGATTTCAGTAGTGCATTCCAGTAATAGCCCACCAAGCCACTCTGTCCTTCTGTCAGGCTTTTTCTGCCCTTGATAAGCCAAAACCACTATGCAGCAGCCGTGGCTTGGGCTCTGCTAGCAGTGTGGGGACTGCAGTTCTGGAGCTTATTCTGAAAGTGTTCAGAAATGAAGAAAACTGAGGAGAATGCGGGTCTTCCTCAGTTACAAATAATTCTGGGATTATTTTCCTTTTGCCTTATCCTTTAGTTTTATAGACCATGTTTTCCCAACCTTCTCATGTTCTTTGTTTTTAAAGGTACAAAAAGAAATATGAACCTGTACATGTATATTTTGCCCAGGGAAGTTGTGAATGACCCATCTTTGGCAGTGTTTAAGGCCAGGTTGGATGGGGCATGGAGAAACCTCATCTCTGGTAGCTCCCCTGGCCATGGTACTAAGGTTGGACACCTGGAATCTTTAAGGCCCCTTCCAACTCAAACCATTCTGTGATTCTATACAGTGAACACCTGTGATTGCTGCATAGAAAAGAATCTTTGAATGGGAGATTTCCTCAGTGTTGCACAGTTCCTTTTGTAGTCTTGGATGACATTAGCATTCCTGAGGCTTGAAGTTATCACCTATGACTTTAAGTACAAATAGTTAAGTATCCTATCCATGTGTGTTTTGTGGAAGTTTGGGGGATATTGAGAGGACATTTTAACAACTTTAGGGCACTGACTTCAAAACGTCAGCACTATCATCCACTCGCCCTGTCCAGCCAGCTAATAATCTCCTTGCTTGCCAAGAAATGCAGTCAGTGTTTTATGTTTGATTGACTGGTGAATGCATTTAGCTAGGACTCATAACAAAAAATACAGGAGTCTCCTTAAACTCTTTCTCAGCATCCATAAGGATTAATTCTCTTTAGTCTGAACATTGTAACTGAGTATGTCTGCTACCTAAGACCTTTCACAAGACAGAAAGGAAACTGGGTCCCCATTACTTGCGCAATTTCACAATTAATATGTACCCTTATCTGCTGAGCTTCATCATCAACCACCACCATATCACCTCCCTGGAAAGCAGATTCTTCCTCTGGAGAAGTCCTGTTGCTCTGGAAAGTCTGGTGCTGCATAAAGGCATCAAATGTACTGCTCATGGAGAGGAGGTATCCGTATAGGTAATTGGAAATGTGGGAGATTACAGCCCAAAGCCACTGAAAGTAGTAATTTACCATCAACGCCACTGGTGTTGGCAAACCTACCACAATTTCATAATTCTAAGGAGAGACCGAGACAGATGACAGAAGCAGTGATTTCCCCAGCCCAGTGAGTGACCCAGACACTTGTTTTGATGCCCTTTCCAAAAGCATCATGAAAACTTTCATTGCCACCAGTGGGAACAGTCACTGCCATTCTGACTGAAAGCAAGCTTCTTGAGACAAGCATAAGCTTTTCCATCACTCTGGGGACCAGAGATCCTTAACTCAGTAACACTGCTCCAGGCAGTCTGTTAGGTCTAGACTGGAAGGGTCCCCAAGCAGCAGGCCGACTTTGGTGATACTGGGGTGATAAATATTCCAATAATTACTTGCCTTTCTACTCCCCCTAAAGCTTGGAGCTGTTTTCTGCTCCGTCCTTTCCCACATTAAATCTTTCTGTGTCCCATTGAGGATGTCCAAGTCTTGAGGACTCTTCAGTCCTTGGCAAAGTGGGACACCTCTTTCCTTATTCCTCAAACCAGAGAAAAGAGAACAGGAAAGGCTTTGCGGACCTGACACAAAAACAATCTGAGCACATTAAACCAAATCAGCTACTAAGCAATTCATGCTTCACAGAGAACATGACAAAACATGATGCAAAGACACAAGATTGAACATCCTTCAGTCTCCAGCTCAGAGGCCTATCCCACCCACTGCTCCTGGGTGACAGCAGTGACAGGATGTCCTCAGACTGCCAAGATGAGAAGCTGTGCATTTACACTGAAGGAGAAACCTATCCTTGAGGAGTGTGGCTTGGCCAGAAATCCAGAGGCCGAGATCCTCTTCAAGACTTGGCAAGTCTGGTCAGGCATGACATGTCCTGGCTTTAGAGCAGTGCTGTTATGTGGAGCCCAGGTCCCAGTGTTAGCAAGGCAAGAGCTCATGAAAGCAGCAATGGGAACAGTTACGTGAAGCTGCTCAAACTTACAAACTTCCAATAAGTTTCAGGCTGAGCTCTGGATCAATTCTTATTCCTTCCAGATTGCTTCACTCATCCCTCCTGGGTACTCTTGATCAAATCACAAAAATGCTGAGCAGATTCTTACAGCATACTTTCTAATAAACCATTTAGGAAAGCAGACTTGACAGCATCGTACAGTTTTTTCTTCTTTCTTCTTTTTTAAGCTAGCTCCACAGCCTCTGCCAAATTCAAGGATGCCAAATATGATCAGGCTGTGGATGGCACCACTCGTTTATGTCAATCCTCTTCATACTAGATGAGCAGACAGGACATATGGGCCTATCCTTAACGAAGTGCACACAAGAAGCAAATGGGAAATTTCTGCAAATCAGTAAACTTCTAAGTGGAAGATTAACCCAAAGACTGCCAGATGCAGAGAAGAGCTGCTCGAAGCTGAGGAAGCTGAGAAACATTCTTTCACCTCCAAGTCCTGTAAAGACATCCTGAAAGGAGAAATGGTGGAGAGGAGAGGTCTCCAAGACTATACTGTACTGTGCTTCATCTCCATGGACCAGAGTGTGGCAAATCAGCACCTCAGAGTGAGTTCAGCCTCTCAAACACAGCCTACACCTTATCCTCATGTCTTGAGGTTAGTCTGGTCATCTGAACCATCTGGAGAGTACCCTGACTGCACAAACCTCCTACAATTTCAGAGGTGAAAAGCAGAACTGTGAGTCTGTGTTTGGGAAAACCTGTCTCTCTAGTGAGTAGAGAGAGAAGCTTAATCTTCTTAGCTTAATGAAGAGAAGGTGAAGACGTGACGCGACTGTAATCTGTTAAGTACTACCACTGGGAGAAGGCTTTTAATAGTGGAGGGCTTTTTAATCCAGCAGACAGGCAGAATGAGATCCAGTAGATGGAAGATGAAGGTAAGCAGATACAGTCTAGAAATAAAGTGCATTTTTTTGAAGCAGTGAAAGCAATTAAAGAACTTACAGAGAGATGCACTAAGTCCCCCAGATTCCAAAGTCTTACACAAAACCTGGTTATGTTTGAAATTATAGGTGTCACTGGGTCTGAAGTGAGGGAAACCTGACAGAATTTTACACCACAGAGAAACCAGGAGTGATGTTTTATTTATAAAAGAACTGCTTAAAGAAATCCATGAATTTACCTTTGTTTCCTAAAGGTTTCTGCATGTCTGTTCAATAGCTGCCACCTTCCAGCCATGAGTTGTGCATCGTGCAGTTACACACATTCTCCATGGGAGAACATCAATCAGGCTCTTGATCACCTGCACACACTCCTCCTCTCCTACTTCCATTTCCAAGTGTTCTGAGGTAACCCATGACCTCCTCTCCATGACTATATGTGACCAGAATAACCTGCCTCCTCTCGCAGCCCACTCCCCTGCTCTCTTCTTCTACTGTTTTCTCCCTGAATCTCTGGGGCACAGGAATTCCCTTACTCTTTCCTGGATGCTCTCAGAGGCTGCAAATATATCTCATCCCAGCCAGAACATCTCGCTCCCAGTTTAGAATGTGCTTCTCTCTGTTTTCATGCTTGCTAAGACATGAGGAGGATCTCTGTGCTGCTCAGGCTCACACTGAGTCCCAGATGTCTCTCCCTCCCCCACCTGGATGCAGTTTTTCTGGCCAAGCTGCTACACTCTGAATAACAGAAAAAGTTCCACATGCTAAAAGGTATCCACTGGCATCCATCTGGTGGCCAAAGGGCCACATGGGCACCGTCAAGAAAATCAAGGACTTTCTCTCCTAGCTACTGCAGTCATGGGGATGACCTGTGCCATGGGCTTTTTCCATTCTCATCGGCACACTGAGCATTTGCTAGTGTGCCAATGAGAACTCGTGCCAACTTCTTGTCCAAACCCTTTGAGACAGTTTGGCAGTCCAGCCCTGATGCCCTTCCCTGGGGTACAACGTGCTTGTGCTCTGAAGCTGGCAGAAATGCACACAACAGTTTGTACTTGCCCCAGTTTTCCCAGGGACCCCCAACAATGTGTCCAGTTCTCCAGCTCAAACTCTGAAATACACAAGCACGTAGCATGGAAGCATTCAAAACAATGCTCAGCCACACCTCAAGTATCAACCTTTGTCCCAAACTGCAGTTTTTTGGATCATCCCAGCACATGTCAAATATATCCAATTGCTTTAGCAGCTGAGTGTAATTCTTTTCTCTCTCCTGCAGTCAGAGCTGCATCCCCTCTGCCATCACTGCCACCTCTATAGTGTTGCATCTTCCCCCATCATGACTAGTCCCACCAGGGTTTTCCCCTTCCCCTTTTTAGCATGGTTTGTACTGGGAATGATGCTTGCAAGACTGCATAGCTGAGCCTGTGTGAAACCCCCAATAAATAATTTTTTAGTCACTGGCCACTTTCAGCCAAACTTGGCAAGAGTAAGAGAGTTCTAAGATAAAATTGCTTATGTGTCTTGAAAATAAGTGAATGCATAGAAGAGAGAAACCTTATTATAAACTGTCAGTGGAGGAAAATCAATGTGGTGAGCTGAATTCCTTATTAGACTCTGGAGTATCCACACAAAATGGAGAGGACACAAAGACAGGGTCAGAAATGCCTTGGTATCCTGGAAATCACTTTAGTTCACACAGTTAGGCACTAGAAAATCTGACTGCAAGGCACAGAGGACAGCAGTCTTCATCAGCCTTGATCCACCTTTTCTTCAAGACCTCCCTGTAGATCCCAGATCTTAACTCCTAAAAACCACAGAGCTAGGACCAGCTGCCAGCATGGGAGACAGTGCTTGCCAAGGCTGTTGGGGGAGGATCTTTCCATCCTGAAGACATCTAACGAGCAGGAAGAACACATTTTCCAGGCTTCTCCGAGTTCCCTCTCTGCCTGCAAAGCAGCTATGTCACTCTGTGTGACCGGGTGATGTGCTGACGAGCAGAGAAGGCAGAGACTTCACCAAAAGACGGCCTGAGAATTTTCCCTCGGCAGGGAACCTGTAGGTGTTTGAGGGTTCTGCTATATGAGGAAAGCTCATCTGCCAAGAACAGAGGGAAATCCAGGACTGGGGATTCCTGCCCTGTGCAAAGCAACTCCAGAAGGACAGCATTCTCAGGGCAGAACTGGAGAGCTGAGCGAGGGGTCCAGCAACAGCTAATAGAGCCACTGGGACTCAGAAGTCATGCTAAGAGGGTCACTGCTCTGGCACTAGAGCAGATGTGACTGTCCCATGCCCTGAGCATGAGTGGGATGCCAAGAGCACAGAGTGCTCCGAGACACACAGCTCCTACTGCGTGCAAACATGCTCTGCACAGCTTGGGCAGCCTCGGGGGTCCTGCTCCTTCCTAATGACCTGGTGTTATGTGTGGCTGTGGCATGGCTTCTGGCCACATACTGTCCCTGCTTGAGGCCAATCCTTGGACTCCCCCTTGGGATTTATCCAGATGCCCAGTAATTCACTTGTCTCGGCTGCTCCCGGGATGGTGTGCTCAGTGCTGTCATGCTTTCCCAGTGCTACTCCAGGGGGTGTCAGCCACACTTGTATTTAATCTGTGCAAAGCTGGGGCATGCCAAAGAGAAAAGCAGTGCCAAAGACTCTGCACGTGACACCCATAGAGGAGGAGAGGAAAATAAACAGGTGTGAGAGCAAGAAAACATAAAGCGCTGGGCATTGCTGCATAAAGCCCACTTCTGTTGCCTCCATCCCTCAGTGTGACAGCTTGTCCACGGGACTCCCTCACCAGTATTCCCATCCTGTGCTGGAGCAGCCACAGCCTGGATACTGCAATGTCCCTATCCTTCAGATGAGCTTTGCCTGGGGACCATCAAACCTGCTGGTGCTGATGCTGACACCTATTAACAGCAATAGCGTGGCCAGGGCACTGCTGGGATATAAATCCAGCGATGGGAATGCATCGGCAGCCAACACTGCTGCGTGGGAGGGGTCGGTGTGAGGCTGCATTGATGTGCATCTTGCTGGCACAGGCAAACTCCCTGCCTGTGCAGACAGCAGCTGAGCTCTGGGCCTGGTGTGTGAACCAGAAATCACCCAGCTGCTTTTAGCTCTGCTGAAAACCTATGTTCCTTTCTGTTAAAGACTGCTACTGACTCCAGCTACAGCCAGAGGCTTTGTCTCAACCTGCAGAGACCATAGCAGTGTCTGGGAGAGGCACTGGTGTACAACCCTGTGCATGGAACCACCAGACAGAGACTCGGAGTCACTGCGGCAGCGAGAAAGCGTCACTGCTTGATCCCCAGGGCCTTTGAACTCCATTGTCAATCTCTGCTCTGCGTCCTCCCGCTCACAGAAAGAGCATCAGAAGGTGTAGATGGCTTCGTAGGCAGAAGAGGAGGAAGGGCTGGGAAGCAGAGCACGCTGAGGCTCCCAGCACAGCGGGAGGAACAGAGAGAGGGATGCTGGGGACATAAACAGCCATGACTCTCAAAGGGAAACTGGCATAGTATTGTGAATGATTTTCTAGCTTTTCCTACCTCTCCCTGGTCATTCAGTGACACTTAGAGCTGTCTCCTGGAAAGACATTTTTGCAAGGAGTGCTGCTACCTCTCATGTTTTCCAGGGCCTTGGCAGCTGCAGTGAGAACAGGAGGGGAGGAGAGCCACAACCAGGTCAGTGCTGGGCCCTGCTCAGTGCCCCAGGCACAAGCAGCGGGAGGAGGAGAGAGGTTTCTTTTGGTTCTCCTGATTAAAGTCCAGCTGGCTTTTTTTCCCATTACATTATTCCTCTGAAATGCCAGGCTGCACACATGAATTTGCTACTGTGCAGCTACTCCTCCCAAAGAGGCTGCTACCTACATGTATTTATTTTAACAAGAAACCAAGTGCTATGGAAGGATTTGTTCTGAAACGCAGGGAGATACATGAGCTTGTCAAAGAGGCATCCCATGAACAAGTGCTATCCATTCCTAGTTGCCAATAGGTTTGTGACCCAAGTGCTGGGCTCTGCCTGTTTTTTCAGACCAGGAGCTGTGTCTTCAGGGTGTTCCACCTGGTTCTCAGCTCTGGTTCTATAACACACCTTACTGTAACCAGGTGCCATCAAAAAACAGGCATGAATGAACTTGTGGGCATCCATGCTTATTTGAAGATAATAGTTTGAATAAAGCTCCAGGACACAATGAAAAGTCAATGCCAAGAAGATTATGATCTATTGGACAGTGAGGCTTATTCAAGGGAAGGGTTGGCAAGCTAGAAAGAGTGAAAAACTGCATTTCCTGAAGCTGAACTCCATAAAAAGACCTATATCTGAAGGCAGCACATTTTCCTTTGGCAGCCCTTATAGGCTGGGGATATAAAGCAGAATATAGGGGTGAGTCATTATGACCTTTTTTTCCCCTTAGCAGATAAGGAAACTGAGGCACAGGCAGCCAATTAAATGGAGATAATCAGTGCATTTCTGAGAGCTAATGTGGAGACACCCAAACTTCTCTTCCAGGCCATAAACATCTGTAGTTAATGACAAAATGTTAATTACTGGCAATCAGCTAATGAGGGTAAAAGCTGAACTAATTTTCTGCTGCCTGTAATGCTACTCTAGACCGTGTTTTGCCCATCAGCTGAACTGCTATTTAAAAAGAGGATGAAAAGGAAAAGGGAAAAAAAAAAATTTGGCACCTTACTCTGCCTCTTCTGCCAGACCAGATTAGTGCAGGGGGGAAATTCTCTGGTGCAGACAAGCCCCAGTTCATTTTCCTATGTCAGGCCAGGAATCATCTGTAACACAGGGCCCTGCTACCCAGCCCTGCTTCCTACTGAGATCAGCTCAAGTGACTCTATGCAAGGCTGGGAATTCTGGTTCTTCCTAATGCTCAGAAAAGACTGCACAACTGTGTTTCCCATAGCCAGACAGGCACAATTTGCTGCCCCTCTTTTTGCCCATCTAGGCTATCAGCCCCACTCAGCCACGGCATGGGGAAAATCATGGAACAGTAAGCCAGCACGTATTCCTGCTGTGCATGAGTAACCAGCAGCCATTCCGGAGGAGGCTGTGCACTACCGCTGGGCAGAATGATTCATCTCTATGTCACGGACATGGTAGCAATAGCCCTGTAACAAAAGGCAGAGCCATGGGGTAATTTGTCATTATGGTGACTATCAGCCTTGGACTGATCAGCCTGGGTGCTCACATCTCTGACGCCTGCAATAAAACCTCTCCATGGCTCCAAGGAGGGAAAGACACCAAGCTGGAGGCACTGAGGATCTGGCCCTAGTAGAGCCTCTGAATTGTACAGTTTGGGGTTTGAGGTTATGGAGATGAGCTGGGGGCTGGAGATTAGCTGTCAGTGTTGCCTACGACACAGTAAAAGCTGACTGGCACTGTGCTTTACCCTGCCCTGGCACAGCAGGTTCATGGTAGCTCCATGCTTGGGGAGCAGAAACGCCAGGCTGAATCTCATGCAGGATGAGCAGCTAAATGTCTCTTATCCTCTGACTTAGTTGCCAGGGACAGCTACCTCTGAAAATTGCTAGCTCCAAAATTCACTTTTAAATTTGGTATTTCAGATCAGTCCCAAGCCCTCACTTAGAGCCCACATCCCAGGGATTTGTCTGTGGCCACTTTTCTGTGATCACATCAAACCAGGTTTCTCGTGCAGCACATCCCAGCTGCTGTCCTGTGAGCCCTTCTCCACACCCCTGGGGAGCCTGGGCCAACACAAGTGGCTGCCATGGTCCTCCATGGTGCTCCTCCAAACCAGTGGATGCCTTCAGGCACTAATGCCAACAGATGTGTTTTCTGTCCAGCTATCAGCTGAAGAAAACTCCTCCTGATTAGGCTGATTCCCAGCTTTTTGACAAAGCTCCCCCTCTGCAGACTCACCTCCCCGCTGCTGCGATGCTGACTGCCAATCAACTGCTACTGCTGGTGCAATTAATTCCATCTCCCTTTGCAGCCCCAGTTCACTGCGTGCAGGGACAGCTATCACATTTCATGCTCTAAAGGGCTTAACACCCCACTACACACACATACATCTGCACACTATCAGGGTGGCCAGGAGGGTGACTGGAAACAGACTACAGGAATCGGAGGCTGCAGAGACGAAGCCACCCTTAATCAGATTTAGGGGGTGAGTGGACAAAACAAATGTGAGCTGTTTTTGTGCAGAGTGACACATGCCCTCCATGACATAAGCCTCTTACCTGAGTCAGGGTTGCATCCACCCCACAGCACCATGGGTTAGGGTCACCTGCACTCAGCACCTTCTCACTTGGGATGCAGCAGCAGCGCCCTGGTAGTTCTTTCCCCAGTTAAGAGCTACCTGCCTTGCAAAGGGGCCAGCTGCAGAGGTAACTGGAGGACAGCAAGTGTGTTTAGCTCCATGCAGAGCATCCCCTGCCTTGGCACCAAGGCTGAGCCGAGCTGGGCCGGGATGTTTACATCCCATCATGCAGCATTTCCACAGATGGCTGTGCCAGCCCTGAGCTCGGGGAGCTACAGTGAGTCCAGGGATAGCTTAAAGGGAGGGATCATTTTGCTACGGAGCCTGGGACTGGGTGCCAGCACTACCATAAATCCAAACACCAATTCCTCTCCATCTCCTGCAATATACTTCCAAGCAGCTCCAAAGCTTCCCAAATTCAGCACATTTCCCAGCAATGCCACCACCCTCTGGGCTGATGCCATGGAAAAATACTTCTGGATTACTGCCGCCAACAGCTCCTCAGTTGACTGTAGCGTGAAAATCCTACAGGTCACTTATGATATTCAGGCTACATTTTACAAATGTGCTCTCTCTGGCTCTGCTGAGCGAGAGCAAATGAGCTGTGTGACTGGCGTGCAGAGGTTCTGCACCTCTCCTTTCTCCTGCATTAGCACAACATGGCTGGTGTGCCCGATGCTGCCAGATTGAGCTGATAACTACTACTGTTACTATCTTTATTAATCAATAATAATATCCTTATTTCCTCCTGTAGGGCTTCCCAGCACATCCTTCCTTATTTATGCTCTGTCTTGTTTCCATCCTGAGCTTACAATCAGATCTGGGCGAGTGGCTGCCAGCACTGACCCAGCTGCTGAAACCCAGCCGCACTCTTTTGCAAAGTCCCTTGCAGAGCAGGGACGATTCGATTGACTTCAAGCAGCCTCCCTGCAAGGAGGGAGCCTCGTGGAGACGGGGCCAAAGCCGTCAGCTCCTGTAGGCAGCGCTGTCTGAACTGAAAGGGCTGTAAGCACCTAACGTCCCTCCAGGGAGACACCAAGACATCTGCGGCAGCTGTAAAAATATATAAAATGAGGCAAGGTTAATAGCGGCTATCTTGGGCATGTGCGCCTGTGTCTCCTTCTTTCATACTGTCTGAGAGTGTATAATTGTCGATGCCTTCACCCTGATGGTCTCCCTGGGGAGAAGGGACAGCACAGTGTCCCCCATGCCCAGGCAGGAGCTGGTGTGTGGGCAGAGGATGGAGGACACACTGGCAGAGCAGCGATCTCTGCCACAGACTTCCAAATGCCAGGTGAGAGCTTTCCTTCCTTCCTTCCTTCCTTCCTTCCTTCCTTCCTTCCTTCCTCCCTTCCTTCCTTCCCTCCTTCCTCCCTTCCGTCCACCAGCCTCTATTCCCCTCCCTGGCTTCGCATTCAGCCCCTTTCCAATGAAACTAGTTGGTCCTACCCTGCCTGGAAACACCCCTTCAAAAGCCACGGCAAATTCCTGAGCTGAGCCATGTTATAGCAGCGAGAATCGACTGCTCCATGAGAGAGCTCTTGCTCTTTGGGAGAACAAAACTCGTTCTCCTTAATTGCTCCTGGCAGCACACTCTGCCATAATGAAGGTGGGAGCAGGGTGGCAGGGAAAGGCAGCGCTACTCCTTTGCACTGAGCCTCAAAATCCATCCTTTTGTGCTAAAAGCACAATGTGAGGCTGGGCTCACTCCTTCAAGTCACTCGTGCTGGGGAAAGCAGCGTCTGCATTGAGCCCAAATCCTCCCTTCACACATCCCCAGCTCCGAGCGCTGGGAGGAGGCTCATCTTGCTTTATTTTTAATCCCATGAAAAACCTAACGTACGTCACAAGTGAGAATTTGCATTGTGGAAAGGCTTTTTCATAGACCCTTTGGACTCCCATTTCATGCACCCCGAACGCTTTGCAATAGTTAATTTTGCCTCCCAGCTCCCGGGAGGGAGGGAGGGATGGAGGGAGGTGTTACTATTTGTGGTTTGCTTAGAGGACTGTGAGGTGGATGGCTGAGAGATAAAGTCTGTGGCCCGATGGTGCTTCTCGAAAGCATTAACACACTTTCTTCCTTCTCACCCACAGGCACAGTGACGTTTCACACTTCTGCTCGGGTCTGGCTCTCTGGAGACCTGATAGCTGTTCCCCAATGCCTCTCCTTTCACAGCAGCTTAAATAAGAGTCAGAGCCAGTGCCACAATGAGGAAAATGGCTCCTCTGCAAACCAGCACTGTGGTACCAAGCCCCATGCAGAGGCTGGGAAAGCCCACCCTGTCCAGTTGTGGCACCTAATCCTAATTCATTATAGGAGAACAGGAGAGAAATTTTAAGAGAGGAAATAAGTAACTATTTAAAGGAATATCAATCAATTCTTTCACATTTTTGGAGGCGTGATTTTGGTTAAATAAAGGACTTTGTGGACACAAAACCAAACAGGTGTCAAGTAGCCTGGACTTGAGGGCAGGCTAGTAATTGGTCAAGATTCCCTGGCCATCCCCAGTGCAGGGGCTCTCTGGGTCTGTCCCCAGCAAAAGCAGGTAGGGAAGAAAGTCCCTTTCTGCTGGTGCTGGGTAGGCTCAAGGGACGCAGGGCAGCCAGACCTGGCCAGCTGAGCCCATGTGCCTCTCCAGAGCTCCCTCTTCACCTGGCTCCTCCATCGGGGCAGGCTGTATTCTATCATCACTTTCTCCCATGTCAGAACAGCACCAGATTTAAACCTTTCCTCTACTTCCTTGAGGGAGAAAATGAGCAGCATTTCAATGCATGAGTCAGGTGATCACACTCATGCCTTTTGATAGCTGAACCCCACAGACAGAAACAAGCATCCAGAGGCAAGCAAGGAAGGTATTTTCCCTTGAAAGAAGGTGCTGCAGTGAGGCAGGGATATTTCTCTCTTCTTTTTCATTCTTTGAACGTCACAAATGAAATCCATTAAGCAGTGATGAGCAGACGGCACTGAAAACAAACACCAAATTAAGCACGCCCACTCTAAGGGAGAGGTTTTGCCTGCCTTCTCCTCCCACACTCCTGCCAGGGAGGAAGGTGAAGATGAAGGGAGGGCACCTGGAAGGACCATTTCTGGAGGGTGGGCTGGGAGACCTACTGGAAGAGGGGAGTGGGGAGTGCCATGGAGAAAGAGCTGTGTGTGAGGATGGTCACAAGAGAGATGACTTTGCAATACTGAGCTTGGGAAGAGTCTGGGAAGGGGAGGTGTGAGAGAGGTGCTGCTAAGTGGGGATCTGAGGCGATAGTCACTGGGGATATGCTACTGGGGTGCCTCAGCAAGATGGGGTGGAGAACAATTAAAGAAGTTATCTGTGGAGCAAGGGTCTGATACACTGGAGGGACCTGGCATAACGTACAGTAAACCAGGTTGGTCAAAAAAGGGCTTTTTCATTCCTGGCTGCTTTCCCCTCTTTGCTCCCTGATGAAAAACAGGCAGCAGCAGTGCTGGGATGGGCACACAGTTTGTCCAGGAACTCCAGGGACATGGGCTTGGAGGACACTATTTCCATCTCTTCTGTATGGGAGGGGATCAGGAAAAAGAGGCACCAAACCTGTCCTCATGCTTACAAGACAGTGATCTCACTATGGGATCTAAGTGGATGCCAAAGTGTGGCTCTGCTGCTGTTTCCAAGGAGGACAGAAGGGATCTTCTGTCCATGTCAGAGCACCAGGTCTGAGGGAGAAAGGATGAAAAATGAGCCATGCCTGAGAAAAAGTAGAAAAGTGAGGGCTGGGGAACCAGCTGGGGGCCATGGGGTGGAGAGAAGCAGGATGATATGGGAGGTTGGGGGTTATCCAGGGAATAGAGCAGGAGCCATGTCAGAGTTACAGGTAAGGCAGATGGTGGATATAAACAGCATGTCTATCCAGCCTTTTCCAGCCCAGGTTTTCACTAGTTAGACATTAATTTGATCTCAAAGTGCAGCAGGTGAAGGATGGCAGTACCAGTCCCCACAACATGAGTGAGGAGCACTGGCACCTTCTGAACATCAGTCATGTACCAACAGCTGCCACCAGTTCAAGGGGCCATGGCTTTGCTGTGCTCGTTAGGACAGGCCCTCGTGCTGGGCCAGCTCTGTTGTTCAAAGGTCAGTCAGACAGAGGTTGGGACACGCAGAGATGGCTGCAGGCACAGTTGTGTCTGAAGGCAGGCAAGTAGGTGGGCTCACGTGTGTAAGGATCTTCTCCCTGTAACACCATTCTCCAGGACAAGGAGGCTAAAACCTATGAGGAGTGACATTGCAACCACTTTTCAATCCCCTCACCTCCTCGTTTTTGTAGGGTCACAGAATTTATGTTGGGAGGTTGCTGGATTTCCTTAGTTCAGCCTTCTCCTCTAAACTAAGGCTAGCTTCGAGGTTGCTCAAGGCTTCATTTTGCCAAATCCTTAAGATGTCAGAAGGCTGAGATCCTACCATATGTCTGGGTCCTTGTCTCAGGGCTGCTCTGATGTCATGGTGAAATTTTGTTTCTATATATCCAAGGAGCACCTCCTTTGCTGCAACTTGTGCCATTGCCTCTAGTCCTTTGCTGTGCCCCTCTGGCTCTGTGGTCCTTATACACTCTTTAAGAAGGCAGCAGATTTTCCCTTTCATCTTCTTGTTGCCAGACTGAACAAGTCCAAATCCCTTCACCTCTCCTCATACATAACATGCTTCTGTCCCTTTAGCATTTTAGCATCCCACACTGCACTAGCCCAAATCTCCCTTTTGTGCTGTGGGAATCTTTGGGCACCAACAAAGGAATCTCTGAAACTGCAGCCTGCAACCACCTCATACAGCCCTAGTAGAGCCCTTCTTCCCAGGATGGCCAGAAGACATCGCCTCCCTGAGCTGGGAACAACTTCAGTGTCACTTGGGAAAAACTGCAAAGTGTGTAAGAACAAAAATGGCATGGCTCCATGCCTAAAAGGGTCACTGGCTTTCCTTTTACAGAGGTAAAAGGGACTCCCTTCTGGGACAGATATTCAGATGTCAGGCCAGGCAAGGAGCTTGAAGTTTGCTTTATCTCTGGGCTGAATATAGAATAATCCCCTTGAAATTGCTGCGGAGTATCTTCAAATGCCTTCATTGTTGCTAGAAGGGAGTTGCTCAGTTCTTGGTATGGGGATGCAATTCTATGCACAGTTTACGCCTAAGTCTGTGCTGCCATCTCTCCCTTCCCACTGCCCTCACAGGTGTGCTGCCCTGCCCCTTTACCAGTGCTTTACTGGTGCTAGAGCTTGGAAAGTGTGGAAATGCAGAGATGCGATTGCTGCTCATTATAGCTGCAAGGTCTTGGACTGGCTCAGCTTGCTCACAAACACGCATCACCAAGACACTGGACAGTCACCCTTACTTGGAGGAAAGGTCTGTATATAAGACTTTACCTTCTTTCAGTGACACTGACTTCTCTTTAAACTCCAGTGACACCCCTTTCTTTCCCTTGGGAATGTCCCTGCTGCTCCTATCTGAATTGCTGTGCAGGGAGGCACCATGTTGGGAAGATAGTTTCTGAACTGACTGTAGCCTGACTGTGCTCACCATGGATGTTCTGCCTTCCAGCATTGCATGTCTTGTTTCATGCAGCCTTTACCCAGAACAACTAGTTTGTGCCAACCATCCCCCTCCTCATCCAGCCCCCAGCAAGGTGTCAGCCTTCATTAGTGGAGGAGTGTGGGGTTTTGCTGATATAATTTCCCAAGCAGTCTGGCTGAATACACAGTTGTAGTGGAGCAAAGGCACTCCAGGCCTTTGCTCAGTGTTCTGAGCTGGGGCACTTGTGCTGGCATTGCCAATCTCAGCTGGGATAGGGGTTCCCTGAGGTCTGAGCTCCTCAGGATTTTCTCTCAGGACAGATGCACAGAAATACCTATTTCCATACTATGATCTGTCCCAGCTCCTGCTCTACAAGGGAGTCACTGACTTAAAAGCTTTGAGGACATTAGCTCTTCTTTATTATAAATATCCAGACATATCAGTGTCAGAGGGAGCTACATCCCTCTTAATCATTCCCAACACTATTAACTAGACAAATAATGAAGAAATTAATTAAGCAAAAGAAAAAACATACTGAATACCTGGGAAAATGTCTTGACACTGAGTTGCCTTATGATAATCTCTTAGGGACTTGGGGGAGGCTGTGGTACTCCTGGCATATGGAAACAAGTGTAGAAAAGCAACAAGAGAAAGCAGTGGGAGCAATATGTAGGTGCTGCAAGGTACGAACCAGGAAGGAAACAACAAGCCTTTGATATCTATGACACAGCTGGAAGACTGATAGATTCAGCCAGCTCAGATTTAAAAAAATCCCAATAATGTAAATTCCCTAAGTACAAGCCAAGCCTATGAATAAGATAAATCTCTTAGTCACTTTGCCAGTGATATCCTTCTAATCTCATCCTTCCTCAACGATGCTGCTCAGAGAGTGGAACACTTTGCATAAATGGGTTTGCTGCTCAGAGCAATCACTCATGCTTCCCATTCTGACCCCAGGATTAGAGAAGTCCCCTGGATTAAGGCTGTTACTATTTAGAGTCAAGGGTGAGCCAGCTAAGCAAGGGCTCAAGGGAACTTTCAAGTGATTGCAGGAGTGAGGAAAAGAGAAAGAGAAGTGAACAGGAGGCCACCACTGTCTTAGAGAGTGGCATGTCCCACACTGGTGTTGAACTGTGCTTGAAGTGCTTTACAAAGAGAATGACCCAATAACAAGGAATTATCAACATGCATGTGGGAAAATAATGAACAGTAACTCAAGGGCCAACCAAGCCAACTCTTTCTTTAAAAAAATAAAATTACATTGAACTGATGGTGCTGTCTCTAGACATGCTGAGCGTCTTGCTCCCCAGCAGACATCTCTGTCTCCTAAGTAGGCCTAGAAATTCAGAGCCAAGGTCTGCTGAACTGTCCCTCCCAAAACAGAGATTGGAAATGACCTGCTGAAGGACAAAAAGAGACCTGAGAACCAGACACAACCCCTGTGCTCCCATACCCAAGAAGCATGGTGGAGCCACTTACACCCAAATGATGGAGAGCCTCAGCACCAACAGATTTCAGACTGACTTAAGGCCCCTTTAAGAAGGTGAAAAGATCATTCTGGACTCCAAAAATAGGAAAATCATGTTGGTTCATCCAAATTACACCTAAGACCACCATCAATCACTTGCCTTTTGCTTACTGTTCCCCTGTAGCACAGACACATGAGAACTGTTCCCAGTACTACTTAGGTAGCATATACTATAATAAAGTATGTAATCCCTTAAAATACAAGAGCTTTCCTTATAATCCATGCTTGTGTAAACCCAGACAAATATTTAATACATTCTTATCACACCAACAGGAAACAGTTTCATCAATGCTGACAGACACATGAATTTTCAGAAGTGCCTGTCACACGTTTACTGCATCATGCCCTAAGAATTGCTCCCTTTCACTATTTCTCTGTGGAGACCCCTTCTGTTGATGATCTCCCCTCCCCATAGGAGAGTTTGCAGCAGCAATTACAGTTGGATACTGTGAAATGGAAAATAGTGACTTTTCAGAAGCCAGAGGATTTTTGCTGTTAGCAACATCAGACTGGATTTTCAGTGTTTTGCCAAGAGAAAGGGGTCCTCATGCAGTTTCTGCCTAGGTTTGCAGAGCAGCTTTTCTGGGCTTTGGTTAATTAAAATACAGCACGTCTTGCACAACTTTTGAACTCTATTTCTGTAAAAGATATGTGAGGCTGCAGGCTGTCTGTCACATTATGCATGTCCCCCATGCCAAGACTGTAGCTTTCTATTTGACTGTAAGTCATCCATTAGATGTAAGACAATTATTGTTTTTTAGTGAGTCATTTTTCTCTCAGTAATTAGTAGTTGTCAGTTCAAGTCAGCCCAGTGCTGGTGTCACTCAGTGACTTCAAGGCTGTATTTAAAATCTCTTTTCTCCCACACAACAGCTCACCACAAACAATATCACTTTTCCTGCCTTGTCCACTGGAGCCATTTTGCACCATGATTATCCTGATTAGCCAAGCCAACAATGAGGAGCACTTGCTGTTTGAGCACAGAAGGGACTGCCCAACATGAGAAAAGCTTGGCCAAGAAAAGGCAGCTCACCTCCTTGATCCCATTTCATTGCTATATGCTTCAAATCCTGGCTGCGTCTGTCTTGCTATAAAAATGTCAGACTGTCTCTAACACTTATTTTTGCTCATCGCTTCAGCATGGCCTTACTTGGCAACTTCTCCCATCTGTTTACTTCTCTTCAGTGTTGTGCACACATTTCTGAATTGCTGTTTACTTATAATAATGTGAACACTCAGCATTCGCAGAGCACCTAGCTTTGAAGTGGTTTCAGTGTTCTGTAGATGAACAAGGATCCATTACAGCATTCCTAGAAGTGAAGGTTTTCAGTCTGCTTTATGGAGGCATGAAAGGGTCCTACACACTAAATGTAGATGTAGCAGCTCTGTGTGCACTGGATGCCCTTGTTCCTGTAGAATCGATGAAGGTCTAGTCAATGTTGAGAGCAGAGCCCTGGGAGTGAGTCAGCTGAGCAAACGTAGGTGTCTGGCTCTCCAGCTCCACTGCCTGCATTCACTAGGGGCATGATTACCTACCTCAAGATGTTTTCCACTGAGAAATCATTGCGTGGGCATGACTCAAGCTCTTGATTTTTCACTGCCTAGACACCCAGTCCACATACAGACACCTACATTGTGACACTCACATTGAGGTGTCTGCAATTCAGAGCTGTGTCCCACCTTGGTGATGTGCCCAGAATCACAGCTTGTTTACAAAGCTCAGAGGAGAAGCTGAGATCCTTGGTTGCTGCTCATCCACTTTCATTCACTTGAACTGGCAGAGGAACCTCCTCCAGTCAAGCCATCACAATGGGGGAAATATTCTAAATGTGTCCTCTCAGAGCCAGAGACCAACCCTCTACCTGGGTTTGGACCTGTTACCCAGTGACCCAGCTGCCACCTTCACTCTAAAATCTGGGCTTTGCTAATTCTGATCTCCTAGAGTAACTCTCATCTGAGAGGATTGTGTTAGCTGCTCAGCTCCCCACACCTTTTAGTCTACTTATTTTTCTTTAACAGAAAGGCAAACCCAGAAAGCAGAGGTGCCCTCTCCAGGCACTCATGGAGGCAGGTGATGTGGTTTTCCTCCATATCACAGTGTGATGTTTGCTTAGAGATCTTCTAACATGGGCTAAACACTGCCATGCCCGGGAGGTTTTCTTTACCACTCGTATTATCCAGCAAGGGCTCACTACACAGTCACAGCCCTGATACCCTGGTGTCAGAAAACACTTAAGCCTAAATCAAGCTCTGAACCATCTTCATATCTTGGATCTTTCAGGCCAGCCTGCTTTCATGACCTGGTGAACTTACAGCTGACCAGTCGGATGGAAAGATCTTTTTCAGCAGATGGACACAAAACACTGTGGATTGAAAAAACACAAGACACGGAGGCCTGATTTGTGAGCCATTGTGATTCAGCACAACTGTGATACACGGCAGCTCACCACACTGCACTGACCAAGCCTGGCACACACTACTGGAGAAACAGGCACAGTGCATATCTCTCACTACAAATGTACCCATAAGAGCAGAGAGTAACCACCTTCCAAAGCACCACTTTCTGCACAGGGATGTCCCTGGCTGGGAGAGCTCTTGGCTGGTGTGTTGTGTTCCCAACCCTGAAGTGAGCTCAGCAGAGTCCTCCAGGAAAGTGCCTCGCAGCAGCTGAAACTCTGCTGCATCTGCTCCACAGCCCAGATGTGCATCATGGCATCAATCTGCCCTCTGCAGGAAAACATGACCCACAAATGACCACTTAATCTCCTTCTCAATCCAATTTGGCTCAGCCACATGGCATCTGCCATCTCTGCCACACGTACAGCCAGTCCCTGCTCAGTGGTGAGCGCTGGGGTCAGCACACACTGCGGCAGTGCTTGAGGGCCAGCTGCTGCCTGGGAATCACACAGAACCGCTGGAGACAGAGAGGTCATGGAGTGTGTTAATGGGAACCCGGGTCCCTGACCCCCATGGTCCTCTGACTATCTCATGAGAGCCCCGAAGGCTGTGCAGTCCAGAAGCAGAGCAGTGCACTGGAGATACCGACTGCCAATGCTGCTGTGCACATTTCAGGAGAGAAGAAAAACAGCTCAAGGCAATGTAGACAGAGTGATTTAAAAGGAAACAGATTAAAGACAGTCACGTGAGTGCAGCTGTGTCCTAGCAGTTACACCATATACATTTATAGGTAGATGGATATCTGGCAAATTCCCCCCCGCCTCCGCCTGAGGACATAAATCAACAGGAAGGGCTGTTATTCATGCTGCAACCCACCCATGACATGTGAAGCTGTGTCAGAGGGTACCAGTGTTGACCAGGAGGACAGAGCAGTCTGAGAAAGGGGACTTGGGGTGAATATTTGTTCTAGGGCAGGCCAAATGGGGGGCATCTGGATGGTTTTCCCTATCTCCATGCATTTGTACAGCATCAGTACAGCATCTGGGATAAAAACAGCTAAGGGCCTTAGGAGCATTTACATAGGGGTAAAGACCTTGGCCTGTACTGATGGTTGTACAAAAATGCAGTTGTCATTCAAAGTGAGTTTTGAACTCAAAAGTTGTTTCATTTCCAGCTGAGCAAATTTTCTCTTTTTACAGGATACAGAGAGAACATACTCTCTTGTGCCTAAGCACCACTCCTTGTCTCTGCAATACAACAGAACAAATAGCCTAATCAGGCCAAAATGCAGAGCATGCTGAAAAACTGGGAACATTCAGGATGTAGTTAGAGAAGGTGAAAATCTCCCCTGTAGCCTAGGAGGGCTGGTATTGCTGCTCCAGTCACAGTGCTTAGGAGCAAAGGATTATCTGGTAAGAAAAGACAGTTACATTGCCCTGTTGGACAGACACCACCTGGAGAGGGATGAAGTTATAAATCCTATGGAAGGAAACACACAAATGGGGCAATGCAGAACTGGGATGCAAAGAAGCAAGGAGCTGATGAATGCCATTAGGCTTTTTTGGTGGCAATGGGATTGCAGGAATGAATGAATGAGACTCCATCAGGTGCAACAGAATCTAGTGCTGATCAGAGAAGCAGAGCACATGTTTTCCAGCTTTCATCTGTCCCAAGATCATCCCTCTCCATCTTCTGTTTCGTCACAAAAATCCAGTCTCAGAGGCCTTCTCCTATCCATTCCAGGGAAAAATAACTGGATCCAATAAAAACAGGAAGCCAAGCCATGCCATGGTATAAAACCTCCTGCCACCTTCAGAGATTGCAGCATTTGCCCCATATGTTTCTGATCCTTGTAAACACAGGCAGAGCAGCTCAGTTACACACACATACACATTTGTATGCCTTGCGTTTGCAAATAATCTCTGATGTGGAGCTTCTTGGAGTGCTCCGTGGAAATCCATAAGCCTGTAGCAGCCTCTGCATCCCCTTTGGCTTACTACAGCAGTAAGAACTTCTGAAGAGTCCCGGCAGCTTAGTTTGCTTTCCTACTGACAGACGCACTTCAGATGCCTCTGATCAAAGTTCCTCCTCTTGTTAAGTTGCACAGAATTATTTCTGATATTCTCCCTGCCATTCATGATCGCTTAAACACAATCCTTCCCCTGATCACCTTGCTCTCTCCGCTCCAGCTGAGTTTTCTGCAGCGATGGAGTGACACACAAAGTTCTGCGGGCTTGAGGAAGAGCTGCTGCCATCAGCCAACTACCAAAGGTGCTCGTTCAAGTTTTCAGGCAGTCCTGGGTAGTGCTGCATTAGCATCCTTCCTGCTTGTGCTGCCTGAAGGGCAAGTCCTCCCGCCTGGCTGTGTGTGACCACCCTGTTGTGAAGTGCCTTTGAAAGAAGCCAGCTGAAATAACAGATTCTGGACTGAGGTCACTGGAGAAGCTTCTAGAACTTTTGCTATACAGTTCTTTGGGTTTTCTAAATGTACAGTTTTCTGAAATATGTCAGTATTGACTTCAAACTTGCTAGTTCCGCTTCTGCAGGCAGATGGATCTTTTTCTTGCATTTTAATAAAGAGAATTTAAAGCAAAGACAACAGCAAAACCAGTTCTCAGAGCAATGGAGCCAAACAGTGTGTATGTTCCCCCTGAAATGTACCTGGTAGTAAGGTGGCTTTTTTGATGTCTAGTAGGGGTAGGCCTCTTATGACAGTTCCCCTCCATGGCATCACAAACCCAGTGTGGGGAGTATGCCCCACTTGGCCACACATTTTCACGCAACATAAGAGCTTAAGAGTTCTGCAGCCTTTTATTATCAAATAATAAAAGGCTGGGTTTGGCAGAGAAGCACAAATGTCACTGAGAGTATCCTATGAACTTATAAACAGAACTGACTTGGATAAGTACTGATGCTTAGGGAAGCAAGTAAGAGAGAAGAGAAAAGAGAAGAGAAGAGAAGAGAAGAGAAGAGAAGAGAAGAGAAGAGAAGAGAAGAGAAGAGAAGAGAAGAGAAGAGAAGAGAAGAGAAGAGAAGAGAAGAGAAGAGAAATCTTTTTCATCTGTATTAAAACACATCTTGGGACAGGTTTTGAACAGCTTTCCAGGCAAATAAATTGAAGGCAGAAAGCAAAAATGCCTGTAGAAGAAAGAATTACTGTAAGATTCCAGAAAGCAGCAATTGTAACAGAATGCTTTTGTTTGTTATAAAGAGACAAATGGCTGTTTTAGTAGTAATAAGACAATGTATAATAAATTTCCGCTATATTGCATATTTTTAAAGATTCCTAATCTTTCAAAATCTGTTTCTGTAAAGTTGAAAACCTTAGTTACAGATCTCTTTTTGCTCATCCTTCTGTTCAATTTAAGCAAAAATGATTGTTTCTCAATCAAGCTTTTCTACAACCAGTATTTCTATAAGACTCAGATTTGAAATAGTATCACCTCCTTGAGGTTTAGTGATTATTGGACCAAGAAGTGTCCTGGCTATGACAAAGAGAAATAACTGAGCCTTTGCTATTATTAGCAATGTTTGTTCTCATTCTTCAAGCTATAGATGGGCAGCTATTTTCCCTTGGTATTTATCTGACTACCATTACAAAAATCTCAGCCCTTTTCCAAATCCACTCTGGGGAGTTAGAGCAGACATTTAATCCTTTCTTTTGCACAGCTCCTCCTAAAATCACTGTAAAAGCTAAGAAGAGATCTTACTGCTGTCTTCAGCCACCTCATGGAAAGGTACAGCAAAAAAACCAGACTCTTCTCAAAGGTGTATAGGTTACAAGAGGAAACAGATACAATTTGAAACACAAGAAATTACGATTATAAATCAAAAATAACCCCCCTCCCCCCCCATTTCCACCACAAGGGAGGTAAAATATTAAACCTGGTGTCCAGAGACATGAGTGGAATAACTGTCCTTGGAGTTACCCAGCTCTGGATATCTGGAGATCTGATTTGGTCAGATCTGCTTGAGTAGAAGTTGAACAAGATGATCTCCTGATGTTCCCTAAAATATTCCGAGGTTGTGTGATTTTGTTTGACCTGAGTTATAACTCTCCGAATTGTCACCATCACCTGACATTTGCACCACATGCATGAGCACACCTTCAAAGAGATGAAGCTCTTGTCTAGCATCACCAAGAAAAAGATGAGAGAAGAAATCTCATGAACAGCTGCAGGATGGGAAGGCCAAGAACTCTCCCGCAGGTTTTACATGTCTGCTGCGATAAGGGCGAGAAATAAATCATAAGGAGTGGGAAATGGAATGGCAGCTGGGCCAGGTCATGACAGTTCAGCAAGCTGGACTTTATGAAGGAGTCCTCACTTCAGGCTATGGGGGCTCTAAAATTGCTTTTCTTAGAAATGATGTAGCCATCCTGTCTGTGAAGAAAAATTTTCCAAATGTGGGTTAAATGTAGGTGACAGCACTTCTGCTCTCATATGTCAGAGGAGGCTATGAACTGTTTTTTTCCTAACTAGCTGAGTCCCATGAGTGTTTTTCCAGGCCGAAAGTTTCTTGCTTCTAATGTGATGTGGAATAAAACTGTCTTCAAATACAGAACTTTTTCCATGCGGGAAATCTTCTCTGCCAGCTAGCCCAAGGGTTTTTGAAGCTGGTTTCTAAGGATGCGCACAGTACACACTTCTTTCTGTGACAGAAAAGACAAAAGTTGATATGCAAAGACAGTTTTTTGTTTCCCCAGATTTTCTCCTTGGGCATTGCAACAATTTCCCATTATTGGAGATCTGAAAATCAAGAAGGAATATTTCTTCTCCAGTCCTTGCACAGCTATTAAGCTTCAAGCAGGAATTTCATTGAGGGAACTTAATTCGCTGCTATTACAGAGAGGTTCAGACTAGGCTAACCCAGTAACTCCCTCTGGCCCTTAATCTTGTAAGAATGCCTGTCTTTTCAACGTTAAGGAAATGTTGGGGTTTTATGTCCTAAAATGTGAACTCTGTAGGGCAAGAAAAGCCTTTACTTCACTTCTTGGTACAATGCTTGACATATTGACATCCTGTAAAGGTTACCATAGTATTAAAATAAAGAATGGTCAGAAGGCCAGAAGCACCCATAACTCTCCTTCTGCCTCTTGTGGAAATCCTCTCTGTAATTACTTAACTGCTATTTCTCTCTGATACAGTATTTTATTATTACCTTCTTTTCTTGAATGCTCATCTGATCCATCTTAATATTCTTTTAATATTGCTTGGAATGGATAATAATATTCTTGTACTTCTCCAGCACCTTAAGCCCTGACAGGTCCTAGTGTGCTTAACAAGGACAACGAGAAAAGGGAAGTGCTTAATTCATCAGACAGTGCGAGATCATGAAAGACATCAGACAGAGAAGAAGACCTGACAGAACTAAAAGCACTGGGGTGTTTGGAGGGGCAGGTTTAGCCCATGGCCCTGTACTTGCGGGAAGTACAAACCATCCAGGAGCTTCAGGGCAGCACCTGCAGGAAATTACCAGCGTAGGTGCTGACGTGATGTGGGTGAAGTGCCAGCAGGATTCCTGCATGCCGATGCTGTGTGTTATGTCCTCAACAGATCCTTCCACATGGCTTTTTTTAGCTCTCCCAAACACTGAGAATTGGAGTAAAAAACTACACAGGGTCTATCTGGGTAAGGACAGGGAACACTGAAGGGGGTGGAGATGAACATGAAAGTTCTTGGAAAACCACTTCTTTCATCAAGATACCAGTCAAAGAAGTGAGTTTCTTGGTTTTGACTCCACTGAAGCAGGACAGTGCCTGTGCTGGGAAATTGGAGAGGAAGGGATCACAGTAATGAAAGCAAGAAATGAGGATCTGAGCAAGTGTCCATGCAACCCTGAAGAAAGCAAATGAAGATCTGGGCACGACATGAGTACACAGCAGGGATATGAGAGAAAATAAGCTTAAGCTGAGTGTAGGGTTAATGCCCCAAGTGACAGTGCCAGCACAAGAAGGTGGAGGAAATGTGAGCCACCCCATCCATAGTGTGACTGCAGAAGCAGGAGAGAAGTGGGTGGTGTGGGCAGCATTTCAAGCAGGACTGGCTAGAGGCCTGAATTGGTCAGAAAAGTGATATTCAGCCTTACTGAGAGTGGCTTTAATTGGGGCAGAGAGCAGACACCTGGACTGAAGTAATGAGGATCCATCTGCTCCTCCTCCACATAGCTATAAGTGGGTAGCGACAGGAACAGCCCCCAGCCATAAGTCTTATCTATGGCAGTCAAGGGATCCTTAAAGAGAAGCACAACTGCTCCTCCAGCCTTTTCCTCCTGCCTTTTCCTCCCAGCTCTCCTCAGAAGGTAAGGCAGAAGAGCTCAAGTCATTAATGACCTGAAGATTCGACAGAGTTAATGCTTACTGCATCTGCAGGCCCTGCTGGAAGGGGCTGCTCCTGGGGAAAATGCTGGATGCAATTCAGTAAGGCCAAATGCAGGTCCTCCACTAGTGCAGCAATGCCAACTGCACAGAGCCAGGGTGGAGGACTGGCCAAGAAGCAGCTCTGAAGGACATGGAGATCATGAGTTGAGTAACAATCAATAATCATCTGCTGTTCCCTAAATAAATGAATAAATAAAGAGGGCAAACATTAGCCTGGAATGGATGACTTCTGCTAGCTGTTAAACAGGATTGAAAACCTTTCTGCCTGCTCAGAACTGACAAGGATTCAGCTGGGTAATTGTTTCCAGTGCATTTATAGCAAAATATGGACCATTTGATAAGAATCTGGAGGGTAACGCCAAGGATGATTAGCAGTCTACAAAACACGTCATAAAAGCAAAGGCAGAATTGGGATTGTAGAGAAGAACAAGAAGTGTTAGGGCTTCTGTTATCACTTAAACTTGTCAAGTCCTGAAAGGATGAATTTTCACTATATTTACATGCAACTACTGGAAAACATGTTCAGTAACTTACTTCTTGGAAAAAAAGGAAAGGGCAAGAAGAAATGAGCTGCAGCAGGAAAGGTGGGTTCTCCTACTATGCCCATCCTTAAACTGGTTAGATCAACCTCTGTCAGTATTTTGGATGGGTAGATCTCTTGAGGACTGGGAATTGTCCCATGCTTGGGCATGATCAGTGCGTGCATTAATAAACAGAGGCTAAACCTACACGGTACCAGAGGTTACAATGGCAGTCCCAGGGAATGACTTGACAGGGACTGCAGCCACAGGACTGTCTGCAAATGGTGAGGGAAAACACGTCCAAATGTTTAGTGCACTACAAACCTTAGAGGTACCTCTAGCACTGACCTCTTCGCTAGTGGCACATACTTTTTGCATGGGAAAGGTGACCTCATGACCTCACATTATATGTAAACACACATATAATCAATCAAGCAGTCTTTGGTGAACTTCTGCTAAGAGCAACATGGCAAAGACACCACAAAGTCTGTAGCAGTCCTTGACCTCAAAACTGATGGAATATCAAGCTTATTTTCTCCCTCCTGTTCTGCAAAGTTGCTTTGTATATGTCTGTGACTTCATGGAAAAAAGTATGACTGACAGTCCAGCTGTCCAACCAAAATGGAAGTTCCCTGCAAAGTTCTTCTATAGAGGTGACAAAACCTTCTCAGGCATCCTTTCAAGATATAAGACCCCCCCCCCCCCGCCCCATTCTCCATGAGGTTTACACCGTTTTCCTCAAGCACAGCCTGGTTTCGCTGATAAACATGAGGCACTAGATGCAAGAAATAATAAAACAATATGTAACCCCTTTTTTTGGTTATCATTCTCCCATTCTGTACCATCCTATCCCTCACTCCCCACCCAGGGAAGCAAGTTAAACTTGTGTGACTGTTGTGAGTGATGTCACCAGTGTTCCAGCTGGTGAGAGGAGAGGAGGCTTAGATTTGATGGTACTTAGGCCATAGGAGAACCTGCGCAGATAGAGCCAAATAGGATGGGTGGGACCAAGCTCTGGTGTGTCAATTGACTTTGGTCAAGAAAAAGAGACGGAAGAGGAGGTGAGAGAAAACCACCCAAGACTGTAAAGAACAAGAAATGACATGACAGAAGATGTGTGAGAATTTCAGAATAGGGGCCTTGACACCGGAACCACCATGATTTTGCCTTATCACTTTTCACAGAGGGGAATGGGGACAGTCCATTCATTATCGACATAGGTTTCCAGGTCCTGCTGTTATTTTCTTCACCAGAAGAAAGTCATCACTCATCACTCTCCACTGCCAACAATGTAATCTGTTCTACTGTAACCAGCGATAAATCAGAAAAGGATAAAAGGTAGGTTGTGAAAAGATGGGGGAAGATAACAAAGTCTTCAGCATCAAGCAATTCACTTTAGGTAAGCAATCCTTATGAACAAAGGAAAAGGAGAAAGATAAAAAGTTAACAAGCTATTCTGTAAGTCTGGTTTCCCATGGAAACCATATCATGATAGGGTTATTCTTTTTTTGTCTAATGGGATACACATTCCTATTACAGCTGCTGTTCCATCTGAAGCTCAGTCCTCCATGGACTCTACAGTGTCTAGCACAGACAATGCTATAATCTTTCCCTCAGCAGGACATTTCTAGCTTTCCTCTTCTTCATCCACCTAGTTTTCATGAAACGTACAGAAATTAAATGCCTTTCAGATCTCCACTCTCTGCCAGATGTGGCTGACATTAGCCAGTAGGTTTGGAGGAGGGCTGATGAGCACAACCTGTAACAGCTAACACCACCACACAGCTTTATTCCTTTGGCAACCAGATAATAAAAGGATGGGATGGCCACAAATATGGACCACTAGCAATTGCAGTACATCTTATTATCTTACTACGGGCCTAGGAGGAATGGAGACATGCCGCAGACACACAGGACACACATGGATTTTTGGCACAACCCTTTCTGACTCCTGGACTGGGCCAGCCTTGAATGGAAAAACACCAGTGTGAGCAAAAGGCTGCCACAGAGGAGGCCCTTGCTGGGAATGAATTTTTGCTTGAAAGACAACCTGAATGCAATTCAGTTTTGTATGAACAGAGCCCTTCCAGAAGCAAGTGTTGCCTTTGTGGAAATAACAGTGACTCTACAGATGCAAACAATGGAGCTACATGCTTTTGCATTGCTTGTTCTGTCACTAACTGACATCAGCCACTGTTAATCATGGCCTGAAATGTATATTTAAGAAACAGTGACACAAACGTAGACAAGTTCCTTCACGAAGCCTTTTATATGGGGAAAAGTGAAAGAAAAGAAAAACTGCTGTTCAGGCTAGCTAGTGGCACTGAAATAAATGGGTCAGGCATCAGAGTTTCAGTAGGCACAAAAGGTGAAAACCTTGTCTTCCAGAGCAATTAAAAGTCAATGGGATTAGTGGCTTTCACTATTATTTATGGAAACCCTGCTGTGTGCACAACATTTTTGAAATACAGGGGTCAGGTCCCTGCTACCGGATGCCTACACTTTTACTGTTGAAGTTAATGGGAACTTTGCCAATCAACTCTGTGGCAACAACTAAATCTAAAATATATGACATCCTGGGCTCCATTCAGTTGATGGCTCAAGCAAAGCTTTTGCCAAAGCCAAGAATGTTCTGCCTGCACAATACAGATTTGATCCTGGGACAGGTGAAACAGGAGAGGTAGCTATAGAGGTGCTAAAATTCAAAGATGGGGAGGCAGAGAGGTGCACTGAATGTCACAGGAAGCATCCTCTCTTCCTTTCTATCATAAGTTGCAACATACAGATTGAAATCTAAACAACTGCAGCCCAGTATCTCCTTCAGTTTTAGCAGGATTGGCTGTTTTCCAACACCAAGTAAATGAATACTGAGGGAACACACCTATGAAAAGGACATGGATAGGAAGGCTGCACTGTCATTATGTAATTCAACATGTTTGAAAACAGTGTCCTGATGTTCTAGCTAGTTTGGACAGACCCAGTGAAATACCAGCATCTTTACTCCCAAGTTTTCTGGGCTTTGGACGTGCTTGTGATGCTGGTTGCACAGTTTTTTCTTCTTTCACTCATTCACTATCATACTTGTGCCCTGAATTCTGACACGGACTGCCTCTTTTCCTCTTTGTCTCACTCTAGTACCTCATTTTCCTCAATCTTCATTACAATGTTGTAAATCAGAAATCAGACATCCAGACACCTCCTCCACTCCTCTGTGCTGCTGAGAGATCAGTCTGTAAAGCAGCAGTATTTCCTGACCTTAGCTCATGCCTTCTCTGCAGACCCTGGCATGCAGGGAGCTGATGATGCTTTTTGCCTGTGTCCGTACCAGGCAGGAGTTGAGATTCTCACTAGTTATTTCAAGAAGCACATGCTAATGGCCAGCCGTTCAATGGTACTGACCATTTCCTGATCCTCCACATGGCCCTCAAGAATGTGTGTTAGTCCAGACTCAGTAATTTGGGGTCACCTTAATTCTAGTGAAGTCCTGAACATGGCAGGTGCCTACATGCTGAAGACATTACGTTACATACCATGAAATCCACACATGCACCTGCAGGGGTGGATCTCACTGGTCAGGAACAGGAGGTTGGTGAGCTGTGGGGCAAAACACCAGCACCAGGGCCCTGCTCCTAGCCAGTCTTACCCTGATCTCTGGATTGGCTTCAGATGTGAAGCATGGATTTTACTTTCAGAAGTATTATCATTAATTGTGATGACTCTAAATATCCATAATGATCACAAAGGCTTTATAATCCTTCATTAAACTTTAGCTCTTTGTTTGTCCTGCAGCAAGGAGCTCCTCAGCCCAATTACATACCACATAGAGATGCATGTCTTAATATCCATTATAAGTTGTCTTCCCTTCCAATTTTCTTGAAGGTCTTCATGTTCCCCTATCAAGGAGCTGGTGCCCCAAAAGTCTAGAGGGGACTTTGGTAAGAAGAATAGTCTACATTCGAGCATTTCTTATCGAATACTGAGCCAAGTCCAAGCTATCAGCCTGCAGGAAAGAGTCCACAATCTGTTCTCTCTGATCCTCCATAGCCAACCAAAACTATCACTACTAATTTTTCAAATCTCCATATTTACAGCATCTTTCCCCAAAACAGAGAAATAGAGAAACATAGACTGAAAATGATAGGTAAGAAAAGACGTGCACACACTTTACCTGACAATATAACAAGAGAACCTTGAAACATATGGCTTTCCAAATTATCTCAGTTTCATTTAAGAATGTTTTTCTATTTATTTTCAGCACAGCTGGCACCACTTCTGAGATCCTAAACTCCACAGTACTGCTAACTCCTTGTGACCTGGGCAAACAGTTTATCCCCTGATGCGAAGGGACATTTCACCCATGTCTTTTCCTGCTAATCCCCATGACTTGCTTTCAGCTTGGAACCATACCAAATACTGTAAAACATTTGTGTGAGAGGAGCTCATCTTAGTTTCTTTCTCTTGCAGAACATTGTCAGAGATCCAGGAAAGCAGACAAAATTCTGCAAACACTAAGCATTAACCAAAACAGAAGAAAACACTCCAGCATTTTTCTTTCTCACTTTCTCCCCAGAGCTTTGTCGCTCAATCCAGGGTCTCAGAATTTGCTGACACAATGGTGCAGGACATTCAGTCATTGAAACCTTTGATAATGCCGAGCAAGTCCCCAAAAGGAAATGTCATTGCCAAGCGCTGAGTTCAGTACCTCAGCTTTCACGATGTTTAGCTCTCAATGAAAGCAGCTGCCTTTTTCAACTGTCAGACCTGAGCAGAGTTTGCTCTTCATGCCCGCAAAACAGGAGCCCAGATGCTGCAATCCCCTGGTCATCAGATCCACTCTTTTCTTGCCTGCATCCCTGGTTTCTCTTGACTAACACGCAAGGATCAGAACAGTTTCACAATAATGAGCTTTCCTCTATCCTACGGTCCTCAGCACATTTTTAAATGAAAGAATCAGCTTACCCATAAGAGCCACAAACCAACATGAGGAGATTAAGATATAAGCAATTCAGTAGCCTGAAGTATCATGCATGTTGGGCAATCATAAACTTAAAGCAAAAATTCCTACCAATTTTATTTGGCATTAGCTATTAAATAAAACCTACTTGCGAAGCCAGACTACTAAGAAACCTTTTTGGCTGTTGTTTTGGTTGGGAGTTTTTTAACATCAAAACAGGATTAAAACATCTTTTGGAGACTCACTGTCATTTTATCTGAGTAAATAAGCTTACAGCGCCTAACAGTCAATTTATAATGAAGGCTTTTGTTCTTGTTACCATGATGCAGCCCTGCAAATTTGCCCACAGCTGCAGCAAATTCAGATGGTTTTGACAGGTAAATAAAATACTGTTTAGATCTGTCATTGTTATTAATTTGCAGAGTAAAGAACTAGCAATTATATTTTGTTTCCAAGCAGATATATTTTCATGATGATCTTGGCAGGGGTGGTATAGAATAATGTGCACCTATGACTTTTACAGTTGTGAGGGTCCAAAACATGAAGAATCTTTGATCAGCTGTTGAGTTGTAAAACAAATGGGAAATAAGGCTAAACCAATAATAAACACCATAACAAAAAGGAATAAGGAATGTGGGATTTAGCCGTGTTGGAGGTTTATTGAAATAAGGAACAAAAAAACCAAACTTCAGGTCATGACATCAGCTGCACCAATTCAGTGCTCAGTTTTTCTGAACGGTACTTCCAGGAAGTTGTGTCAGGATATGACTATGCTTTAAACCCCACAATTTGGGCTTCCATAATGACTTGTGCTTCCCAGCTGCTGCAGGGCAAAAGGTTTCAAATACTCCTCAAGCAATGCTGATGAAGAAAAAATTATTTGTGGAATAAGCTACTGCTCAAGGACGAGTAGCAGAATCCAGCTGCAAGTATCTTATTGTATTGGTCAAAAACTGTGAGAATCAAAAAAGAGAAATCCTGGTAAAAGTCTTAAGAGATGCCAGTCACGTCTGCTCAGCTCCTCACTCAGGTAGGCTGGCAGATGGTCAGCAAATAATCGCACTTTTACAATGCAACCTACACTGGTTTTCAGTGTGAAAATTAGCATCCAATTATTTTCAGGCATTAATGTTCTCCAAGGAAGCAAGCTACCTCTATTTTAATTCTGCTTAGGCTGTATTTGCTCTGACACGTAAGCCAATCTCGCAGGTGCTACGTCTTGTGTACACAGGCAGAATGGCAAGCCAGGGAAGAGTACTAGAAATGTGGAATAATGCAAATTCCCAGGAAGTGAATTGCATGGCTTCCAACTTTTAGAAGAGACAGGGACAAGACAAGCAAGAGAGGAATATGTAGAGTATCTCCAAAAAGGAATTATTTCCTCCACTCCCATATGAAAGCCTGCGGTGAAAACTGTGTTTCACAGCTATCTGGCAGCTGCATAAACCATTAGAGAAGGCTACAGTCCATTGAGCACTGAGCTGTGACCTATGGAAACCCTGGTATGACACATCCAGCAGGGCTGTGGATATTGGGATCAGTTGGTGGCAGGCCCCGCTTCTCCCAAGGAAGAATGGAAGCCCACTCCCCACTTTCCAGCACCCATTGCCACCATCCTCCAATCGACATAAGGGAAGGCACAATCACTGCATTACAGATGTAGGCAACTTTGGGAAAGGCAGGATGTGTGCCACAGCACAGCCACTTTCAAATGAGAACTGGCTTTTTCCTTAGCAGAGCACACATGTCCGCAAAGGGGAAAGAAGACCTGAGGTAAAACCCATTTTGCGTAACATTTCAATGTATCACCTTACATGCCAGAATCTGTGCCCAAAATGTAAATAGTCAAGTTGAACTTTGCAACCCTTTCTTGTGCAAGGATCCCCTATTATGACAGGTAATGAAATTAGATTGAATAATAATGGTTATCTGCACATATGGGCTTGATCTCACAAGCAGAAGTCTGTAGCCTTCCATGCACCTGCAAGCTGTCATGTTAGGTAGAAATGTTGTTGGGTACATCACTGTAAGGAAGTTGCCAGCCTGAAAATACATGAGATGCTTTTAATTGTCATTAAATATGGAGAATAATGCTCCAGGGCAGCATCTTATGTTCTAGCATGGTTGCATTTGTTTCATTCTCTTGTATGGTGGAGGGAAAATTCACTGGCCTAAACTCAATCTGTACCACAGTGCATCTAGAGGCTGCAGCTTCAGCAGGTACAATTGTAGCCAGCCGTGTTTCTCCTGCAGATAGTGCAACTGGGAGCATGGGAGCAGTGGAGCACCTGCACAGATCCTACTAGCCATCCCCTGCGAACCACTGAAGTGGGACTGTCTTCTGCCACGTGTTTTGTACAGACCGAAGTTGTATTTTTAAAAGCAAAGAGCACATTAAACTCCTCCTTTGCATCGGTTTTGGAATCATTGCAACTGGGTACCCACAAAGCACCAAACAGCGTCCCTTGCTGAGAGGTGTTCTGCTCCATGAAGGTGTCAGTGTGTCTCTCCTCCCATGCCACAGCTGTACGGCTCTGAGGCTGGGCATGAGTGCCCAGGTCAAGGCTGCCGGGCAGCGGAAAGGATGGAGCACACCTCCACCCCACACCTCGCTGGAAAATACTACCGAGGTGCAAAATCCTGGAGCCCAGGGCCTGGACAGAACTCAGAGCCCTCTGAGTTTGGGGTCCCGTTCCGGGCAACACGGACACCCCCGCAAGCAGCAGGCCCCGGGTCCCTCAGGCTGGAACATCGCTGCCACCGGGCCCGTCGCGGCCTCCACCCCAGCGCCCACCGCCCGCGCTCGCTCACCTGCTCGGGCCCCTGGAAGCAGATCCTGCAAAGCGGGGTGCGGATGCCGCTGTCGACGCTGCTGCCCAGCGAGTAGCGGTCCTCGGCCTTGCCCTTGCCGAAGTCATCCGAGGAGGTGCTGCTGGGCAGGGAGGCGGGCGGCTCCCCGGCGGGGCTGCCCCACTCCTCGGCAGCCGGGCTGCCCGCGCCGCCGCCGCCGCCTCTGCGCCGCCGGGCATGGGGAGCGGCGGCGGCGGGGAGGGCGGCGGCGGCGCGGGGGGGCTCCGCAGCAGGAAGACCTTCAGGTCATTGAAGAGCATGCGGCAGCGGCACTTGAGGAGGCCTTGGTTTCGCAACATCTGTCTCGGACGGAGGAGCCCGCAGCAGCAGTAGCAGAAAATGCCCGCGCCGGGTGGTATTAACATGTGCCTTTCCTTGGCAGGCGGGCACGGGGGGAAAGAAAAGGGCAGGAGCCGGGCGCCCCGCGGCCGGGGGGGCTCCGCGGCGGCCGCAGTGCCGGGGGGGCTGCGCTGGCCGCCGGGGAACGCACAAAAGCAGAGCCGGAGGGCGAGGGGGCCAAGTCCCCGGCAGCCCGCTGCAACCCGGCGGCGATGGCAATTGAAAAAAAATCCACACCAGAAAAAAACCCGACTCTGTGCTGCCGGAGGATCCTTTCCCCCCGTCCACAAGTTTGCTTAGAAATCAGCGGGAGGAGGAAATAAATCTCCCACGCCCGAGGGTCCAGGGGCGCAGGCGGCGGGCTCGGGAGAAAGCCCCCGATCAGCTCTCGCAACTCCTAAGCCTGTAAAAAAGAAGGGTCCACGTCTCCGGTGGGTGTGGGGAGGAGGGAGAATATGGTTGTCTCGACAGTATTTGGCATCTCAAGTAATTTTCCTTTTTCTTCTATTTTATAATAATTTTTTTTTCAATTAAAAAATAAAACCCGATCACACGAATGCCGGTGTGCATCCAGACAAAATAGCAGCTGGTCTGGCTATCAAAATGCAAAACTGGTAGCTGTTGTTATTATCAAAATTGCCTCTTTGACAAAAAAGACCTCCACATTGTTTGTGGGAAAACACCCTACGTTTTCAACACTGTACTCCCAGGTGGCTTCAGATTCTACCGTTGCCTTTAAAAGATTTCATTGTAAATATTAAAAGTCCGGAAAGAAATAATTAGCATTCAACGAGCTTAATCCCAGATGTACTGAGACAAATATATTTCTATATATATAATATATATATCATATATATTTTATATATATTTATATATTCTGACCTTCTCTATTCCAGCAGCTGTCTGGACCACACCAAAAAAAATCAGAGCGAAATTGATGAGGGAAGACGGCTGTACTATTCCCTAAGCTGTTACCATCCTGGACCAAAAAACCACGTCGAAATCGGATCTATTCTTCGCATGTAATTGACCGGGGAAACGTGGATCTTACATGGTCACGTTTCCTTTCCTCCTTTCACAAAACAGGAACGTCATCAAACGCATTGGCAGCTTGTACAGACCATTGTGGATGGCGAGGCGGTCAGGGCTCTATCAGCAATTGCAGGGACCTCCTTTTGATGCATTGGACGAGGCTCCTTCTTTCTCTCCACCACCGTCCCCACCTTCATTTTCCTCCCCTTCTGTCCTCCTCCTGCTCTGACTGTTGCTCTCTCTCACAGGCATTGACATTCAACCATCGCAAGTCTGTCGCACTCTCGCTGGCAGGGAAAAAAATCGGAGCAGATAATTCTCTTCTTCCTCCTAAAAGGCTCGGATGGAGCACAATGCGCCAGACACATGGGGCAGCATGGCTTATTTTTCGTGCGGTTCCTACCGCTTTGGCAACATCGAGCTGGTGTGTGCGTGTGTGCCTTCCTCCCTCAGCAGCAGCCTCCTCTCCGCTCTCCCATCCGGCTTGCCGTGATGATGTTGCTGTTGCTATCTCCCTTGGATGCAATGGGGAAGGCAGATTGTTTGCAGTGCGAGCGGGGATTTGCAGGAAGGGAGGGGTGGGACGTGGCCGCGCTCTTCTCCCTCCCCCGGCTTAAAAAA
>VZRF01006023.1:80071-173857 GCA_013396875.1 Vireo altiloquus
AAAGAGAGAGAGAAAGAAGAAGCAAAAAGGCGGGGTGAGAGGGGGAGAATCAAAGCGAGGAATGGAGCCCTTCCCAACCTTTGATGCCCCGGGCTGCCGGCTGCCTGCGAGAGCCCACGCCGGGGAGGAAGGGAGGAGGGGCGGGGAAGGGGCTGGGCGGGCGCTGCGGCTTCAGCACCACGGGGCGCGGACAGCTNCCCGCTCCGGCCCTGCCGAGCCCCGCACCCGCCTTGCCGAGCCCGGCCCTGCCGAGCCCGGCCCTGCGGGACGCGGCCCCGCCGCCCAGGGGCAGCCGGAAGGCGGCGAAGGCTCTGCGCCCCGGCGTGTTCCCGGCGGGTGTCCACCTCCCCCCGGCAGCTGCGGGGACCTGTGACACACGGCAACTTCCAGGGGCGGGAGGCAGAGGCCGCGAGCGCGGAGATGTCTTCTCCCGGCAGTGGTGCGGGTTTTACAGGTTCCCAGCAGGAAGCCGAAATCCCACCAACAAACTTTTCACTAGCAGATTAATTTGTTGCAGAGGATTTCACGGTCTGATAGCTATGATATTATTATTATTACATTTAACTCCAGCAGCATTTTTTGCTGATAGATTTGTTTTGTTTCAGTAGCATGTATTTCAATAGAAATATGGGTTCCTTGTGGCCCAATGGAGGGTAAATATGACTAAAAACTGTTGCTTAATTAGAGTTTTGCTGCAAGTAATGAATGGATGCCAAGGCCAATAGTTTTTACTCTCTCAGCCTGTTCGAAAATTTTAAGTAGCAGCTGCTGGAGGCCATTAGCTTTTCTCTGCAATCATCAGCAGAAGTGGCATTTCCCACACTGTCCATCTATGTGTATCCATGCAGACCCATGCAGCCTCTGAATGCAAGGGGATACTTAGGTCTCCACTGGGGCTTGCTATTTACCATTCCAGCTGGAAGAGCTGACAGAGGTGCTGAGTTTGATGTGGACCACAAGGATTATTGATGCAGATTATTGATATAGTCTATGCAATATGGCTAATGGCAGTGCAATGTCTCAGCTCAGGGACCAGTGAATACCTGTGAGATGGGACATACCTCTTGGTGCCTGGGTCTGACATCATGTCAATGCCATTGAAATTTCAGGCTCCTTAATTTGGTTTTTTCCTTAAACTTCTCCTTCACTAATGCCCAGTCTGGGTTCTCTAGCTGGTCTTGTACACAAAGTCTTCACTGGCAGTGACCCAGGCAATATTACTGATAAATAATCTCATGTCTCTTAAAAGTTGTGCTGGACCCTGGACAATGATTTGAAATTCTTTCCCATAGAAAAAGACATGATGTGCATAAACCACCATGTCATGATTAGAAGAGGAATCTATGTTGTTACCTAATTAAAAAGGAGCAGACTGATTATTTGCTACAGGAAAATGAAACCAGCACATGCAATTAATTTCCAGGAAATAAATTACACATTGGGATGCTTTAAAACATTAATCAATGCAACCTGCCATTCCTCAGAAAAGCTGTGCAGATTTGCCAGCGTGGCTGTTGACAACATATTTAAGGCTTCTCAGAATTTCCTATATGTCTAATGGAGTCATTAGAGAAATAATAATGGAAAGAGCATTTTAGAGACTTCCTGTGTGTAAGACAGGCTGGCTAGAGGCCGAGTGTCTATGTCCATGCTCCAGGATGGCTTTCCACCACCACCCCTCATGCTTTTTATTGCTCCCACCTTCTTGTCTTCATGTCACCAACATTTTCAGAATGGTTTCATCTATAACAGAATTGGAGAAAAATATATTGTTGTCATCCTTTGCTTGTGTAAAGCATCTTTCATCCTTCCCTCCTGCCCATGCCTGGTTTTACAGAAAGGATATTCTCAGGGTAGAGGAGATATACTCTGGGTTTTAATGTATGGGCTGTGTGCCCAGAGAGTTGAATGGCTGATAAATGTGACAAAATAAATAAAACAAATAATAAATCGGAGGTGCTCCCTATGCTTCCCAGAGGTGAGTGGGCACTATTATTCCTGTTTTGGTAAATAGGACAGCTGCCAGTGTTTTCACACTTGGATGCTGCATTCAGGCCCCTTGGTCTGGGTCAAGGTCCCTGGTTTAAAGTGCTTGCACTGGAAAGAGCTGACCCAAGACATTTTGGTGAGATCCTGGTGAGAGTCAGGAGCTGTTAGGAGGCCAGTTCAGCCTTTCTAATTTTCATCCACAAGAAGCAATCTGCAGCAAATGATGGGCAGCCCCTTCTTTTGCAGAAGGGCCTGTTTCTGGGAGTTTTGATCCATTGTCTCTTGAGCCCACTAACAGGCAAGAGGTTAACAGAAGGAGGATACGTATGGGAAGTATCAGCTCTGGCAGACACTACTCCGGCTTTCTCAGGTGCAGAAAGAGGAAGAAAAAACACATGACTCAGTCAGCTAAGAATGGAGAACTGGTTCCTCTTGGTTGCTTACATCCAAGCTACTGACTGGGAAATTAGTTGGGGAGATGTCCAGGTATCTCAGTGCAGACCTGCAGGCCTGTTCGTTATAGAAGAATTCAGATGTCAGGCTGCAGGTTGGTCTCACAGCAGACATTCTAACACTGGTTATCTAAAGCACAGTGTGGGCCCATTTGCCCTTAGCTACTCCCTCAACAAGGACGAAAAAAGTATTGCTATTCATGTGCCTCCTCTTCACCTCTCTGTACAAGCCATCGCTTAGTGCAGAGGGGGTGGAGGAAGAAGGAAGAAAAAGAGTGGCTAGAGCTGCATCAATGCTTGATCTGCCTGTGTGGTAGCCTGATATAAAATTCTATCAGCAAATTTTTTTTTTTTTCATGTTGTTTGGTCAGGGGTTTTAAAAAAATGGCAGAGAGAGTGAGAGGGCAAATGCAAGCAGGAAAGCATTATGTGGACTGCAGCCGAACAGCTTGAACTCAGCACACCACTCATTGTGCACAAGCATGTGAGAAACAGACAATATAAATGCTGATGTGGACAGAGAGGATCAGGGAACCAGAAAGCTGCCAGAGAAACATTCCTTTTTGTTTTCCATCTCTCAGGAAGTAAACAGTTACCTAAACCCATTTTCATGCCCACCTACTCGGTGAATAGCTGCACTGTGCCTCCTGCTCCACTTACAGCTCCTTAATGGTGCAGAGGAGCTTTGATTGCCGTGGCGTGGGCCCCATCCCTCTGGCAAACCATTACTTAAATCCAATACATCGAAGGTTCCTACTGCTCTCTCAGTGATGGGGAGCTGCTCATCAGCTGAGTACCCTCTGATTGCTTGTCCCAGCCAGACTTCCTAGTTCTTTCTCCCGGACGGAGATATTCAATAAATCTCAAGTGATGTAATCATCGTAACTCAGCTGAGGAAGCTTGTGGGCAGATGCAGCCAGTGGCTGGAGGGAGCTCTGTCACTTTTTTTTTGGTCTTTTTTCTTTCTGGGCAGTTGCGAAATGCTGATGCAAAGGATGTTGCTGCTGGAAAGCTGGGGTGAGCAGGTGGGGGTTATGCATCTTCTAAACATTCAGAAATAATCCATATATTGGTTGGAATGATCTTCTCAGAGGAGATCACAAATAATTTCTGGAGTGTTGTGCCTTGGTGTATCTGCTGTCTTGGACTAGAGCAAAAGTCATCTCACTCTGCACACAGGGAGTTCCTGTGCTATTGCTTTCTCCCCAAACAGGGACTGAACTTCCACTTACTCTCTTCCTGCAAAAATCATGGTCTGTCTCTGAGTTGACACAGAGCAAATTTTTTTACTTCCAGGACAGCTTGCTCTCTACAAAGGGGAGAAAAGGATTGGTTCTTTTTTGAAAAATCAGTCATGTCCAGCAACAGAACCCCAAGCAAAGCAATGTACAATTGCACATCTTTTTCCCTGGGTTCAGGAAGAAATCCAGGTCTTTGTTCTATTGAGCTTTCTCTACAAGCAGGCTTCAGGCCAGTCGATGTGCAGGATAATGTGGGTAAGAAGATAATATTGCTGATGAGGACAGCCCCCACCTTTCCTCCTTTAGGCGCTGGATTTAAAATTCAAACTTGCAATGCCACAGCACTTCTCTTCAGGACTAGACAATTTCAAATATGGAGCTTTCCTGGTAACAAGTCCTACACTACCTCCTACAAAAGGAATTCCTTGTCCCCTTGGATGACTAGTCAGAACTGTGACTGGAATAGAGCAGCTGCAATAGATGGTGTGTTTCAGGATATCTTCAAAAGGCATTCAGCCAAATGCTGAGTGGTTTTAACTATCCAGGAATGTAGTAATTGTCATGAAATCCCAAGCCTAAAAGGACCTGGAAATTAGACATTAAAAAGAAAGAAAATATATAATGAAAGGTCCCTTGGATATTTCCACTACTCTCCTAAATCAAGTCAAATTTGATTCAAGTCTCTAATTGCATTCTCAGATGTGTGTTATTTTAGTGACATACAACAGTCCTAGAACTAGCTTTCACTTGTCTGACAGCATGTTTAGAGAAAACACAATGCTGTTAAACAAGCCCATTAGGGGCTGATCCTGAGACATATTCTCTGCTCTCCAAATTCACGTGAACGGAAAGGATCTAGCATGTCATCCAGCATTTGCTTAGTTACTGGGATTCATCATCAGACACAGTAACACTGAAGATGTTCCCCCTAAGACCATCATCTGGCACAACACTGCCATAATTTAAAAAAAAGCAACAGTTTTGTATGGGAAGATTGAATGTCTGTCCTCAGGAGGACCCATACCTGGCATAAAGGGGTCATGCATGGATACACCACCTCCAGGATGTCCAGGAGATTGATCCTATGAATACTGTGAATCGTGTGCTGAGCTGAGATCCTTCTTGAGCTACAATTCTCCTTCAGTATAATAAACATCCTGGACATTTGAGACTGTTTCTCCAAATTCTTATCAATATGTATCTTAGAATTTAACATCTTAGGCTGCCCAGCTAACCTCCCCATCTACAGCAGCTTGCTTCTGGATCAGCAGCCAGATATACACATGCTGCATAGATACAGTGCAGGTAGTGAAGTTGCTTACAGGCCAGATAATCTTCTTAGTTTCATCAGTAGTAGGTGAGTTTCCATGCTGGCAGACGCCAAGACACAGACATGAGAAGAAAACCTTTTTAGGTGTCTCCTAAGCGATCTTCATTGTATGTAATGGGTCTTGTAAAGAGTGGGGACACGGGAAATCAGAGAAAGGCACATTGAAATACATTGTAGGAGGACATCCTAGTGTCTCCCTGTGCTGAAGAATTACCACCATATGCACCAACTCCACATCATTTTCACAGAAGGAGGCAGTAGGCTTCCACATCTGCCTGGAGATATCAGGTACAAAACACTGGGCTGACCCATAGCCTGTTAAGAACCTGTGTTGTCTTTCTCTCTTGCCCTGAATATGCTCCAACACACATTAGAAACTAAAGGACAGCTCCCAACTCTCACTAATAAGTGCACAAAGATTCCACTGGAAGGTATCACTATCCTCGGTGGCCTCTCCCCGCACCTTTGCACAAGGGACAAGTGCAGTGTCTGTCAATGAATGAACTGAAGGCTCCATCAGGAAGAGTGTGGATTTAAAGGCAGGGCTGTTGGAGGTGGCATGGTGCAGACAATGAAAGAAGAGGGAACTAGAAGAGTGGTAAGTGGGAAAAGTTAGTGGATTTATACCCATGGATACAGGAATTGATTTTTTACCATTGCATTTCTAAGGAGCATCCCCCAATAGTACATCAGAATGGAAACTGTTCTGAAAAGGAGGTCTTGGCCTTGCATGTAGCCCAGACACAGTATTTGAAAAGGAGCTTAAACATCACATTGACACTCTCCCAGGGCCTCAGGAGCACATGAAGTGAGAGACTGCTACATCCAAGTGATGGCCCAGATATACTGCTTCCTAATGCACTTTATGTTAATTAAAGGGAGTTTTCAAAATCATACACATTTTCTTGCCAAGATAATTAATTGATTTAGAAGCTTATGTAGTTAAAGAGTTTTGTAATTACATTTTTTTGTGGGGGAGCATTTTGGGGATGGATGCTGCGACAAGTTGAACACCTCCATAAAGGTGGTGAGTGTCTGGCTTTCCCTGTGGGATGACTCCTCAGTGCTGATGAACTGGAAACCTCCTCTGGTCTTTGGGGTCATGCAGCTCCTAATGACTTGGTCCCAGTAGACTGAAATATTCAGTCTCACAGACCCTAAAAGGAAACCCTCAAAAGCACTGGGTTCTGAGCCAGTGTCTGCATGCAACCAGCACTTCCATGCTACTGAAGGGGCTTTTCCTTCCTAACAGGCTTGGGCTCTCTCTGGTGATGCTTTTTAACCCTCAGGTCATAATGCAGATGACTGTGGTGATGGGCTGACTCTAATACCAGCCCTTTCCATCTTAAGACTAGTATGGTCTCTCTGGATCTTCCTCCCAGACAAATGTTTGCTCTCATTCAAGAAGAGGGGGAAAACGCAAGCTGTCAACCACAGGAAACACTTCCTTCCGTGCATCATCCCCAAAATCACAACCCTGCCTTCCTGACCTGCTCTGTAAGGATGTGAATAAATTCCTGGTCCTGAAGGCACTTAAGCTAGATGGGAAGAGCTACAATCCCTTTGATTTGTATTGGGAAACTGAGGTACAGGGCAGGAGAATTCCCTCTTTGAGTCAGCAGCGAAGCGCTGCGTAGGTAATTCTTTTACCTCATAGCACGGTTCTCTTCAAGAACAATTTGCACATCCTTGTGTGATGTGCAAATAAGAACACATGCAATAAATCTCTATTTTTCTTCCCTCTTTTTATGACTGAATAATCGCACAATCTTTTTTCCATGGAAGTTTGACTGCTGCTGTTTATTGCCCCCTGGAAACAGAATGACAACAGCCCACGGCTCCTCCACAGCAACTCGCAAAGGTCTCCTAAGCAGAGAATTATGCCCATTGGAGGCAATAAACAGCAGGAACAGTAGAGTGACTAAGCACCAAAGATCCTGCATTTGTGTAGAAACTAGCAATGAAAAGGAGGCAAGGATGCCCTGGAGGATAGTGCCTTAAGAAAAAAGTTTCCAGCATTTTATCAAAATGAAGGTTTCTGTGCATAAAACACAGGCCAAATTTGAATCTCATTTCACTGTTGAACCTGTCTGTGGTCCTGGGTATGACTTCCATGCTAAGCATCAAGACTTAATGAAAAACTGGAAAATCACAGAACTGCCCCAGAGTACACTGATATATTCTCCTGAAGTTGATATATTCTCAACTGATGTTGTTTTGGTGTGTGGTATCAGGAGAATTTGCAGACAGAGATGGAGTCTTTTCTATCTGAAGCCATCATGTGTTGGGACTCTGCTGCTGAGCTCACCCCTGACTGGCTCTGATGCCCTTTGGGGAACTCTCCTTTAGGCAGAAAAGGATCAAAACCTTGAGGGATCTCAGCACAGGATACTGCCAACATGGTCTCTTTTCTCTGAAGCAGATCTGCACCTGCAGTAGCACTGGCACCACGTGATCCCATAAAATCACTGTCCCAATGAAATCCTGATGTACACGGGAAAAAAAAATTAATCTCCTTTTGTTCTTTTCCCTGACCACCTCCTTCTTACATTTTTCTTCTTGATTCATTTTTACGTTCAGTGGTATAAATTTTCCAGGTCAGTGCTAAGTCCCTTGCTTGTGTGATCTTTACATACCAGCAGACATATGCAGAGAGATGAGAGGAGACCAAGTGCAAATCAATCCATCCTGCTGACATTTTTATTTATCTATTTTCTTTCCCCATCTGCCATTGCTCAGCTGCCTCTGTGTGTGTGAGAGGGATGGGGAAAGGGGTTGGGATAATTCTCAGATACTTGCAACTGTAGCTGTCCCCTTTCCTTCTTACTACCCTGCTATCCATTGCTCATGTACTGCTTTGTGGCAATTAAAAAAAAAAAAAAGTGTCAAATAAAAATAACACAGGGCTTTTTAGTGCAGATACAAGATGCCAGGGTGACAGTCAGGAAGCCAAGCCCAGACTCAACACCCGTGGCAAAACTGCCTTGTGGCTGGGTGCATTGAGGGCTCCCAAGAGAAAAGCACCTGTGTCTGCAGCCTGAGCTGAGCCCCGTGGCTGAAATCAAAGACAGATATACATTACCTGTGGACCAGGCAGAGAGGAGGACTCTAATACATGCTGATGATTATATTTCATGGTTGTGACATCCAGCAGCCACACTGAGAGAAGAGACAGGACTTTGTACTTTTAGTTTTGCATTTAACCATGCCTTCCCACTGAAATGTGCAAGCCAAAGTTAATCATGGCACACAGTGGAGTTCTTTGCTCACTAGGCTTGGGCCAAGACCTGGATTTTTTCATTTAGCCAGTATCACCTGTAATAATTTCTTCTCTACTCTGATCCAAGATGGCTCTGAATCATCAACTAGAGCAGGGTACAGTGGCTGTTAAGTTTCCCACATATTAAATCATTCAGACAATCTCCATCTAGAGTATTTAACTTTTTCAGCAATCCTGTTTTCTCTTCTAGGAACTAAGCCTCAAGAACTCATGATCCACCAGGTATTTGCAGAGTGGCATGCATTCAAAATGCACTTCTTTTATAGCAGTGGTGTTATCACATAGGGAGCTTGTTCCCGGAATGAGCATTGCTTAGGAGTTGTCAATACTTTAATCTGATTTATACAAGCTGTGTTCTCCCTCTCTCTCCCTCTTCCCTCAAATAAACGCTAATAAGTTCTCAACCTGGACAAATCCCAGGTAGTGGGATCAGTACCTGGCAATATATCAGCTTTGTTGCTGAAATCGGGGATGAAGCTGGGAAAACTGAAAATGGTTTTCCCAGTTCTTTATAATTCAGCTTACAAATAGCTTGGTGCCTGTCTAAGGTATGACCTGCCTATAGGAATATACTCAATTCTTATACTACTGTGTGCCAATTAAGTAATTAATGAAAGTGTGGAAAATCTATAAAAAAAAGTTTGTTGCATCCATAGGGAGCAATAGTACTTCAAGGTGTCATGCCCATGAATAAAACCTGACAGCATCTGCAAATTCAACTACCTGTTCTGCTGTTAAGAGATCAAGTTCAGGCGCTGATCAGAAGATTTTCAAGACCTGGTCTTTAACTTATCTGTGGTCAGGAAAGTATTTGCAGGGCACACAGGGGTTAGTCTTTGTCCTCCAGGACTCAGTTGTCACTTTACAACCATATGATGCATTAGACATCGCAGGACATGAATGTCACTGCTTTTAGCCTCAAATTCTGTCAGCATGATACTGTGTCGTGATGCAATCTCAGTCAGCACCTTGATTTGATTTGTGCATTGCTTCACAATTCGCTCCAGGAGGGCTTAGGATCCAGTTCTGCAAACAGCTCTGCAAATGAGAAAAGTCAACTCCACCACTGCTTACAGACCTTGACATCCAGCAGTGCTCTCAGAGCACGGAGCAGTGCCCTCATCCTAGCAAAATTACATGGAAATGGTGGCCATTTCCAAACTTCACTTGACCTCTTCACTTGAGGCAGTGCTTGATTTCTCTGTGTTACAGTGAATCCAGATGGACAACAGGGAAAGAATCAAGGGACTTGCTTTAAACCCAGCTGCTTCTTCTGAGCTTGGATTTTCCAGGTCAATACATTTCAATTTTTTCCACCGAAAGAGAGAAGAGAAAACCTCAATCTTCCACACTCAGTCTTAAATCAGTCTCCTACAAGATAATCTTAAAAGGAATTTCTTGCCTGTTAAAAGAGGAGACCCACTCCCAACCCACACTTCTGCATTGCCTGTCTTTGATTCATTAAACCCAGTGTTTGTACTGTCTCTGTATGTGTGCACCCTCGCATGACAAAGAGATCCAATCACACAACTCTTGCACTTTTCTCCTTTCTATGGAGCAACTTCTGAATATGAAAGATGGAAAATGTCAAATAGACCATCAGAAATAACTGTTGTTAAAACATATGATCAGCAAGGGAAATGTATTGCCTCAATATATCATCTAGGATCAAAATGTGCATTTTATAGTAGACAGCTATGTGATAATCACACAATCTGTCACCTAAAACATGAATCTGATCCCTGGTACAGACAAAAGAAAGGATTCAGTGGACAGCCATGCTGAATGGGACAAGTAGTTCCTTTATTCTTGTATAATTAGGCTAATTCTCCTCATCTGTTATTGTTGTCATTCTTATGCTTTCTAATCCTTTTACTGGACATAAATATTCCAAACAACAGTAGTTTCTTGGGTCCTAGAAGTTGAGCTTAGACAAACTTTTGCAATTCTCAAACCAGGTCATGAGCAAACTTTCTGCAGATCGTTCATACACCTTTCTCAGGGGTAGGCAAAAATCAAGGTGTTACACAAAACATCAAATGAGAGCTTGCAGTTGAATTTAGACATATCTGACTGCATGACAAACACTAAATTTGTTACTTATTGTACATGTATAACATCTATGTTTATAGCCCCACTGAGGAAAGTACAACTTTGTTCTACTTGCCTGTGAAGAACCCTGCATACCTGTGCCACCACAGGAATAAAAAAATATTAATTGCACTATCAATTAATATTGAGTCCATTGAGCTATTCATGCCACTCCTTCTCCCTTACCACCCTGTATTAAGCCTTTTAAAGCCAAAAGTGGTGTAAGTCTTTCTAGATGCCGGAGGACCATTTTGCTAAAACACTATCCGTCTTAACAGCATCCATCAGATTTCTGAATGAGAATGACTTCTTTGGTGGGAACAGGCCTATAACTTATACTGTTTCTCATTTCCTGAAGCACTGGAATTGTGCTGCTCCCTAATGTTATTTTATTAAGATGCGATTTGTCATCATATTGCTGAAAACAAGATAAAATGCCAGCTAATTAAATTCCTTATTTAACTTGATGAGCATCTGCTTTCTGTAGTCACATTCTTTTAAACAGAACCTTTATGGCTGTTTCTCAGGATCTGGCTATTACTATTTTTACCATGATCAAAAAGGGGAAATGCCCTCCCTAAACAAAGCACGTGCGCTCCAATTGCCTGTGACCCTTGTTGTTTATAATAAGAGACGTATGGGCAGATTGCAACAGTACCTTGCAAGCACACTGCCCTGACACTTCAAGAGCACACCCTGTTGTGGAATAATTGCTATCCCATGGAGCCCAGTGGAAGTCACTGAGACAAGCTGGTAGCAAAATACTGCAGCTGACAGCAAGTGTTTTCTAGATCAGGCTGCTATACAGAACATAATAAACAAATCACCTTGTGACTTCCTCCTTCTGTAGCAGATGAGACTCCAAACACAAAGGAAAATCTTCTCTGTTGAAGGAGCAGGCTTAACAAGCTTAAGCACACACTTCAAGTTGAGCATGTGCTTAAGAGTGGTGTTTGTCAAGGCCAGATTCTGGCTCACTTTCCAAGAACTGCACTCATAGAGGTTTCTAAGATGAGAGCAACCTTCCTGCATCATTGGTTGGGTGAAGACTGGGGTAGAAGAGAATCCTCTGCTGAGTCCACATTCCTAATTTAAGCAGTGGTCTTACGTTGCCCTCATCTAAGTCACAACACAGGATGGTAAACAATTTTATCAGAACCCACTGTAAGCTCAGGGCTTTTAGGAGGGTCTTGAGCGTGCCACAGGTCTGGGTCTGTCTCTTGGAAGACCATTTGGTACCAGACCTTGCACCCCACAGAACTCCAGAGGTGCTCTGCTAACTCCTTTTGGTCTGTAGTATGCTTGGAGATCCTTCAAGGAAAGATGCTACTCCTGTGAAACGGCAAAGGACCATTAATAGCACACTGGTGTAATATCACTCCAGTGACCTCTGATTCTACTGCTTAACGGGTATCTCCATATCTCTAGGTCTCTCATGCACCAGGAGGAGAAACGGCAGAGAACTGTGGCTAGCATTAACAAATAGGATCTCAAAACTTGGCTTCATATAAATACTAAGGCCGCAGGATTAGCTGCTTATCCTGAGCTTGAAAACCAGGCCAATAATTTAGGCTCCAGAATACAACTAGGAATGTAAGTTTGGTTTGTTTAACCTCATTTCCTAAAGAAATAAAGTTTATGAAGTTAAATTGTCTCTGTGTGCATACAAGCCTTTCCTTCTAACTTCAGACCGTTCTGCCAGTTTGACTGTGCTTCACAAAGATAAAGTTCCATTGAGCATCTGAACAAAAAATCCCAACCAGTTGTGTAGAGCAGAGGGGTGTGCTCTGCCCTGATCTTAAGCATAACATACTGGAGAGTCTACATTGCCAGTGCCCTCACCCCAGCTGGATCACAGCTCATTGTGTTAAATGCTGGCAACACAGAAGCTTTGGAAGCACTGTTTGAATCTCAATGTAGGATGTGGGGTTTTTTGTCTTCTAAATCTTTGTTCTGGGTGCCAGTGAGCTGCCTCCCACACCTGGGCTGCATCACACAAAAGATCACGAGTAGACTGAGCTTTGCAGCAGCTCTGTGAGTGAGACAGTGGCCTGGCAGAGAGGCAGGGGCCATGTGCTGTGCAGGCCATTGCTCTGGACTGGAACTGTGGAGAGGAATCCAGCCAAGAAGGACAGAAGGCAGAAAAGAGACCCTGCAATCTGTTGGAGGGGTTGTACTATAAACAAGAGCAGGAAGGCTTCAGCATGCCAGGGAAGAACAAGCTGTGTAGATAAAAGAGGCTGCTTCAAAAGAATGGAGGGTGACTAATTTTTCTTGCACCGGGTGGCCAAAAAGCAGGGAAAAAGAAGTGGTCTTCACTGAGCTGGCAGTCAGAGGAGGGGAGCAACCTTCTCATGCTAGAAAAACTCACAGAAAAGCCTCTGCAGTTGCCCTTTCATCAGAGTTTCAAGGTCAGCAGGATTCAGCAAACTCCAAATTTTGTCTTTGGTCCTACAAAGATGCTCAGGGAAAGGGCCTGAGCTGTCAAATGGGCCAGCAGGCCATGGTCCTTGATGTGCCTCAATGGCAGAGGGAAAGTAGAGGGGATTAACAGTCATCTAAGAAAAGAAATCCAGAGAATGGTTGGGGATGCAGGGTCAACATCTCCCAAACCCATGTACACTCTGGCCCTCCAAGCCCAGGGCTCGAGTTTCCCATTAGGCAGCTTAGATCTCCTTGAGGATCCCAAACCAGAGCAGGGGAAGCTCAACCCCACAGCCTACAGAGGATAGGTCCTGTAAAGAGTATTCAGGCCAGACCCTAACAGCCCAGAAGAAAGATTTCTCCAACTAGAAGAAGCTCTAACAGTCCAGAGGCCTTTCTCTGTCTCTCCTCCACCACAACCCTCTCTTAAAAGCTGACCTGTATGTCCCCAGTCCAACCACTTGACTGATCTTAGCTGGGTAGGAACTGATAAGGCTCACGAACATGGGATTAATTTATTTTAGAAGGTGCAACCACAAATTCTCCACAGCTGGTCAAAGATCGGTGCATTTGGGCACTGGTTATGGTGTCTCTGAGCTCAGTGTGGGCTACAAAAACCCTCCCAGAAGCAGGGGCATCTCAGGAGCCTCAGCCCGGGCTGATTTCCAGCTCTCTGTTGGATAGGTTTGCTACACACAGCAGCCCTGCATGCAATTCGGCCCCAGCAGAGAATGCAGGCTGGCCACACATCCAGGAGGAAGGAAGCCAGCTCTGTTCATGAGGAGAACCACCAGGGTGTGTTGGCAAGGTGGTAAAATGGGGCAAATATATTCAGTATGACAGTAGTAGGACCTCTGAAGAGCAGCTCAAGACCCCTTAAAGGATAATCCCTGAGATTCCAGAATGGCTCTGGAGTTTTGGGTGACTCATAATTGAATATTAGCTGCTGCTCATATAAGATGTACAACACAGGCACTTCTGCCTTATTTGGAACCAGCAGTCATCCAGCCCAGTCCATGAGAGGCTGTTTAGAGCATGATCCAAATAATGGAAAGATCCTGGTAAGAACAGCACTTAGAACCCCATTTCCTTAATTTTTTTCACTGATGGGAGCATTTTGTCAGAAGGGGGTGAACCATTTCCTCTGCAGCAGAGATGGGGTGAGCTATCCCTCCCAGTCCTCCCAGGATTTTCACTCTGCATCTTTGCCCCCTGACCCAGTATGTGGAGGGTGAGTCCAAGCCACTGCTGGAAGCATGTTCTGACTGAAAGGACACCTGGAGTGCACCAGCAAACTGCTTGCAAGTGGCCTCTTGTTTTGTAGGTCTGTTCTCTGCATGGCCGGGCTGCTCCTTGTGTCTCGCTGAACTTGTGCCATATGGAGCAAATGCTTGAGCGTCTGTGTCTGCCTGACCGTGCAACCCAAGAGCTCTCTGCAAACGATGCTCTGCTCTCAACATTTTGTTGAGCTGGGGACAATCCCTGAATGGGGCTTTTCTCCGCTCTTCCCAAGTTGTTTTTTTTCGTCCCCACAAGACCTCCCAAAGCATAAAAAGCCATCGCCAGAGACCTGGAACTGGATAGCTGCTGGCAGGGAGAAGGTGGCTGGAAACAGTCACGGGGTTATGCTCTGCATGTTCCCTCTCTCTCTCTTGTCCATATGTGACACTGGGATCTGGTTTAGCTCTGGCCAGTTAAAAGTGCAACAAGAAAGAGAGAAAAATGGTCTCTCATCCGCTCCTTTCTTTCTCTGCTGTGTAGCCACCTGGAGTCTGCTGGCTTGCATGGGAAGAAAGGGCAAAGGCAGATGATCTGGACAGAGAGCATGGGGCTGTGCATCCCTTCCTAGCAAACCAGCTCTACAGCAAAGAGGACCTGAAATGTGCAAAAAGGTTTGATTTTTTTTTTTTTTTTTCCTGAGAGACAGAGAAGCTGGGACAAAACCCTGGACCCAGACGTCTCCTTAGCCTGTGGCTTTCTTTTGGTAGGTTTGCAAGTGCTTGCATGCATGTGATGTGCTCACGTCTCCGTGTGATTTCCAGGGGAGGAACAGCACTCCCAAGGTTGTGGTGTGTGTTAAGTTGCACCTCACTCTTCCTGCCTGCCATTTTTTTCTCAGGCTGACAAGATCCTGACTAATGGCAGTCACTGCTGCTTAATCAGGAAGCAATTTAATGATAACTTTTTCTAATTAACCAGCATAGAGAAAAATGAATAAACTGTGAAACAGCCAGCTGGCTTCAGTGTCCCAAGCCAAAGGGCCTGTCAGGTGGGACAGGGATGGCAGCTCTGGGCCTGCCACTGGGCAGGGTGGTAAAATTCTGAGATGGGAGGGGATTATGGTGCTCCCCAGGGCCTTTTCTCTGCTTTCTCCCCAGTTACTGCTCTGGTCATACACATAGGCAACATGACTGTTCAGGAAAGGCATCTCAGTGTGTATAATCAAGCCTATGTATAATTAAAACCCTGGGAGCCCATTTTATTTTAACTTTTATTTTAACTGACGCAAATATGAGTAATCACCTTATTTTGAAGATGTTCACAAAATCATAAACCAGCCCAAATTGGAAAGCATGTTGAAAGACCATCTAACCCTTTGTGAGAAAGGGAGCCTAGATGAGGTTATCTATCACCCTGTCCAATTAGATCTTGAAAACCTTCAGTGATGGAGACCCCACCATGTCCCTGGGGAGATTGTTTCAATGATTGATTGTTCTCAACAAAAAAAATTTCTTTCTCATATCAGGATGAAACCTCTTCCAGTGTAATTTGTTGAACAGTGTGGGACCCAGTGTTGCTCCCTGAGGGACAGCACTTGTGACAGGCTGCCAGACTGCATAAAACCCATTGATTGCTGCCTTCTGCTGTGGCCTGGGAGCCAGTTTCCTACCCATCTCACAGATCCCCTCTCCAGTCTATCTGGTCAACTCATCCAGGAGGAGGCCATGGGAAACATGGTCAAATATTTTGCTGAAGCCTAGGTTAACAACCTCCATTACTCTCCCCATGTAGACAGAAAATGTCATTTGTAAGAAATGAGTTCCCAGTAAGCCCCTGCGTTGCTGAATTAGAATGTTGAAAGAGTCAATCACAGGTTGATTGTCCTATACTTATCTCCCTAACCCTTGGCAATTATACTCCCTTTTTCCTCGGATCTTGTCTTCACTGTCCCCTGAAATGGTGCCCGAGACCAAAAGGAAGCAGGCGTATGCAAATAAGAGAGACCTTCGCCATCATGGTATCGTTTTTTGGAATAAAAGCCCCTTGGACAACAAGGCGTCACACAATCAGAGGACCTAAAACACACCCCAGGTTGAGGAAAGGGTAGATGCATCTCCTAATCCTGATTTGGGCTTTTTTTGCCCTGTCGCCCTGACTGGCTATTGTGTACCATGAACTTCAAGCCAAGAAAACAAGTTTTATTGGTGCTCTAATGAGGACAGGATCTTGACATCTGCTGCGCTACACTCTAGCAACATATCTACACATCATCTACTTCTCCAGGCTGCCAGTGGGAGCCATAGCAGCAGGAGTGCATCCTGTTAAGCCCCGCCTGCCCAGCTGATTTTATTAATAAAGAGCTGAATATTAAGACAGGCTTTAGCCTTGTCCATTTCATTGTTTTGCAGTAGAAGGTGATCAGGTTAATCTGCCATGATTTGCCTCTAGTAAATCTGTGCTGGCTTTTCCAATCACTGCTTCTTTTGCTTTGTGGTAGTTTCTTTGAAGACCGTACAAGTTTCCAAGGGCCTGGAGGAATACTAATGATCCTGTGGTTTCCTGTGTCCTCTTTCATGTTCTGCTTGTAGAAAGCCCTGACATCTTCCAGCCTCCAAAAAGCCCTGTCCTCTTCCAGCCTCTAGTGATCTGTCTGGTCACTAGTAGTGTCCCCAGGGATCAGTGTTGGGCCCAGTCCTGTTTACTGGCAATCTGGATGAGAGGATTGAGTCTACCATTAGCAAATTTGTGGATGACACCAAGTTGGGTTGGATTGTCACTCTGCAGAGGAATCTGGGCAGGCTGAATGAATGGGCTGAGACCAGGGTATGAGATTCAACATGACCAAGTGCCTGGCCCGGCACTTCAGCCACAACAACCCTAGGTAGCGCTACAGGGTGGGGGCACAGCAGCTGGAAAGTGGCCCACTGGAAAAGGACCTGGGGCTGCTGGTTGACAGCAGCTGAACATGAGCCAGCTGTGCCCAGGTGGCCAAGAAGGCCAATGACACCTTTGGCCTGTATCAGCAACAGTGTGGCCAGCAGGACCAGGGCGGTAATTGTCCCCCTGTACTCAGCACTGGTGAGTATCTTGAGTGCTGTGTCCATTTCTGAGCCCCTCAACTCAGGAAGGACATTGAGGTGTTGGGGAGAGTCCAGAGAAGAGAAACAAGGCTGGGGAAGGGTCTGGAGCACAAGTGCTGTGAGGAGCAGCTGAGGAAGCTGGGGGTGTTTAGCCTGGAGAAAAGGAGGCTCAGAGGAGACCTTGTCACTCACTACAACTGTATGAGGGAAGATGGTAGCTAGCGGAGGTAGGGCTCTTCTCCCAGGCAACCAGGGACAGGATGAGAGGACACAGCCTCAAGCTCCTCCAGGGGAGGTTTAGGTGGGACATCAGGAAGAATTTCTTTACGGAAAGGGTGATGAGACTTTGGAATGGGCTGCCCAGGGAGGTGGTGGAGTCACCATCCCTGGAGGTGTTTAAGGAAAGACTGGACGCGGCACTCAGTGCCATTGGTGTTGTTGATATGGTGGTGTTGGTCATCAGTTGGATTCGATAACCTCAGAGGTCTTTTCCAACCTAATGGGTTCTGTAATCTCCACCAATATTCAAAAATGACAGAGAACAACCTTGCACCAATGCCAGCTTCTGCTCTTAACCCCGAGGGGCAGACTCCTTACTCACTGCTGACAAGCACTGCCACCCTTTATCACACATCAGATCCACTGTTTACTCCCCGCTCAGTCACCATTTAGGAACCACACAGATTGGCGTGCCAGACCCACACACCAGGGACAGGCAGCGAGTGTTCGCCCCGGCCGTAGAGCGCTAGGTGATGGCTGGAGCAAGGCTTCAGCCTGGGGCCGGCAGCAGAGTCCTGGGGTCCCGTACGGGGCCTCAGCGTGTGGCGGGGGCGGCCCCAGGGTCCCGTACGGGGCCTCAGCGTGTGGCGGGGGCGGCCCCAGGGTCCCGTACGGGGCCTCGGCGTGTGGCGGGGGCGGTCCCGGGTTTCCGGATCCCTCCATGGGACGCCGCAGCCCCAGCGCCCCCGAGATGGCGCCGCGACTGGAAGACTACATTTCCCAACGCCCCGCGCGCCGCGCTTATCTCCCGTCGGGCTGCGCACTCCCGGCCTCTCTGTGCCGCCAGGCGGTAGTGCAGGGCCTGCTGGGAGCTGTAGTCTCCTGGCGGTGTTCCGGGCCGTGCCCGCCGGCGGTGAGCGGGCAGCGGAGCCCCCGGGGAGGGCGAGGAACAAGGCCTGACCTCCGGGATCCCGGGGGCGGCGGGTGGTCACTGGCGGCGGGGGTAGGGGTCCTGAGGGTCAGGGGTGGGCCGAGACCTCCGTGGAGTTTGGGACAGGAGTCCGCCCGGCACATGGGAGAGGAGGGGTAGGGGGTGAACCTCAGCGCTCGCAGGGAGCTGAGGAAGGGAGGGGGCGGGCAGCCCGCAGGACATGGGACAGCGAGAGCATGGAGCGGGGCGGGCTCCTGGGGCATGTGATGGGAGCCAGGTCCTTGCTTATATCTGAAGATGTGTGACCTGTGAGTGGAGCTTTCTCAGGAGGAGCTGACTCTGTGCTGTGGGGTTCAGCATGTATCTGCCACGCTCTCTGAGATACCCGGGAACCGAAGGTGAACAGGGAAGATGGGCATCGTCCCATCTTTGCTAACAGGTACCCGGAGTAGGATATATTTCACCAAAGGCTGTGCAGAGATGTATTGCTGTGCTTTTGCAGGCGGGGGCTCTGCAGTGCCCGGTGTCCCCATGCTTTGCCGTTTTATTAGAGAGGAGTATTCAGAATTGCAGTGGAATGGGAGTTTTCTCCTTTTTCCATATGTTTTATCTATGCAGGACTGGCATGCGAGGCCTCGTCAGCGTCTGTCACCATCTACTTGCTGATAATGGCTCAGCATTGGCGTGACACCTTTGCAATACTACTAGATTTGTGTAGAATCAGTTACAGTAATACTCAATCACTTATAATGCTAAATTATCAATACAATTTTTTTTTTTTTTTTTTTGTAGACTGGCCTCCCTTCCTGTAAAGAAGCAGATGCCTCTGTGATTAATTCTCAATGTAGTTTTGGTAGAGATTTATTGTTGGAATTGTTGAAGATGTCATCAGGCCTTACAGAGGAGCAAAAGAGAAGGATTGAAGAGAACCGCCAGCTAGCTTTGGCTAGGAGAGCAGAGAGGCTGGCGGCCCAGAGAGCTGGGCACATGGGCATTGGTGCACCTCTGCAGAAAGAACAGAGCCCAGGCGATCCGAGAAACCTGAAGGAAGAAAACAATCATGTCAGGTTCACCAGCCAGCACCAACAGAATCCAAACACTCCTGTGGAGCAGAAGAGCTGTCTCCAGAAAGGCTATAACCACTACACAGCAAACCAACAGATGGCTGGCTCACATAGAGAGCAGCAAAAGAGTTGTTCAGAGGACTCAGAACAAGGAAGTGGCCTTAAGCAGTTCCCTGTAACGATCCCAACTTCTCTGAGTTATTCCCATAAACAGTACTTGGATGCTGGTAGTCAGGAACATGGACAACACTCTTTAATTAATCTTGGAACATTCCAGGAGCCCAAATGCTACCCAGCTTTCAAAAACCCCAGAGGACCACCTCATCCAAGATTAGTTGATAACGGGCACCCTGACGATAGTAAAGATTTACAAACTCAAAACAAATCTGCCAGTAAATATGTTTCACCACCAAGCAGTGCTGCCCTGAGTGATTCAGAAATGGTGATAAACAGACTGACAGAAAAAACAGGGGGAGGTTTTGTCTCTCAGGCCAGTGGTAGGATGCAGAAGCTGACCAGCTCTGCTGGTGTGGGGTCTACCTTTGAAGCTGCTTCTCACAAGAAAGCAAATAATGTTACAAAAGGAAAATGTGTGAATTACGGGGAAGACCGATTCCAGGTCGAAGTAGGGTATAATGCTGAACTTATTGCTGTGTTTAAGAAGGTACCGAGCAAAGCTTACGGTAAGAATTGTTTGTTTGCTGTTATCTCTCTTTTACGTGTGATTGAAGTTTCGGCATCTGCTGCTATTGTAGTTGCTACTTGCTCTTACCTATTGCTGGGGTGGAATATGTGGTATTAGTGGAAGATTGAAGAAGCGAATACCGATTAAATTGGATAGAAATTCTGGACATAAACAGCTTGAGCTTGGATTTAGAAGAGAAGTCAGAAGCCTTGCTTCATGAACAGTGCTCTGGGAAGTTTAGTGGCAGCAGCTGGTTCAGAGTCTTTTGGAAGGGAAGGAAGTGAAGTTATTCATAAATTGGGATGTGAAAATGGGTTGCTTCAGCCATAGTTCAGAGTTGTGAGCTGATTCGGTTTATTGGGTTACAGAGAGCAGTGAAATCTTCCCCCTTTTGCCCTGCTTCTGATCTTTTACCTCTGCCTTTATTTGTTATATTCTTTTTTTTTTTTCCATTGCGTGTTGCTGATCCCTATGAATGGATGTTGCATTCTTCTTGTCTTAGTGTTTATATTCCCTTTGGCTTTTTTTGGTGTCATGTCATGTAGCTGTAAACTTGGGCAAAACTGTTTTTTGGATGTGTGGCAAAAAGTTTGCATGAGTATATTGAATACTTTGCCTTTCATGAAAATTTCACACCACCACTTTTTTTTTTTTTCTGCCCCAAATGATTCATATTCTGCCCTATTACTCTTGCCCTTCTTTAGATCCTGCTATGAAAAAATGGAATTTCAGCATGGAAGATTACAGCAGTCTCTGTAAGTAAACGTTGAATGATGAAAAACAAGCGGAGTCTTGACACCCGCTGCTTTCCAGTTATTGTTTAGCTTTGTTAATGTCTTGAGTAATAAAAGTAGTGCTACTCAAAGATAATGCCCATCTTTTAGGCATCTAGCGCATAACTTTTTCTGATACTTTTAGTTGATTAGAAATAATTTGATTTTTCATGTACTCTAAATACCAAGCACAGGTTACACTTTCTCTGCCATTGAATTTTTCAGCAACCAGCAATATCATAGGAAAATTATCTGCTGTGCTGGTACTTGTTTTGAATTGAATTGTGTATTCCAGTGGCTAATGCTTAATTTCTGGGTCCATTCATGTATTTTCTTTTTAAATAGCTCTTATTTAAACACGTTTATTGTTAATTTTGTGTGTCAGAAAAGGATAAAAGGTAATTCTTCAAGGTTTTGAGTGAGCCTGAAAATGGATTTGCCTTTTTTTGGTATAACAAGGGTGGGTTTATCTTTTTTTTCCTCTCATGTCATTTTGTTCTGGAAAGATTGAGAAATGATAGAGGCAAACACTTCAGGTAAGCTTTTCAAAAGCACACTGTATTGAAGTGAGTGATAAATCACTATTGATTTCAGTGGGAATAGAATTAGGCCTGTGTTGAGCACTTTAAAAAACCACAGTTGAGTGCTGGTATTTTAGCTTCCCATGTGGGTTGCCACACATTTATAATTTAAATGCTGTTGGCTTGCTTGAAGTGTATCAAGTACAGATGAGAGCAGAGTCTCTGTACCAAGGAGCTTGCAAATGAAGAGAATGGTTTTTAGAAATCAGGCATTTTTCTTTAAAGCTATCAAATATGTGAGTACTCTGTGGAAAGTTCCTGTTTACAAGCAAAGACAATGTGTGATCAACATTGGTCAGTGAAATTGGGGAAAAATAGCCAGAGAAAAAGGAACTGACTTGAAGGGCCTTGAAAGTATAGAAGTGAAAGTATAAAACAATTATTTTAAAAGTTCCCATTTGTAATTTAGTTCTTCTGAATTATGTGATCCCGTGTCACCTTTTTTTTTCTTTGTACTATAAATTTAACATGCAGTCAAACTTAAAAATAAATGTTGAAATAAAGGAGTAAAATATGCTTTTTTTTCCCCCTAATTTCTTTCAGTACTGGTCATGGAGGTGAGATCTAACTACACAATGCTAAGCCAGTAACATCTAAAATGTTTTACTTGGTGCATTGGGAGGAGAAAGTCTGAATTGATGGTTTCCCATTCCTCTAATTTAAAAATTATTTTCAGCGGGTGCTCTTAAACACTTTTATTTGGAGTAGAAATCTCAAATGCTTGCATTTATTCAGAAAGTCACTTATTTTAAAAAACGGTTGGATGAAATCCAAATGGTTTATTTATTAATTGATTAGGAAAAAACTGTCTGAATTTCTTTCTCCATTTTTACAACTTGACCACTGAACTTAAAGTTTGTACTTTTTTCTTGCATATCAGTTTTCTGGACTACTTAAAAAGAACTAGAGTGGATCATGATGTGCAGCTGAATGCTCAAAGGACTAGATTCACCTGGATTTATTTTAAACAGCTCCCAGAGAGGGGAAGTTGCCTCTCTACAAGTATTTGGAGGCAGAGTGTGCTTAATGGTCTCCTGCTTTTCAGTCTAATGGACTCTGAAGATGTTCATGAATCTTTGTGTTACTGTAGTATCTGTGAGGTGGAGGCTTGGGGACAAACTTCACTCTTTTGGTGCTGTAAAAAATATAAGAAATAGTATTCCCATTCCTTAACCATCAGAGTTCAGTTATTATAACAAAGACTACACATGGCTATAGACTGGCAGAGAAACACAGGGATAAGTGGCATGTTTATTACTGTGGATAGCTGTGTCTCAGGCTAACATCTGTAAAATGCCGTGTCCCTCCTCTCTGCATGCCCTGGCATTGTGGCAGAGGTGATTGCTGGTGATGGGTAAGACAGGAGTGCAGATGGCTGGGCGGAAGCTCGAGTCTAACTGTAAGACATGGAATAAAGGGTAATGAACTTAAATTGTAACAAAAGAGATTTAGGAATTTGGACTAGATTTCTTCCTACAGCATTGTGAATACACAGCATTCCTCCTAGATGGATTGTCTATCAGACATTGACATGAGGCAGGAGGCAGATATTTTTAAATCTTTCTCCTTTGCTTTTTACAGAAGCACCTTCCCATCTTTTCAGACATATGCTATTGATCACTGCCCCTGTCCCTGTAATTTTCTGAGTGAAAGCACTGTATGGCTGTGTGCAATTTACTGCTAAATGTGCTTCTGCAGATTGCTTGCCCTGGCCTAGGGAGCCACATTTTAGGATTGCTGACAGAGAGGGAGCTTAGTGCAATCACAGTGCTGGACAAGCCCTTGTTCACTTACTGTCACATGTTCCCTTTGCCCCTGCTGCATTCTCTGTGGAAAATCCCACCAACCTGCTCCTCCAGGCCATTGCTCTCTCTATTCTTTGTCCCTGTGAATGAAAGCAGGGAATCATCGTTCCTTTTAAACTTGTGTGTGTTCTTCGTTATTAATTCTTTTTTATATCTCTATGCTTTTCTCCCTAGTGGAAGCAGCAAATCAACTTCCATCAGTAATTCTGGCACCACTGGAAGGAGAAAATGCAGTTGGTTTGGCATCAGGCTCTTGTTTTGTTGGCAGTGGGGTCGATGTGAAATCCCTCTTGAATATGTGTAAGAAGTGGAAGAAACCCTCAGCCCTTGTCAAAGGGAAGTGTGTTCTTATCTCTCGCTCACGATTTGAGGTTGATATTGGGTATTCTGTAGAAGTGATTGGAGTGTTCAAACAGATGGATTCCAGAAATTATGGTGAGTCTCCTGCTGTGTCTGCTTTCTAATAATGACCTTGTTGGGGCTGCTCTTGCTTCATAGAAGAGAGGTTGTGAGAGTACATCCCTCTGAAAGAGCATAAGAAAATGTGCTTCGGTGAAGATTTTAAAAGATCTTGTTTTTCTAGTTTAGTGTTGTATCTGCATCCAGTGCTTTATCCCGTGGCAGAACACATCCTCCTCTGGGCCTGTTAGCCAAGGTGATATTTCAGATCTCAGCATGATCACATTTACTGTTGAGATGGGATGTGCTGATAATTTGCCAGCAGTATGGAGACCATGCAAAGTTCCTGTCTTTATCAAATGCAGCTGGACATTCTCTTACTTGTGCTTTCTGTGGTATATAGTGACTGCAGCTGCCTGATCAAATTTAATTTACCAGGAGTTTTACCAATATTTTCAAGGCAAGTGTAGCTGCAGAGAACTTCTTATGTTGGCATTCAGGTTTCAATGGTAAATACAATTTTTTTGCTCTTGTAATTTGGGAAGTGAGACACAGAGTGATGAGGTGACATGCACAGTGTCACAGAAGGTCAGTGACAGCATGGAGAAGAAATTCTGGAGCTCTAGTTCTTTGGACAGAGCCCCACCTGGCTCATTGTGTCTTCACCTGACTCTGAATTCAGTCTTCTTTCCCTGGATGTTGTACACAGGTTCTACCCAAGGATAAACCTGCCAGATAGGTCTGGCATTGATGTTACATTTTGGATATTGATGAATTAGTGAATTTCCTTCTGTATCCTCCTGAGTACTTTGACTCTGAGGTACAGAGGCACAACTGAAAGTGTTTGTTTTACTGACAGAAGTCAAAGTTTGTCGGTTCACAAACAGAAACCTTTGCACACATTCTTCATCCTTTCTTGCAGTGAAGAGAAAGTGGTTGCCAAAATCCTTGAGCAGGTGGGTTCATTTGGAGAGCTGATCTTGCCTTGCTCTTGTGATACCACTGTTTCTAGATGTGTGGTCATACTTTTAAATCTTCTCCACACTGTTTGCTTAACATGACAGCAAACAGAGGAGAATTGATTTTGATCAAGATAACAATTCTTTTAAAGCAGTTCTGAAATGCAGATGATATGGGTGGATAGACATGTTCTTATGGACAGAGATCTGAGTCTTTTTTTAAGAGACTTATGACAATGTTTGTTTTAACTGTTGCAGATATGAATACCAGAAGATGGAATTTCCTGCTGGAGGATTACCCCAAACTAAGTGAGTAGCTGCATTTCTCCAGTGAGGGAGATTGTCTGCAGGGGGCAAATGAATTCTAAGTCCATTTCTTCTTTATTTTCACTCTGGAAAGACAAGTTGCTAATGAACCATCAGACCAGTGTCTTCCTGCTTTGTCAGACATTTACACTGATTGCCCAGACTCAAAACTTTATTAATGTGTTATTCATGATAGTGCTTTAGGGTCCCAATGGGAGGGCAACTTTAGTTTTTGTCAGATTCTGCACTGAATTTCTGTACCATTTCTTAAAGCATGGGTGTATTTACTATCACAAAGCTATTTTTATTGCTTATGATCTAAAACATCTTTCCTTGAACTATGGAGTTTCTGGAGAATGGATTTCTTTCTTCCCACTTGCCAGATTTGGAGAGATGGACATAGTGGCTGCCAAGCCTACCTGTCCTTACAGAAATTCTGTCAAACTGACTCGTTTTAGCTTTGTTCCCCTTACCCTCAATGTCAGCTCACTTTGCACCCTTTTGTGTGAATATCAATTCATAAACTGTCATAACAAGCTTAGAAAACAAATACGTATCAGGTAGTTTCACTTCTAATTCCTTAAGCAGTGTGCATTATGATGTGCTAGGTTATTTCACACATTTCAGCAAGTTTTGGTTTTCAGGTCAGAGCACTAGGTTTTCAAGTCAGATGATGACCTCTGTGAGCCAGATCACCCACAGTTACAGTTGGATTCTTTCCAGCTGCTTTTGTTCATGTTACTGCTGGTAATAATGGGTTTGCAGGCAGCCCAGAACTATTAAGTTTTTAACTGGTGTATGCGGCAGGTTAGAATTGGCGTTGCTTATTAGCAATAAGATGAGTTGATTCTGAGGCAGACAAGAAGAGCTGGTTTCTCTTGCAGAAGTATGTAGATCTGCTTAAAGCAGAGGCATTTTTGAAGCTGAATTTCTTACTCTACTGAAATGTTTTGGTGCTGTTTGGATGCTTAAAAGAAAGCTTAACAAGAAAAATCTTTTTAAGAGAGCATGATGTTTCTCCTGGCAAGTGGAATCTAAGTACATAGTGTTGCTACAGCTTTCATTTCTTGGTAGAGCTTGGTCAGTAGACTCAGAATCACAAATTGGGTAAGGTTGAAAGGGAGCACAATGGGTCATCTGGTCCAGCCTCCCTGCTCAAGCAGGGAGGCTGATTATCCCAGAGCACAAGGCACAGGAGTGCACCCAGACAGGTCTGGAATATCTCCTGTGAGGCAACCCGTTCCAGTGCTCAGTCACTGCACAGTAAAGAAGTTCTTCCCCATGTTCAGGTGAAACTTCCTGTGCATCAATTTCTGTCTGTTGCCTTTTGCCTTTATGCACCTGTGTAATGCTGCTGAAACTGACTTGCTGAACTGAAATGTAGAACTGTGTTTTGGTGTTTTGGGTTTTTTTAAATAGATGCAACTTTGCAGAATAATCCAGTTTCTGCAGCATGTTTCTAGCACATCTGCTTCTTAGGTTTTTATGTTTACTAAAGTTTATGGAGTGCTTTGAGATGAATAGCATTACACAAGTCCTAATTATTATAACTATTATTTATCATCCTGGTCGGCATGCTGTGTTTGTCTTGGTGCTCATGTGAGGGTTTGTGGCTGTGGAATTTGGTTGGGCTAAGTTTCAGAAGGATAATAAGCCAGGTGTTCTATGCACATCCTTAGGAATTGTGTTTCAGAGCTGAGATGCTGTTTCTCCGAGTAGTTTTTCTCCAGCTTGGGCTCCTGCTTCCATGGTATACAAGAGAGTTTTTAATAATTGAGTAAGTGCATGCTTCTATGATGCATGTCTTAATAACATTAGTAATGGTTGTAGGGCTGAAAGCTATGTGGTGGGGCCATGTAGGAATGCCAGGTCTTGAAAATGAGTGTGGAGGAGATTGCTGTGAAACTGCAGGGTTGGAATGTTGACAGGCCCTGATTTTGGTGAGTGCTGCTGATCACTCACAATTTGGTCAAAAGGCCTTTTATATTTGCAAAGGGTGTGATCCTGTAGCACGTGCCAGGCAGTCTGAGCAGATACATCACCTCCCAGTCTGTCATAGGCTTGGTCATGCTGGCTGGCAGTTGTACACATTACATGAGGTATTCAGAATGCCACAGATTTGAGGAAAGGAAAAAAAAATTCCGTGAATCCTGCAGAGTGTAATTTGTGAGGGCATTTGAGGATTCTAGCACGTGCCTTTTAGAAGAACAGCATTTGCTTTGTTGCCTGTTCATTTGCCTACATCAAAATTTAAAAAAGGTAATTTAGAAAGGCTGGTTGCCATTTCCAGCAGAGAGATCTGTTTGTAGAGGTTAATGTCTCTTTGCCTAGTTGCTCAGTCATCTTTATATAAAGGTCACTTCACTAAAAACTGTCTGTTGGATGAATCATGCTGGTGGCAGATATATCTTAATCACTCTCCTAGCTCATGTACAGAACAATAGCAACAGAATTATCAGTGAGCAAATTGTAGCAATTATGCTAACACATAGCTCTGTCTGTGAGTGTAATAACAAGCTTGTGCTGTTCTTCGGGTGGAAAGAGTTCCTGCTATTGAAGAAGTATAAATTAAACTGGAGAGTTTAAAAAGTTTGGTCATTGCCCAACCACAAATGGAAATCTTTTCATATGTATATTTCTTGGAATTGCTTTCCTCCTTTACATGGCAGGGGTCCATCCTGCTGTTTTCCTCTTAGAGATAACTGAAACAAAAATACCTAACTGAATTCTGGTGCATTTACTGCTGGTCTAGTGAGTTCTTATTTTAGTTGTTTTTCCAAGCAGGTTTTTTTGTCTTCTGGACTTCATATACAAACAGACTACTAAATAAAAAAAGGAAGTTGCTTCCTGCAATGAAAATATGTGCACCTGTATTTGTGTTCCTGGTGTAGAGGTGTTAGGTGTTTTTCATTTCATAGTCACTGGACAAAAATTATTAAATATGTTTTCCTGGTCACAGCTCACTGTGTGTTTTAAACTGGTGTTTATTTTCATAGAAATTAACTGTTGGATTGAAAAGAAACACTTTTATTTTTGGGGGAATGGGATAGAGAGGCTGCTGGAGGGGACTAAAATAAAGTTGTCCAAGAGGAGAATTAGCTAGATGCTGTAATTGTTACAATGCATGGGTTGAAATCCTCAGACAGCTCTGAGGTCTTGGCATAATGGATGCTAGGGATCCCTTTAGTCCCCCTGGGAAGGTAAAGTTGTGAGGCTTCATGAGTGAAAGAACAGTAGTGTTGAGGAACTGAAATGACTGCCTGTGAGCTGGTTCTGGCCTGTGAGCTGCTTCTGTCCAGGAGGGCAGCAGTGGCCACCAGCTGAGCAGGGAGGTGCTGTTGGTCCTGAAGGATGGCTGTGAGAGTGCTGCTGCTGGTGGTACAAGAGATGTTTCTCTGAGGCTTGAGGTGCTTCCTGTTTTCTCACCCAAATGTGGTAAACAGAGATGGTAGAGGCAGAATCCAACTGTGTGAATTTGGGAAACAGGAGGAAAAGAGAGTTTTCAAAATTGAAGATGAATGATACTCTTTCAGTATCTGTCTTGGGTCACTCCTGATGATTTCAGCACGGTGGAAACCTCAGAGGTACAGAATCCCAAGGTCAAGATAAAGATGCCCCTGCCTTTCAGGCTTCAGGAGCTCTTTTGTTCAAATCTGTACTTTGATTTCTGAGTGTGCCCTAAGGTGCCCTCAGCATGAATAATCCAGCTCCAGCTGTATTAGTAGCAATCATCTCTGAATGATGGCATCAGAGTTTCAGTTTTTATAACCAAGTCTAAGTATGAGGGGAGGAGATGTGATTCATCATGTGGTTCTGAAATAGACTTCAGGGAAGAGACCAGGCTAACACCTGTGCGTGATTCCATGATTTCTGTGAGCTGTTTCAGGGTAGGAAATGATACTGTTGACGAGGTTGAGGGTTGTGTCCTGACATGCAGAATGAAAGTTGTATGTCTGTTGTCCCTTCAGATAATAAACTGCTCTGTTCTTTGCAGTGGGAGAGTTACTGAGCCTCGTGTCCGTAGAAGTGGAGCCACTGCCTGAAGCAGTAATTAAGACCTTTGCTGCTCATCTACAAAGATCTCCATCACAGACAGACATTCCTGATGCTGACCTTTCAGTAGTGGACTCCAAAATTGTGACAAGCCTCATGCCCTTTCAGCGGGAAGGTGTGAAGTATGTCCTTTTTGCATGCTGTTAAGAGCTAGTCCTTGTCTAGAACTGTGTCATTTATATTGGTGCCCAGGTTGCCTTCTCCATGGAGGGTTCTGCATTTCTCTAGAGTCTGTGTCTGTTACACTCTGGCACTCTGGGCTTCTGATTGTTTGGTATGGTATGGTTTGTTTGGGATTTTTTTTTTGGTGGATTTTTTTGAGTGACACATCTGTTTTATTTCTAGATAGAATTCATCATGAGTCAAGTGGAAAGTAGTATTTTGCTAGTCTAAAAAATTGTTCAAATGATACATCTCAGATCTCTCCCTTGTGATTCAGTATGTACATAATTGTCATATGATTTTTTATTTTGTAAGATAATTGTTTTTTTCCAAGTGCATCTCTTCTGTTGTTGTTGTTTTTTGAATATTAAATATGCATGGGAAGGAACCAGGAAATGGGACCCAGGCCCCAAAAGATTTATAATTACTAATTATATGTACAGATAAAAATTTAAATGTCTCTGTCCCCGTCATATATGATCATTAATTGTTGATTTCAACAGGAAGTCCAGGGCAGTCTGTACTTAATGGTCTTAAATTGCTGTTGTTTTTAGTAATAATTTTTTAGCTCGGCCAGAATGAACTCTGGAACAAAATATGAGTAATATCATGGAAAGAATGTGCTTTAAATAACTATAAGGTCTTGAGACTACTTCTCATGAAATCAAAGTCTCTAAGGACCGGGCTGAACCACTTTGTTCAGGAGCTTCCAGACTTTGAGGGATTCATGAGAGTTGCTCACTTATATGATGACTAAGGGAGAAAATCCAGGTTTACTGAAGAACCCAGATCACTTCCAGGTGATCCATATTAGAGGCTTGGTCATGACTTGTGCTCATCTTGATTGCCACATGGTAACCCATTTCTTGACTCTGCTTTCTGTCTCTATTTTCCCCAGTTTTGCTATTTCCAGGAATGGACGTTTGCTCCTCGCGGATGACATGGGCCTGGGCAAGACCATCCAGGCCATCTGCATTGCTGCCTATTACCAGCAGGAATGGCCCTTGCTGGTGGTCACTCCTTCTTCTGTGAGGTTTACATGGGCAGAGGTACTGTGAGCTTAGGCATGTGCACATGGTCAGTAAAGAGCCTGTGTGATAGTTAGACTGCATTGTGCTTTGCAAAAGTTAAACTTCTAAATGTATTAAGGCAAAGAAACAAAATATTGTACTGATTTAGAAACCTGACGGTGGGAAATTGCTTGGCATTGACTGTATGGTATATGCCTTTTTTTTTTTTTTTTATTGGCTGATTTTCTTTTTGTAGTCCAGCTGATGTGTTAGGAGGAGGGAGAACTGGAGAAAGTATTTCCTCTGACCCTCTGTTAAGTTTGTTCCTACAAGTCACTTGGCTCCGAAGAGGCATTTTACTCATCAGTGTCAAAGATAATGGTTACATTCAAGCAATTGTCTTGTATTTGAGCCCATCATAGCAGTATTTGCCAGTTCCTTGGCTGGAACAGAGGCCCGGGTGCTAAAATTCTTCACTGTTCAAAAGGCCCCATTATCATCATCATTAAGTGTCTGTCATAATACTTCTTTTAGCCTGTCCAGTGTACGCTGCTGACTCCTCTGAGTCCTTTATTAACATTGATCAAAACCCAAGAAAGCTTGCATGGTTGAGAAACATACCTGGAAATAGATCACTGCCCTAGTTTGTACTCTGATGCTGTTGGGTTACCATGGGCTAGTGAAATGTTCACTCTGGGAGGAAAAGGTGAGCCAGAGGTTTTAGGTCAGTAAATTTTTTCCAGAGAAGGAGGAGGTGGGAGTTTAGCTTTTCCTGGAATATTGCATTGATGAGAAAAGTATTGATTGGGATTTGCTGGTTTTGTGCTGTAACCAGGTTGTTGGAGCATCTTGGTGTGTGTTCTAATATCCAGTAGTGCAACAAAAAGCAGGATGAAAAGAAAATAAAGTTGTTTACTTAAAAAGGGAGTGATGCTCATCATACTTGAAATCTCAAGGTCTGTAGACCTCTGGGACAAGACCTAACCTGAATCCATCCCTTCTGTGGGATATCCCCTAGGAACAATTTGGGGCTAGGTTTCCTGAAGTATTGGGCAACTGCAAACAAACTTCTACATTCTGCTTCAAGAAATTTAAGAAATATGAGGCTTTTTTGTTGGTTGTTTTGGTTTTTTTTAATTTGAGTGCTTGATTTCTTCCTTCCCCTACTCCCGACTGCCCAGGAGGCTCTTGTGGGAGATGTTTTGTTAGGACATTTGCTGTAGACATCTGGTTGATTTTTGAGTATGTGATGGATGCAGATGTGGGAAGAATGTGTCACAGAAATTCAGAAGGTGAAATTTATTATAGTCTGTAATCTCCTCAGTTCATTCTTGCACAGATGTGTTTTACTGTAATGGTAGAAGCTTTTGTGGTGTCTCTGAAACCAAATTGGCAGAAATTTTCTTCATCTTAGAGTTATCAGTGTTCCATTTTGGCTTTCTGTGCTCAGGCCACTGAGTGACTTTATAGTCAAGGTGCCATAGGAAGCTGGTGGGAAGGGGCGAGGTCAGAAGTGCTGTACCCATGTGCATTTGGAGTTGAGCATTGAAACTTAAATAATTAACAGGGTAGTTTCATAGCACTTCTTGTGAACTAAGGTCAGCATCCTGTGAGAAATTCGGGATCAATTTTATGGTGTAAATTAGTCACATAGTCTTTATAAAAGGAGAGGGCAGTACAGTAGGAGCTTCCAAATACGTTTCTTTTGCTGCCACTTTTGTCATCAATTTTGACGTGGTATCAGGCACATACTTTTTTGTTCAATATCTAATTGGGCCTGCATGTTGGCTCATTTTGGTTGTGGTGCTTTCAGTAAGTAGAGAAGGATAGTTAATTGTTACTTTCTCATATACTGAGAAATGTGAGAAGCTCACATTTAACTCCTCCTCCTGCTGCATGAGGTTGCTAAACAGTGGAGAGGAAAGATTGTGGCAAAGCTCCTACAGACAGAGCTGCCATTTCTCATTACCATTTGGTTACATTACTTTAGGGACCAGATCCTGATGGGCCCAGCCAGTTTTCTGCAGAGCAACATCAGCAGAACTCAAATGCTGTAGAGAGCTTGGTGTCACTGGGGACAAAATTACAAGGGAAATGGTGGGTGGTCTGGCTAACAGATGGGTTTGGGGGTGGATATCTTGCTCTGGTGTGTGGTGCATTTCAAGAGGTTGATGGAATGACTATTACCACATGTATTTCAGCTGCTGTCATAGAGCAGCTGGTGTGTTGTCAACTCGATCTTTTAAATTTGTAATTTTTTGTTGTTGTTGTTTTGAGGTTTTGTTTGGTGGACTTTTTAAGAAAAGGAGGTTGTGGAAAAGTTTTGTTGATCTGGGTGAGTTGTACTTCACCCTCACTGTGGAGTAAACATTGCTATAGTGATAGATGTTTATTGCTCAGAAGTCTGTTTCACCACCTTAGGTTTCCTGTTGAGTGGGAAAACTAAACTTCCCTGTAAGCAGTGGTTACGGCATTCTCTGGGTCTGAGCATAGCAGGTAACTGTCAGGAGGTTATGCACATTTTTATTACAGATCAGATTTTTTTTGTTGGTTTTATTGGGGTTTTACTGGGGTTGGTTCGTTTCTTTTTCTTTTTCTCAGTAAGAAGAAAGAATAGGGTTTGAGCTCTCCTTGCTGTGTAAAGTAGATGTTGCCTTATAGCCCAGGTTCTGTTCTTGATGTTCCCATTACCAGGGAGGTTGCCATGGGAAGGCTGCTTGCCCTTACTGTGCTCCCAGATGAAGTCTAATGGTGCATGGGGTGGCTCCATGTTCTAGGTATTCATGAGGATGTTCTGTGTAGTGCTTTGGGATCTTGACAAGGAACATAAGCACCAGAATGCAATTTCTTTCCTCTTTCTCCAGGCATTTCACAGATGGCTTCCATCCTTGAGTCCAGAAAGCACCAATGTCATAGTGAGTGGCAAAGACAATCTAACAGGAAGCTTGATCAACATCATCAGTTTTGATCTCCTCAGCAGGATAGACAAGCAACTTAAGAGCACATTCCAAGTAGTTATTGTTGTAAGTGGTACATGAAAATTTTCAAGTTAATTGTATGCTGCAGATGAGGTAGCCTTTGTACAGCAAAGTAGTATGAAGTATATTTAGGACTGAAAGTATCTTGTAATTGTGGCTGTGATCACAGCTGTCTTCATGAGTACAAGCATGAGGTTTCTCTGAAACCTTTTGAAGTAACTGTTAGAGTTTAATTCCCTTCTGATTCCTAAGGCTGTGTTTTCACTTTTACTGGTTATGGTACCTCTCTGATTTAATTGTGCTTGGTCATGTCCTCTGCTGGATAGAAATGTGTTTAATGTGATGTATCAATACAATATTCTTGCAATTGTATCTTCTTAAGTCTTGGACTTCAGGGTGGTGTTAGTGTTTATCCAGTAAACCAGGTAACCTCTCAACATCTAGTGTGTGGGTAAAGCATGTAAAAAATCTCCCTTAGCTTGTGTTCCACTGACAATCTGCATAAAGCCTTCTTTGATCACTTGTATCATTTCTTTTGTAAATTACTTCGAATTCCAGTTTTTATCTTTTTGCAGAGTCACAGCAAATAGCATTTTTCTGGATTTCAGTTACTAAAAATTCAAAACATTTAGTGTTTCAAATCCAGCTCAGATCAATAGAGAGCAAAAGTATATATATAGCTTACTATGAGTGTTTGATGTTCTCAGTCTAGTTTTCAGCACATATATACACCTGTCCAAAGGTCATGACAATTGCAACATAATAATCTTTTTTTCTCAGCATCAGGTAGGAATGCGGTAATAGATGGAGTTCTTTGGAGACCAAACTACGCATGGGGGAACTGATCTTTTTCATTTTTATATTTCTTTCTCCTACACACTCTCTGACTAAACATTCTGTCAAGGTGGTAATGCAGACTATTATTTTGTAGGCTTGAGGCTACTGTCTTAGAACTTTTAACAAGCCCTGAATTGGAACATGGTCTTTCTGTGTGTTTATATGTTCAAATTTGGACCCTGTGTAGGTTTTTACAGATGAGAGTAGTCCTACTGAGTGCTGAGCTTTCCTGCCTTTTCTTCCAGTCTTCTTTTGGTGGCTGGGGAAATTAATGTAGCTTATTTGTTATTTAGGAGGGAGAAGGGTGTGTCTGAGAGGCTAAGCAGTTGCATTGTCTTTGCATGCTTGTTTCTACACACGTGAAAACATGAGAATGTACCCTTGGAGGGTGCCAATTGCTTTTTGTGTCTTAAGTTCTGCCTTACTACAGTTCTACTTACTACAGCAGTAGAAATGAAGCCCATTTGAGGGTGATGCCTGAAGTAGAGACTATTACCCACCTGGTGAGCCCTATCAGCAGAACAGTTGGATCTTAATTAGATTTCTTTTTTCCTTATCATTTGCATTAACCCCTTATTAAGAGAACTGGTACTGTATAGGCTTTCCTATGTTTGCTGCATTTAGCAGATACATAGGGGCAAATAGACATCAGTTATGGAAATAATTTCTCCTTCCCTCTCCAGCCCCTTCTGCTCACTTTTTTTTGGTGTTCATTTATGATTCATGCCTGCAAGGTTTGATTTTTGTTCCGTTTACTTGCAGCTGCAGGTTTGAATGCAAGAAGCCTGCTGCTCTGCATCCTGTTTTTGTTTAGAATTTGATGTGACTATCCCAATGCCTGAAATATCCTCTGAATGAAAGGCTTGTAATACTAGATAGCTCAGGACGCTGGGAGTTTGTTCTATAACCTGTATTGGGACTATGGATCCAAACTGACTTTGCCTCTATGCTTGTTTTGTTTCAGGATGAATCTCATTTCCTGAAGAACACAAAAACTGCACGCTGCCAAGCTGCCATGCCTCTACTCAAGGTGTGTATGCTGGGTGCCACATACATAATGTAAGGCTCCCGGGGCAGTGTTGCTCCACTTACGTGGTTTAGGAGCCAGCAGCTGAATTCCTTTGGTGAAATCCAGGTGATAGTGTAGATCCATGAGTGAAATTTGTCTTTACCACTTGTTTCCTTACAAATATTAGATGGCACAACCTAACAAAGCAACTTCAAAAGCTCCCTTGATATAATTGTGGTACTGCCACAGTACCACAGGCAGTGGCAGGAAAAAGGGAATGTCAGAACTTACTGAATGTGTTCAGGGAAAGTGGAAAGAATATAGTGGTGTCAGAAGAGCTTGTTAAATGAAAATAATCATTATCAGTTACTTAGCACACAAATCACCGCTGTATGTCAGAATGACATTGCCTAGGGCCTTCCCTGGCTTTGGTTTAGGGCTCTAAATGGTTACTGCAGGCTTCCAATGTATTTGTGTGTCTGGGGCTTAGGAGCATTCCTCCTGGTCACAGTGCACAGCTACTGGGAAATGGCAGAATGGGAGCTTAGCAGGACAAGTGGCCAACAGAAGGGAGGCAATAGTCAATTATGAGATACCAGAAGAAATGTAAATTCTAGCATTGTCCTGGGATTGAAGAATCAAACTCTCCTTGGTAGCCTCTAACAGATACAGATTTAAGTTATTGGTAGTTTCTAGACACTGCAGGATCTGTACATTAGAAGAAGGTAAATGCAGTTCCTCTTCAGCAATTAATCAGCAAGTGTGTTTAAAGGGAAGATTTGATCTGTGATGGCTTTATAGCAACCAACTTTTATACGCAAGATTCTTAATGGCAAGCTGAAGGTGGTTGTCCTTGAATAACTTGGTTGTTCTCCTTAAAGGCCTGACTCGTGTCTTCTCTTGGTTTTCAAATCACTTCAGGCTTTTAATGTTTGGAAACTAAGTAGGAGGTCCAATTCTATGAGCAGTTGAAATACAGTAATTAAGGTGTATATCTGAAAATTGTGGAAAATAACAAATTCACTTCATTGCAAAATGCTGAAAAAGCAGCCTCATCCTTTGCTACTTGAAGCTTTGTAAGGATCAGCTTGTCAAAATTATTTGCAGGCTGCAAGATACAAGAGTGAAAGATGGTAGCTGTTAGGCAGAGGTTAATTGCCTATATGCACTTCCTGAGAATTTACAGTTTTATGCTGTCTCGTCACTGGTCTTAAAGAATTGAGAGCTGATGCTTTTGAAACTGAATTTCAGTCTTCTGAAAGCATTAGGAGTTTCATGTTCATATCGTGCATTATCTCACCTGCAATGAGCATGCAGTACCAGATGTTTCATGTTAGATATTCAGGTAAATTCTGCTTGCCTGCTTGCTGACTAAAATTTCTGAAGTATTTGATGTAATAGCCATTTTTCTTTTCTCCTTGCTTTCCAACATAGCATTTTGCTCTAAAACTGTCCCCTTTGGCAGCTGTGTCTTCAGCTCCTAGTGAGTGATGCTGTGGTCTGTACTGGCATAGCACATCACACCAGTGTTTTGGTATTTTAAAGAACTGCCAAAATAACAGGAGCTTTCAGCACTTAAATACTGAATTTAACAACTATGCTATGTCATATTTGTAGTAAGTAGCCAGTGGGGTAGAAACAGGAGTATTTTAATTATTTTACTTGAAACCTTGAAATTACTGAATCGGAGGTGTGGCTAAACATGCTGCTGAGGATAATAATCTTCTTCTTGCCTTCTCTGTGTTAAAAGGATTTGAGCAGTAGTAGGGCTCTTAGAAGAGACCAGAAAAAGGTGTGACTGTAGGCAAGTCCTTGATAGGTAAACTGCTTCTAGTACCTCAGTCCCTACCTTAAGGTCACAGTGTGCAGCTGTGCCAATGCTGTAACCAGAGCCCCTGGAGCTAACTCATGCCTTGTTTGTCTACGTTCTAAGCATTGCCACTTCTGTTAGCATTATACTACTTTAACTATCTGAAATTGCCCTAGTTGCTTGTGTTTCCTGTGAGGATCTCAGTGCCCTAAAGCATAAAAGCTTGTACAGACCTTTAGGGACAGAAAAAAAATCTACTTAAGAAATGTGATCCTTGGTCCTTACATGCTACAAAGATTTATGAGTCTGTAATGACACTGGACAGATCAAAGTTAAAATGCTTTGGAGACAGAGATGTTTCTGTCAGTTCCATCCATACTTAATTAATTCTTCTTATCTCAATAGAAACTGCTCTTTTGACTTCTCCATTTGAATAATAAATAAAATACATAAGTTGTTGCAAGTGTTTATGCAGAACTGCACAATAATTGGATTAAATCGGTACATGGATAATAAAGATGACTTACCTTGGATATTAATTTCTAATTTGTCTTCTTAGATAGCCAAACTGAATCTCCACCTCTGAAATCTTTAGCTTATGGTTACAGCATTTAAAGCCTTATTTTAGTTTTAATATCTGACATTGACTGGTGTTCAAAATGAAGTGGTGTTTTTAGCCACTCAGTAATAATTCATCTTTTCCTGCTGTCTTGTATATATTGTAGACAAGTGTGGTATAGAATTGTCAAGCAAAGCCATGTATTAAACATGTCACCTAAGTTTGTCAGTTGGGAATTTTCAGACATTTTTTTAATATTAACAAAAGCTGCAAATTTTGTGTGTGCAGCACTCAGTATCTTTTCTGACTTACGTAGCTGCTACCCTGACAGAGATACAGAACAGTTTTACTTGAGACAGAGGAAGAAATTTTGTAATGTCTGGATGTATGCAGTGGCTGTGCTCTCTGCCTCGTGGCTTGCCCATTAGTTGGTTGTCATTAGTTTATAGTAAAAATACAGACATGTTATGCAGAATTTACTGTTAATGGATAGAACTTTGAGAGGAATTTACAATTGCAAGAACAGTAAGATAGGGTGAAATAGCAGCAGCAAGATGTTTAGGCCATATTTCTCATTCCCTCCATGTTCCAGTGGATGAGCAAACTTGTGGGTGTGCAGACTTGTACATGGGGGAGAATGCTCTGTCTGCCTACGTGGAAGCAGGTGGCAGAGTATGCACACAGTCTGTGTGCATCCCTGCAGCATTACGGAGGAGGATTGATTGAAAACTATAGTAGAAAACAGTTCTTTGATGTCTGGTCATGTGGCAAAAATCCTGCTTTCACACTGGCAGGTCTGTGCTGGCAGCTGCCTGAGATTTGTCCCCAGCTGCAGCACCTCTCACAGTACTCAAGAGCTAGAGGTTGCTGTGTTCAAAGTGGTCTTTGTGTCTTGTTTCCCTGAACATCAAAGTGAGAATAGCTTCATAGTGTTGGGCTTTGGCTGAGTCACCAAAAGGCCCAGTTAGGCCTGGCATGTCCTTGCCCCTAATTCAAAGCTGTGGCAATTGGTAATAGGACCTACTTGTCATCTTGCTGTTCTCTGTAATGTCATGGGACTAAGTTCTTCTGGGTGTGCTGACAATATTGGTTGTTCCCTTCACCTCTGCCCTGCATCTGCTTCCCTCAGAGGCAGAAAGTGTCATTACACTTCTTGTAAGCATTTTGTTTCTTCCTTCTAAGATTAGACTGGCTTGGAGACATAAACATAGGAGAGGGAGTACACATACTACCCATATCCTTAAAACAGCAAAACCTCAGGGATGTAGATGGAGAAGAAACAAACAAAACAGAATTTTTTCACTGATCTATAGTGAGATCTCTGAGGGACCAGAGTGGAAAAGATTCTACCTGTTTTGACCAGCCAAGGTGCTGCATGGTCTTTATTCTTCTGTAATTGCATGGAGTACTGCAAGGCGTGGAACCTAGGGAAGGTCCCAATGGAAAATGGATGAGTTTTTTGGAAGCATGACAATAAGTAGTGGAGAATTGCATTGGAAACAGAGAAATAAAAGGCACTATCTGATAAAAAATTCCAGTGGCATTAAATGTTCTTATACTCTTTGTGCTCTCTATGAGCATTGCTCTCCAACACGTGGGTAATATCACTAATTTGGTTGTTCCCTTTGAGCTGCTGTTTCAGTTAATAGTCTGATGCACGTCCTGATGTTTGCAGGGTTAAAGGTTTTTGGTTTTGTTATGGGAGTCCAAATACACCGTGTGGCTGTAATCTAAACCTTTTGTGCTTGTTGCCATAGAGCAACTTAAAAATAGTGGAGGGAAACAGGTCCTTGCTGAAGGTACAAGGTGAGATGGGAACACAAAAATTTCTATTTCTGTCGGGAAATAAACAGCAGCTGTCTTTAGGTGTTACAAATCTGTATGGATTAGATAAATAAACCTTTCCTTACTGTCACCTGCTGAGAGAAGGAACTTCATCTTGAAACTGAAGAAGCTGTGGGCCCTTAGGGCTTCATCTTCAGATCTGCTCTTACCTTCCAATTTCTTTTCCTTTTTGGAATAGGAAGGCACTTTAATTTGCTTCAGTCATAGCTTATCACTGCTGTTTGACACACATTGTCTGTCTAGATGTCACTTAACAATAGGGAAAAGTATTTATATTTTTTGGAATAATTACTGTAGGATCATCTTACGAAATGCAGAGTTCTATCTCTTGCCCAAGTACAGAAACAGACTTCTCAAAGCAGCTGCTGCTCTTCCCCTTTATCACATATTCTATTTCATCAGGTGATTATTTTATTATGGTCCTTCTCAGATTTTTCATTTTGCAGGATAAGCTATTCTTAAGCTAAGCAGTTCAAAGTGACACTGTAAGCGAAAACTGGGGACACGAGTAATTGTACAGCCAGAACCAGCCACACTTATTTTAAAAAGTATGTCAGTCTGTTAGCATATGGCAGAACTCATGCTGTGAAATTCATTTAACACAGAGACAGTCATTGTATGTTAATGAGGCTCTTTGCGTTCAATTATTTGTTTGGCACATAACCCCTCCGCCTCTCCTACTCCCCTCTGAATCGTTGGTTGCTGGGTCTTGACCTCTAAAGTAAGTGCCATCATTTCATAAATTATTCTTTGACTTTCAAAAGTGATTTTTGTAAATGTTCTCACAGCTGTGGAATTAATTCTTGCTGGTGTATTGTGTAATGCTACAAAGCCACATTTGTCTTAGGCTGCTTAGTAAATGAGAACTGCAGACCAGGTCTCCACCAGCTCAATGAACTTCATGCCTAAATGGAGCTGAGCAGCTAATGTTAGTCCTTCTATGTGAAAATATGTATCAATTGATTACAGAGATCTGATTTTGCTAGGAAGTCCTTTCTGGCCCCTGCAATCTTATTTTCTGTGGTGTTCCATATTATTGTTACAGACCTTTGAAGAAAGAGGCTACATGCTTACTCTTGGCAGCATGGAAGGTTCAGCAGGAAACAAGAATTAAGCAGTGATCAGCAGAGACTTCTCTGCAGGAGCAAATCTTTATTGGCATCTATTCAAAATGAGTTGCCACTAGGAAAAGAAATGGGAATCAAAGCCATTTCTTTCATCCAGAATTTAAGTCAGCCTTCAACGCTTGGAAATTTGTCATCCTAGTTTTTTTTTTTCTTCTATTCTTTCTTGAGCTCCATCTGTCACGGGTTTTAAAACTGAAAGGGACCTTTGGGATAATGAGTTAGACCACCTATGTTCCATGAAATTTTCTGGAATTAATTTATGAAGTTCTTCACAGCTCTTGTAGAGTTAGTGTCTTTTGGGGTTTGTTTGGTTGGTTGATTTTGTTGTTGTTTTTATTAGGTTTTTTTTACTTTACAGTTTGCTTAAAATGCTTAATTAGAAGACATGTCACAGCCCTTGGTAAGAGCTTGAAGTGGTTGAAAACCCTGACTGTTAAGAAATAAGTTACACACATCAAAGCAGCAGCTGGACAAGTTTAGAGTTCAAATAGCCTGTAACTTCATCATCATCTCTTTTGACACCTATTTAGGGAGTGGGGAAGGAGCCTGACTAATTGTTGTGAGTAGTGGGGAATTAGTGTTCCAACCTCATCTTGTGCAGCTCCCAGGGAACTCCCTCTGAAGAGGAAGATCCTTGAGAACAGCATAAACCCTTCCAACAGCGTTGGGTTTATGTTGCATTTATTATGTCCCTGATCTGTTTTGAGTGTGTTCTTGCTTTAGCTTGATCAAGAGTTTTCTTACATGAGATGTCTGTAATCCCGTGACCTTCATGTTGTCTTTTTTCTGGCAGTTGCCTTTCGTTGGTCCATGAGGAACAAGTTTAATTTGGAGGTTTCTTGCGCTTGTGGGACTTGATTATCTTGTGTCAATTTCTCAGGGTAGTGCCACTTTCCTCCTCAAAGGTTTCTGCAAGGTGTCACATATTGTCTAGGTTCTGTTCAGTTGTCTTCTAGTGTTACCTTAATTTAAAAAAATTACCTGATTTCTGCTTGATCACTGTTTCCTCATGGGACCTGGTATCTCTGGTCTCTGTGACTCCTTCCTCTTTTGAGTAGCATAGGCACCTCTGTCTTGTGCAAACTAACTCTTACCTTCTGACATGTTCAAAGGTTTGACCTCTCCTCTTACTTAGCTCAGTGAATATCCTGCTTTTTTAAGTGTTCATGGGAATTGTCTGATCTGGTGGTGATCACATTTCCCTCTTATCTGTTTAATAGGGATTATTGGAGAGGGCAAGTCCCACCTTGACCACAGCCTATATATAAATAGTTGATAGAGTCTTGAAATAATTTCCGGAACTCATTTTCCACCAGATTTGGTTGGTAAGAGGATGAAACAGCTGAAAAGATCTGGGTGACTTGTTGATCTCAGTGAAATGATAAAAGAATTTAATTTTCTTTTTCATTTAAATGTGAATGAGCTGTTGGTACAGATGTCACTCAACAATCTCTTTGTTATTTTAATGAGCCTGCATTAAACCATGCAGGAAATTTGCAAGGCATGTGTAATTTAACTTCAATATATGAATTTACAGCAGTAGAAATACATAGCTTTTATCTAATAATAGAATTAGGTAATAGTGGAGGTATGAAAGTAGAAGTGCATCTTGGAGACTTTAATGTCTATAGTGTCATTTTTTCCCCCAATTCTTGGGATCTTCTACTTTAGATGCAGGTTTTCCGCCCTCTTCCTGTCTCCCCTACAACACATTTTACAATCTTCTTACATGATTTGTATTTATTCTCTCATGTTCTAGCATCCAGCCAGCTGTGCCTACACTCACTGTTGGCTGTCAGATCTTCTTCTGGCCCTGCTTCAGAGAACTTCATTTTTTTTCTCCTGCTAGTATAATTTTTTTTAAAAATGAACAAAGAAGTAAAAAAAAAAAATCCTTCTTTGTATCTCTTCTGCTTTTGTGAGAGACAGTGTGCTTGTGGCTTCCTGTGGCAGGTTTATTATGAGAGAATTTATTTTGGAGATGGGGATGTACCTGAAAGGGTGCATCATTTTCCTGTGATAGCTGATGCCAAATGAAAAATTGAGCCAGGGATAAGATATTAACGTGTCTAGTGGTAAATAGTGGGTAAATGTTGATTCCAAAAGTGCTGTAGTAAAAAATGGACATCCCCTTCCCTTAGAGGATGTGGGTGGTTATTAAGCAACAGTGTAGTTTGTCCTACTCCCTAGAAGTTTGAATCACTATGCTTGAGCATCTTCAGGCAGCAACAGCGGAAAGTACCTGTGAAGGTGAAGCGCTCTTCCATTTAGGGTACTTGAACAGGGCAGTCTGGGATTTTCTTTCAGGACTGGGGTGACTTCTTAAGTTCTGCTCTGTTGCAAGCTGTATGATAATGATGTCCTGCTTGGCTTTCCCAGGCTGCCAAGAGAGTGATCCTGCTTTCGGGAACGCCGGCCATGTCCCGGCCTGCAGAGCTCTACACGCAGATCGCCGCCATCCAGCCAACCTTCTTCCCACAGTTCCACTCCTTTGGGCTGCGATACTGTGATGCCAGGAAGGTACTTCTGTGGGAAAGTGGCAAACTGGGACTCCGCAAAATGTGGAGGCTTTTTCTTTCCTTACTCGTTCCTTCTGCCTGATACTACACCTGTTTTTGAGAAAGTCTCTCTGCAGAGTAACATTTTGAAAGCTCTTAAGCTGAGGAGGTCTAGGTGCTGCAGTGGTGGGCCTGAGACATGAAGGCAGTAGTACTTCTTGCCTTGAAAACCATGGAAATAAAAAGCTTGGGGAAAAAAAATCCCCAAACAAATGCAGCCATAGCTGGTGAAAGGAGCCTATTTTTATCAGATCTTTCCACCCCCCCTGAGCTTTTTAATGGGCAGAGTAACTATGGAGCCTTTAAGCAGCTGCAGGTTTGGGCTAGCTGATTTAAAAAAAACCAAAATACCCAACCAACAAACCAAAAAAAAACCCCAGAACAAAAAACAATGAGGCAAAAAAATCAGTTTCTAATCTTAGTCACTGTTTAATAAAGGTCTTTGTTGCTTGGGATTTTGAATTTTATACCTTTGGGTAAGTAAAAAATTGAAGACATACAGACTATATCTTTGTATTCCACCCTCTTCTAATTTAGGAAATGGATGCAATCCTCAGCATATTTTGAAAATAACCCCTCTACCAGCTGCTCAGCAGTTGTTTCCACATAGTTACTGAGTCCAACCACTGCAAGAATTTGGCTTTGCAGGAAGCCAGCATTTGCAGCCATGATAGCAAATGTCTGCCTTGCTGCCAAGGTATGAGCAACTCACCTGTACTTGGATTTGCCATCCCTAGGGCTGCTGCGTGTGTTGGAACATACACTGCTAAGAGAAGAGCTTTTGCTGCTGCTTCTTGTACACAGAGGCTCTAGGATCTTCTGTGTTGGTTGCATAGACACAAAAGGACTCAAATCTCCCTGAAGCTCTAATTCGGAATGTTTAGCAAAGTGGGTGGAAACCCCAAATGACCATTTCAGTGTTCAAAACTAGTTACCAAAGAGCTGAACATCATCATCAGTGTATGCCATAAAAATAGTTACAGCTATTTGTAGGGCTTTTGTGTTTGGGTTTTTTTTTCTGTTTGGGGTAGCTAACATATACCAAGTTTCCACCAAGAAGATTCTTACTGCCGTCTCATATAAAATTATTGAATCCCATTTTTCCTAGATCTGAATGCCCACTTTTGCTTTCATAGCAAGTGTAGTGCTGTTCTATGTATGTCCAAATGTGCAAGTCAGAGGAGCACTTAATTGGCTTTGAGTCATGTGCTGATGCCATTGATTAGAGTAAGGCCATTAGCCTGCAGAATCACAGAGCATCAGTCCTGGGTCTCCGTCCGTAGTAGGAATCATATGGAGGGAGAGGCCATATCTTCTGCTAAGCTTCATTATCTTTAAAACTGAAAGGTTGCTTTCTGAGCATTCCTTTCAGAGTGCTTCCTATAGGGAAACAAAGAGATATGGTTTAATCTTCTTAGTTCTCTGCAGTAAAAAGGAAAGTTGATTTGCAGCATGTGAGTCTAGGAGGTTTGGAGTTTGATAAGCCCTGTTAAGGGTAAAGTTCTGCACAAGTAGCTGTCATTTCAATTACGAGGCACATGGACCTTGGATAAAAGAAGTAAAATAGTTTTATAGGATCCAGGTTGTAATAGTGTGTTCAGTGCAAATGACTTTTCAGCCTGCAGTGAAACTCAGCATGGAGGTCACAGTCTATATCAGCTTCCCTTCAAAACCTCGGCAGGGTTTCTGGTACAGTTTTTTTTCTCTGTTTGACCTGTCTCTCCTAGACAGCTGAACATTGTTGGTCTTCTCCATGCTCACCTGGGACATTTTGTTACAGTTAATGTCAGTAAATTATAACATGAACCTAGGAAGAATTTGGTTATTTGGAGAAGTGGGGCTGCTGGAAATGAAGAGGTAGGAAGTGTTAGACAAAAAAATAAGACTGCTGAATACTGGGTTGCTGCTCGGCAATGGATAAGTTTAAAAGGTGTTTGGATGATTGTAGTTGGTTTCCTCATGACTGTAGAGTGTCACTCACATTTGTTGCTGCAGCTCTAACCTGAGACTGTGTTAGGAGTTGGATCCTCTCTGAAGAACTGTTGTGGTACTTCTGCTCTCAATACTCAAATAAGTTCTTTTTTCCTAAAATGGGCAGCATTATGTCTGGGGGTAGAATTGCACTGAACCAGAGAGACTTTGCAAGACTTTGAAGATCTGTAAGGATGAAACATGTTATGTAAAAATGTTTTGGTATTAATAATAAATCTGATTGCATTAGAGAAACGTTTAAAGAAAAAGTGGAAAATCTGATCCATTCAATTTAAATCTAAAGTCTGACTGGTTTCTGTTTCAAGATTTTATGACAGAATATTGCAAATATCTGGCAGATCTGATTAGAAAAGTTACAAAAGTTGATAAGTTTTTATTAATTCAACCTCCCAGCATCTGTACTTTTAAAAATGCAGCAAGTGAAATGTCACCTGTTATTTACAAGCTATCCCAGGACTGTTTCCCAAAATACATGCTGTGAATTCATTTTTCAAACTGGCTGATGTTGGCAAATATTAAGTAATTTCTATCTGAGCACATGCTCTGAATTTTTAAGAGTTTGGCAACTTCTGCTAACACTGTAATAAGTTTACTAACTCATGTAAGATGCTTTTGGTAAGAAAATCACAGTTGGAAGTTTGTGTTCTGGAATGTTATGGATCAAAGCCAGATGTGTATTTTGGCAAAATAAGTGTCCCTCTTTTTTCTCTCTTTTCCACATTAGGGTATACTAAGCTAAATTTTAATAATTCCAAAAGTAGTATTCTCTTTATAACTAGCTAGGTGCAGCACAGAGGTAGGATGTGTCCTTGTTTGCAAATTGTTCCAGCACCATAAGAAATACATAACCTAAACATACGGTGGAGACTCTGCCTGTATGTGCTTTTTAATATGACAGTAGATGATATCTTGGCTTTGTGAGTGCCTTTACGTGGACACAAATCATATGTATGATTATATGTATAATTTGCTTGTTATGGAAGTGGGAAAACATGGACTTTAAAGTGGAATGAGGTAGCCCAAGGAGTATCCAGGCCCCACAGCAGGCCTTGCTGAGCAGCGTAATCGTATTGATCCCTCCTACTCAGCTACCAGTGCACTGAGCAGTGTGGGCAGTGGGCTTTAGAGGCTGAGCACAGCACCAGGGGAGTCCTTAGTTCTGTGCATCTGCTCTGCTGGGCCCATGGAGCCTAAGAAATGCAGAAAGGGAGCATAAGGATTGTGGCTCAGCAATGTCAGCTTTCATGGAGAGTGCCTAAAGCTAATAAACCCAGCTAGACTTGAGCCAGCTTTTCATGGACCTGAGGGATGCATCTGTGTTGCACTCCTGGTTTCAGGGAAGCAGAGCAGTGATACCCATGTTGATTTTTTGAGGGGTTGGCTAAGATCCAGCTGGGCTTATTAGCTCTAGCCCTACACCACTGGGCTGTTGTCAGAGCTGAAGTTTTAATTCTACAGGATTCAAACTGGCTTTGTGTTTAGGGTTTGAATTGTTTCCTGCTTTAATGAACCAACTGTAGCTAATCAGATGGTGCCATAATTATGTGGGAATAGATTAAGTCAAATGAGTTTAATGATGGCCATAAGTACCAGAATCTGAAGCCAGTTAATGGTTCACACCAGTACAATATGGCAATAGAATTGCAGATTGTTTTATCTCAACCTGAAGTAGAAACATTCACTTTCAGATATCAGAGAGGTCTTACTTGCCTATAAGATCTTTGATTCCTCCTCTTCCTGTCCCACAGCACGTTCTCATCCCTGTTCCATCAAAGCACCACCCCTTAATACAGTCAGTAGCATGACTAACCTTATAGCTAGTGTGATTTATTTTTTGTGTCATGCATTCTAGGAGAGGATGGAGGATGCAGTGAATACTTTGGAGCTTCTTTCTCTTTTACTTCCATTTATGTGTTGTGGCAGTTTTCTCTTGGGGAAGACAAAAGCAATATAGATCTTTAAGGTTAAATCTATTTTATTAATTAATGTAGCACACTAAGAGTGGAGCAGCCAATCACTGGTGCTGGTTGGTGCTGAGGCTCCTCACATCTCCATTATGTGCATTTCCATCTCATTATGTGCATTTCAGGAGGGAATATGTAGTGGTTTACTTTGAATTGTTATTCCAAGACCAGAAGTTGTATTTTGGACACTGCCAATATTATTTAGAACTAGAGCTATGAGGAAGATTGCACCTCCTTCCCTACCTTGGCTTTCAGTATTCCTGTAGCTTTATTCCCTATACTTATTTGTGAAATTTAAGCAGAAAAGTTTATTTTTTTCCCTTGCTTCAGCATTAAAACTGTATTGGTCTCTTCTCCGAAAGAGAGTTGTTTGAAAGATGCTTCTTTAGGGGAATGTACCAATTTTGGTGCCACTGGTGTTCTTTCTCAGAGAACAAATGATAGACTGTGGGGTTACTGATGGGAAAAGCGGTGAGCTGAGATTAATTGAACAGGTATATATTGCCTGCACACAGGATCTTGGAGGATAGGCCAGGTTCAGAGGGGAGTGCTTCAAGGAGGAGTAAATGAATGGCTTGTTCAGACGATCTTTGAAGTGATGATGTTTGGAGTGATGTCTTTTGGGCCACAGTTTATTTATGGTTTGCTTGAGTCTGAGCCAAACATAGTAATGGCAGAAATAGAGTATGTCAGGAAGCAGAGCAGGAGTCGGGTCACAGTGGAGAACAGGCAGTTCTGACCTAGCATGTCAGACAAGTGTAACAACTCTGTGAAGGCATCTGGCTTATGGAAGTTTGTCCTCATGCTGTTGGAGAATATTTTTGTGTGTCTCTCTGCTTAAAGCTGAGGTAAATGTGCATGCACAGAACTGCAGTGAGTTCTTTTGGCTTGCTCAAAGCTGGAGGTGGAGAGCAGCATCACCTGGCTCTGAGAGAGTGAATACCAGGGTACAGGGCTGGAGCAGGAATCCCTGCCAACTTTCTGTATAGTCTTCTTCCCTGCATCTCCCTGAGCCCTTGTAGATAGGAAAAAGGGAAGCTTGTAAGTAATCTTTTCATGTTGCGTTGTCGCAAGAGAACACGAAATGAACACACACTCTCAGCGTGGTGCGAAACACAAAGAAGTTTTATTTTCTGACACTGATTTTTATAGAATCTTTGAAACAACTGTGGACTGGATAGTAAGATCTTCTTTTCTCCAATTCCACTGGTCAAAGCAGAAGTCTATCAAACTCTCTTCTATCAAGAAAGGAATGCAAAACAAGAAAAACAGTTATAGAAACGTTGCTTTTTGTTCATGGGAAACTGACTCCAAGAATGAAAACAACCAGAAGGCTAAATCCAAGGCGACATTGGGTGGATTAGTTTGTATGTTTCTACCTCATTGCCATTTTTGTCAACTCTCCTGCTGATTGTTAAGTTCTTGCCTTGTCCAGTTTCCCTGGAAATTTATTCTGCTTTTGGATTGCCTGCAGAGCAGTCTGTTACAGGTTTGACACTGATAACTGCTTTGATCTTTCCCAGATGCCATGGGGTTGGGACTACTCTGGATCATCCAACTTAAATGAACTGAAGATTTTGCTGGAAGAGTCCATCATGATCCGACGTCTGAAATCAGATGTGCTTTCCCAGCTTCCAGCAAAGCAACGCAAAATGGTTGTGGTGGCTCCTGAAGGCATTAGTGCAAAGACCAAAGCTGTCTTGGCAGCTGAAGCAAAGAAGATGGCCAAAGGATATGAAAGTGTAAGTCAGAAACTATTTTTGTGATGAACCATTGCTATTTCAGGTACTTTTATTTAAAAACATCAGTGAAAAAACAGTACCTTGAGTTCCAAGAAGGTCAGAGCCACACCTTATGTGAAGGCACAGTTTTAAATGAGTGTACAGTACAATCAAAACTAGCTCAGCTTGATTTGCTTTTGATCTAAGTGGTCTACTTTGTCCCTTTGTGTGAAATACCATTTCCTTTATTTTTTTCTCTCTTGTTAACTTCTAATTGTCTTTCATATCTCCTGCCTCTCTACTTACTCTCTTGTCTAGCCTTGTAATCTGATTCAGCCTACAAAAACAGCCCTGTTTGAGCTGTGTTGTGTACAGAGCAGTAGCCAAAAATGTGAAGGGTTTATTTTTGCTTTTCTTGTTTGTTTTCCTTGTATGGGTGGAAGATGCCTGTTCTAGGCTCCTAGGTTGCTAATACAGTTCTGTAACAACTTAGGGGTTTTTCCTTGCCATTTTAGTTGGGACACGCTTTCTCAACTAAAACTGCATTTATGATACACTTGTCATCCAACTTGTAGGAGTTGAGTGGGAGGTAGGAAGGGAGGTGTCAGGACTGTGTGAGTATCTGCCCTAGCCAATGGTGAGTAGGAGATTTCCCCTGCCAGGCCTCTATTGTTGTGCTTTTTTAGGCTGATTTTTTTCCTAGCAAAGTGTTTATTGGCAGGAACAGACATCCCAGATCTGTAAGCAAGAAGGAGAAAAGGCATTTTTAAGACTCAAAATTATTTAACTTTTCCTTCTACAGAAACAACAAGAGAAGGAAGCTCTTCTTGTCTTCTTCAGCAGAACAGCAGAAGCTAAAATCCGCTCAGTCGTGTAAGCACTGTGTCATTGCCTCATTCTTGCCCAGTCAAATGTGGTTTTCTGCCGAGAACAGGGAGATAGTGCCCCAGAGATAACAGTGCAGGCACATGAAGCATAGCCTCCAGTCAGCCTAGAAAAACTTAATTGTAATTACAATGCACTAAACATTTTCTTTTCTTGGAGTTCTTTGGCCGAGTAAGTGTTCTAATGTCATTCCAGATACAGATCTAAACTGTGATTTGAACCATTTAAAATGACTTTGTGTTTGGGACTTGGATCAAATTCTCTGGTCTGGACCCTGTTTCAATTTAAGGAGCAGGGGAATAATGAAACTAAAAGCATCAACAGAATTTGAGAAAAAAAATGCTGCAGTTTTGCTGCAGCAGAAATCCTGAACAAAAAAGCTTATGAGATGGGCTAAGCTTTAGTTGTAGTGTGCTTTAGGAATCTCACAGCTCCTACTGAATTTCTTGGCTCTTCCACAGGGATCACATAGGACCTCAGTACCAAAATTTTTGTACCACAGGTGTGCTTTTAACTCTCTCTTCCCTAGAAATAATTTCTTTCTCTGCCCTTTCATCTGTAGCCTTTTTGCTGGGACTGCAAAGGAGTTGCTTTAGGTCACAGCATAACTTTCTAATAAGTAGTATGCTAATAATATGAAAATGGTCTATTTTCTACAGCTCTCCAAATGTGAGGACCAACTGATGTGCACTGTGTGGTTTCAGAGTCGCAGACCTTGCTGCAAAATTTGCCTGTTTGGCACAGAACTGCACTTCATAGTCCCAGCATTAATTTCTGTAGGAGAGTTTCTTCCTTTTATGGTAGTGAACAGTTAGAAGACTTTCTTCTTTTTATTTCAGTTAGAAGTGTGAACTGATTATAAAACCATGAAGTGCTGTTTTCTTGACTCTCTGGTAGGAAGTAGTCCATTTTTTGAGGGATTTAGTAGCATTTAAAATATCAGTTAGTACAAGCTGCTAAGGTACAGTACCATCGAAGTAATGGTACTGTCCTATGATCATCAGCACTTCCCATGTCTTACCCTTGATGACACATCTTTCATTGCTTCCATTGAAATAATATGCCATTTGTTAAACAGAATGTGAGAAAGATATAAAATAACTGCGATGTGTTGGTTGGCATCTGCTTACTACTCTGAATGTTCGCTTTGATATTTGTTTTAAAATCCAGCAGTCTCACTTCTCTCCCAGATTTCTTTGTTAAATGATACTGTCATGTAATATATATAATGTTAAATGTAGTGTCATGTATTAGGAACCCTGCAGAGTTGTCTGCCATCTTAATACAGTGCTGGAAATTCTTCTTGGTCTTTTGTGACAGTTGCTGCTGACCTATTACGTGTTGTATTTAGCAAAGGTCTTGGTATTTCTGATCTTCACAACAACTTCGCTGTTCCAAAGAAAAGATGACCTTTGTGTCATCTGTATGGGCTTACAGGTGTTCCTCAGGCTCCAGCTGACCTGACTGTAACACAAGTTACTACATTGAAATGGGTTCTGTAGCTGTGCTGCTAGTCCATGGGAAAAGCTGGATGTTTTCATTTAAGTGCACTTAAAAGGAGTCTTGTTGCCTTTCATTGGCCATTAGCCTATATGCATGTGGATAACTCCTAGAAATAACTGATGAATTTAGACTCTTAAGCTGGAGTAAATTGTCAGTGGGAGCCCTTGCAAGAAAAGGGTTTTTTTCTGATCAATATGTTTAGAGATCTTTTCTTCTGATATAAAAACAATCCCAAGTAAACCCAGGAAGTTTAACTGCATACAGATTATTATAATATAGCGTATTGTGTAGAAGTTACAAATACAGATGGGTGAGTGAGATTGTCATTAAGGATAGATGACCTTCAATTGATTGGCCTGGGATGTCATATTCCAAGTAGGATATAATAAACTGATTCTCTTTGATACCCAAGTATAATGTAGGCAGCTGTCTGCCTGTGATGAAGAAAAAAAAAAGGAATTTTCCTTTCTGTATCTTAATCTATAGAAGACTTGACTTGCTACTTGCACTTCGCTGCAGCTTTTCATGCTAGCCTGTTTCCTAGTGTCTGTGTATAGATGGGCAGTATCTTCAAAATTTGTTGTGAGCAAAGTCTGTATTCTCTCAGCACATAATTTGATAGTGGTTTTTTTTGGTATTTTTCCTTTTTGATGTAGAGAATACATCCTGGAGTTACTGGAAAGTGGGAACAATAAATTCCTGGTGTTTGCTCATCACAAGATAATGCTGGATGCAATAGTTGCAGAGCTGAAGAAGAAAGTAAGTGACTGATTTGTCTTAACTTTATCACTGTTCCAGCTTCAAAGCTGTTGAAGAGCCCCCTGGATTTATGGCTGGTCAGATAGTTTAGGACAGTTTGTGACAGAGATAATTTCTACTTGCAGTGCTTTTAAGTGTGCCCTTCACTGAGGGAGCTGAGCTGTCAGTTTGAATGCCTCACAGGATGCACTTTGTATTAGCTGAATGGCTTTTATTGTATTTAATGTTCTTTAATTCCACTGTCTGCCCTGCAGCTTGTGAATTCTTGGAGGAGTGTTACCCTGTGTGGCTGTCGTTCTCCAACAACATTCTCAGAGGGAGAAAGCGACTACCCAAGCCCACCATCCCTGCCTGCATTTACCTCTGTGGTGCTCTTACATTTTTTAACTAAGATACTGTAGGGAGACTTGATAGAGCTGCCAGTCATTACTCTTGACTTCAAAATTGTTTAACTTTTCCTGAGAGATTTCCATGGATGCTTCTAAAGCATTCTGGGTCGTGCTGGGGCAGTGTGAAGAATGAATTAAGATAACATTCCAGACTATAACCCACAATGACACTGGTGACTTTGCTCAGTGGCAGCACTGGACATGGAATCCACTAAAACATGGAAGGAGTATATAAGAAAGGGGACACCAGGTCTCTAAACAGCATCTTCTGCCTTTTCACAGCACGTTGAGCACATTCGCATCGACGGCTCCACGTCTTCAGCTGAGCGGCAGTCTCTGTGCCACAAGTTCCAGTTCTCAGAGAAGCAGGCTGTGGCTGTCCTTTCCCTCACTGCTGCAAACATGGGCCTGACATTGTCTGCTGCAGATCTGGTGGTGTTTGCAGAGCTCTTCTGGAACCCAGGGGTAAGTGTCTTGGAGGAGACAGGGGTTGGAGGTTCCCAGAGAGCAGAAATGTTGGTGGTCAGGAAATGTGGCAGGTGACTTTCTCTAGGGCTTTTCTTTTTCTTTCTCTGATGTCTGCTGGCTCTGCAACCACAGGTGCCTCGGCTTGAACCTGTGAGGCTGGTTTACACAGCTTGCTGGCAGGGGAAGGTGGCATGAAAGGGAAACACGCTTCTGTCTTCATTTGACAGAGCTCTTACAGGTTTGCCCAGCCAAGACCTGAAAGGATCCATCAGCAGTGCTGACCTCTACTTTGGAAAATTGCTCAGTGCCTTTTGGGTACCAGATTATTTCTTGGCTTAGTCTGTTTGAGAATACAGGTCTTAACAGGATCCAGATAAGAAAGAGTTGCTAAGCAGAAGAAACGAGATCTTCCTGTTCTCTGGTGCTTATACTATTTCTTAGATGTTGCAGTTCTCACTTTTTATTTGTCATGTTTTTATGTTAAGATTTTGATCCAAGCAGAAGATCGGGCACATCGAATCGGACAGACCAGCTCCGTTAATGTTCACTACCTGGTGGCTAAAGGCACAGCAGATGACTACTTATGGTAAGAAGGGAGACACTTTGGTTCTCCGGCCACCTGTTTCCACTGTTTGTCACATTTGTGATGTGAGGGGTTAATGCTAGTGCTGATTTCCACAGCCTGTGAGGAGAGGATCAATACGTGCCAGTCAGGGCTGCTGCGAGCTGGTGACATGGCCTGGCTGCAGTGGACATGACTAAGTGGCTGACAGGCAGGAGTAAAAGTAGTTACCTGACAAAGAAGGGGCTCTTAAGAGAAATCCTGAGAGAGCTGATGCATCTAAAACCTTCACAGTCTCCGTGTAAGGAGGAGGAATTGTCTTAGGTAACAGCCCAGAACATTCCTGTGCCAGGGTACTGAAAAGTGCTGAGACTTTTAAACAAAGTCAGCAGACACTGGAGATGGTTCAGTGTTTATAGATGAGGTCTGAGGAGCAATCTGGCTGCTGAGTGCTTGGATAGGAAGCTGTGGAGGAGGACTGCACTGCTGCCTTCCTCTTGCTCTTCAGTGAGCCTCTTCAGATGGATTAAAAAGGTGCTATTGACCCACCTCTGGGTAGTTATGGTATGAGCCTTTTTTGGCTGCAGTGAGAGTTATCAGTGGACATTAGTCCTTAGGGCTGGGGACTCTGACATCTGGGGGTGGGGAGGATCTGAGGAATATTTAGTGCTGCAAGGGAACTGACCTGCAAATGATGGAAAGAAATTAGCCACCAGCTGGTTCATTTAAAGTCCAAAATTGCATCTTTATTACCTTGTTTAAAGGAATGAATGAACTAAGTGAACTTGTGCAGTTCCCAGAATATCATGATGGCAAGTAATTATAACCCTACAATGCAAGGATCTGGAAACTGATGTATCACCCAAATTTCATGGAAAGTTAATGACAGTAATTCTGCCTTTATTTGTGAAATGCTGTCTGTGCAGTCATTACTGCTTAATGGGGGAGAAATATGGCTTTCGAAAGGACGGTGGCATCTTTCTAAAGACAAGGAAAAGAACAAGAGGAGGAGGCTATTTGGTAAATGCACTGTGCTGTGGCCTTGGATCTTTCAGTGTCCAGTCTGCAGGTGTGGCTGGGACCTCTCAGCTTCTTGAGCCAGTGATGGATTCTTTCTTCTGCTCTGTATTGGGAGTTATCCTTGAAATGCCGATCCATCTGTTGTTGGGGTTTCCCATTGCTTGCCTTGGAGACTGAGCACACAGACTACTAGGAGTCCCTTTTAGCTGCATCTTCATGTTCTGACCTCATACCATTGGTGCTGCCTCACTCAGCTAGTTTCTCTGTTGGATATGTGTGTTCTCCAAATATTTATAGCCCAAAATCCTCTAATTGTTACCAGTTTAATTGATTCATATCCCAAGACAGCATACAGTGATGATAAACAAGAGCAGGACAGCTTAAGGAACCAAAAAAGTTTGATAGAAAGCTATCTTTATACCCAGTTGTATCCTTTTTAAATCTACACGTAAGTGAAGCAGTGTCCTTGATGATACCTTTTTCCTTTCAGTAATATCCATTTATCACTCCTAGGCCAATGATTCAGGAGAAAATCAAAGTACTGGGCGAAGCTGGTCTTTCAGAAACCAATTTCTCCGAAACAGCTGAGTCAACTAATTACTATCCTAAGGTAATTGACCTGAAAGAATATTTGTGGTCCCTGGGAGAAGCTGAAGGGGCTTTGGCTTGTGTACATCTCGATTGGCACAGGTGACCTTTCACCTGTTCTGCCTTTAATGCCACAGACCAGACTGTTCAACTCCTCCCAGGATCCAAGCCTTGGCTTGGACTCTCCACAGAGGTTCCAAGCCTGCTACTTGCAAGGAGGCCTTTTAGCCTCCATGTCATATAAATGTCTTTGAGTATGTATGTATGAGATATGCATGTGTCTGTATCATATATGGTGTCATCTATATGCACTGTGTAAGGGGAGTGCCCTCCAATTTTGCTGACTGTGTTTTACACGACAATGTGTATGAAGGTCCTGTTCTGTTCTGTTTCCTCAGCCAGATCCAAAGCAGAAGACGATCTATGACCTTTTCCAGAAGACCTTCTCTGAGACCAGAGATGACGCTGATGATGTTTTGTTTTTGGAGGCAGCTGATGCTGGTTGTGAGTTTGACTCTGGCAGGGCTTTGCAAGACAGAGAAGCAGAGACATGTTCAGTGAGTCCCAAAAAAAAGCGGCGTATTGAGGAGTTTTTCAAAGAGTGAACGGTGACAGCAAAAGAGATGGCAGCTAAGAGACTTTTTTTTGATTAAAAAAGAAAAACCAAAAGCAATTGCGTATTATTTTTTTAATTTTTAAAAATAAAAGACTTGAAGTTTTTTGTATGTCTGGTATGTTTCATCTCAAAGGATCAGAAAGCAGTCTGACAGTGTGACAGATGTGCAGTGCACACCTGGCAACCTGCAGGGTTTGCAGTCCTCGTTTTGCCAATGACTGAATGGACATGGGCAAGTATCATTCTGCTGTGTTTCAGCATGTCAGCTTCCACAGTTGTTTTGTTTAAAAAGCAGATAATGGTTGTCTGTCCCCAAGGCAGAACTGTTGAGAAAACCAACTCCTCAGCAGCTGTAGCGTGCTTTTAACAATCAGTTTTCCATTTCCAGAAGTTCTAGTCTGTATTTCTAGGAGTTTGTTCAGTGGCAAATTTGGCCATTACTTGGATCACTCACAAACTGGCTCTTGGGTATTCAGTTTGGCCATGAGGAAAAAAGGCTCTTCTCGGTGGTGCCAAGCAGTGGAGGTGGGGAAGAGGGAAAAGCCCAAGTTACCACGTTGAAACTAGGTAATGTAGCTGTGTGCCTGTAAGTGTGCATTGCCTGTTTTAGGCACATGTCTGCCTCAGCACACTCATCTCTGGCCTCGTGCTGAATATTAGGCCCTGCTCCATGGCATGTGCTTCTGCTGTCAATAGAGGCTGAAGCTTGTGCTGGCTGCCAGGGATTAACTCTGATGTCTCAGGGAGGGGTGTGTGTGTTTTCTTCAAAACTTGACTGATTTCTACAGGTGAATGAGGAGAGGGGGAGACAGGCAGACTTTTGCTCTTGTTTTGTAAGAAACTGATTCTGGACTGAACCATATAAAGAAAAAAGTTGTTTTAAGTTGTGATTTCCCAGCTTTGGGCACTTTTTTAGCATTCCATCTCCCATTTAGCTGTGTTTTACAGCCATAATCTGTAGAAAAGGATGCAAACTGAAGGCTTACATTTAGCTTCTGGAGGCCAGCAGCTAATGTGCTGTGAAGGTGACATGCTTGGTTCTGCGCAGATACCAGACACTGACAAAAATACCTTTGTTGCAAGGCAGAGGAGAAAAATGTTTGTGCTTTAAGATCAACCTGATAATATTAGGTATTTTTTCCTGCATTGAAGGGTTTGATTGTTCCATTTTCAGCTGGTGTCGTCATGGAAATGCCCCACAGGCTGCGTGTCCAATTGTGCTGGGTGGAGAATTGCTTTTCATTCATGACTGCAAATGGTGCTTTGGGGTGTGAGCAGTAGCAGAGGGTGTTGTGACTGGGCAACTGGAGGAAATGGTTTATCTCTGGGTTTGAGGCTGAGAGTTAACAAGCACTGCTCTAGTTCCAGCAGCTGGCCAGGTCATGGAGACACACTTTTTGACATTTCTAAATGTCTGTCATCTTGAATACAGAGTATTTAATATGTAGGACAAGTGATCTTTCTACTTGCAAAGTGGATTCTTGTGAGTAACGGGTGAGAAATGTTGCTGTCTGCTGACTGAAAAAAATGGAAAAGACATTATTTGTATACCCATATTGTTGTCTCCTATAGAAGTAGTTCTCTTCTTTGTAAAGCTACAGCTATTTCAAACCAGTACTTTTCTAAGATACACTGAAAATACCCTTGGACAGTTCAGCTTCTTAGGAACTCGATTCATCTTGTCCATATGTTGGTAAATCCCAGCCCTGGTAGAGGAATGCAAGGTGTACCTTCCCTTTGTTAGGACCCATAAAATCTCTGTTTGCTGCACAGATACAGAGGTTTTTCAAATACACTTGAGATTCACTTTATCCTTACGAGATGAAAAGGGGGAGGAGAACCTTGCAGCAAAGTGCTGTTAGTGATTACTTCAAGGGATTGGAGAGACTGCAGGCCTTATCCTGATGGCACCATTAGTCCATCATTAATGTGAGGAGGTGGCTGGGCAGCCAAGGCAGCGTGCAGGTTGCCAGTGAGACTCACATGCAGGCTCAGGAACATGCATCACTCCTGGGGCCTCTTGTACCTGCCCACTGCAGATGATAGAGCTGTTATCTTTTTGGCACTATCTAAAGTCAGTAGAGGAAAGGGAAGGACCCATCTTCTTGGATCTTGGAGCATCTTACTGTGGCTGCACACCTGCTTGTACACCTGCACCAGTGCTCCTGCTCGTGCTGGAGAAAGGTGTGCTTTCAAGAAGGATGCCAAAACAGCAGTAACAGGTTAAAATACCTGAACAATAAGCTAGAGCAGTTCCAACTAGGTGTTCTGTGTGCCCCAGGCTGGCCAGCTTCATGTGCTGAAGAGTTCAAGGGGGTGGATTGTCAAGGCAAGGCTGTGCTGCCCTGTCTGTGTCCTTATCTTCTCAGTACCTTGGAAATGTGTGTTTACCTTGGCAGTGCTGGGAACAGCTGTCACCCTGGGCGGCTGGGTTTGGTTGTTGCCAGAGCTGTCTGTGACACTGGTAGATGATGGATATGACCGTGTGCTGTACTGTCACAGCAAACCTGAACTCTGTAGATACAGACCAGAGAATAGCAGTAGCTCCTCTGGATGTGTTGGCTGACAATTTATATATTTTTTTAACCATATCGTCACTAAGCAGCCAAAGGAACTTTTCTGTTTTCTAATACGTTGGTATCAAAGCTGTATCCTGTGAGTCATCATTATGACGAGGATCTGAAAAGGGCAAATATATTCCTAGGATATATCAAATGAGATTTTGATTCAACTGAGGGGGATATAAATACCATTGCCTAAAGCCTTGCTGAGCCCTCATCTCAAATACTGCTCTGGCCCACCAGCTCCCAGAAGAGCTTGCAGGGCTGATCAGGGAATGACGAGCCTGGCATGACAGAGGGAATTAAAAATGTCAGTGTTCAAACCCTCAAAGCAAGAGCCAAGAGGGGATGTGACATCTGTCCGTGAGCATCTTTTAAAGTACAGACCCCAGCCAGGGAAAGTAACACAGTAGCAGGGTACACTCAACTCCTTGATTCCCTCTTAACTAAACAGACTGTAAGTAAAGAGAGCTGTCATGGGCTGAGGCAGCCAGGGTGGCTGTGGAGGAAAATTACCTGCACTAAGAACCAGGGAATGGTTTCTCTAGGTGGACTGGGAAGCTCCAGCCCTCTCCTGGCAGGAGGGGATGAACCGTCTGGCTCTGCACAAAAGCTCTCAGGTTAACTGGATTACATTTCTTAATGGAGGTTAATGGGTTGCTAATCCCCTTACAAGCACTGCAGCTCGGTGGCACTGGTGTATCTTTCTCTCTGTGTTTTGGTGCTGGGAATCAGCCCTGCAGTGGCACACGAGGGCCTCAGGGCTGGTTGTTTCAGCACTGGGTAACCCCAAGGAAATTGCCATAACTTGACCTGATTCCAAAACTCTTGAAATCTCGTGGTTTAGGGCTGGTATATTTTATGGTAAGAATTCATCCTCATTGGTTTTTGTATTTATTTATTATTATTTACCTTTTCTGCAGTTCTAGGCCTGTTTTCTGTCCCCGTTTTTACATCTACCTGCTGCTTATTCTGTTTAAAAACGAGATGAGTGACTGGAACTGTCCCTTCTCCTTTCCTGCTGTGACCTCCCTGGGTGGGAACCCCGGAATGTGAGCTCCGGCGGTGCTGGCGCTCATGTACGGCCTGGCTCTCACCCTGGGTTCCACAGGATGGGTCAGGCCGGAAGGGACCGTGGTGCTCATCGGGTCCAACGCCCCTGCTCAAGCAGAGCCGTCCCGGAGCACACGGTACGGGCCTGCATCCCGACGGCTCGGAAGAATCTCCAGTGAGGGACCTGCACAGCCTCTGTGCACATCAGCAGAGCCGCCCTTGCTCCCGTTCGGGCTGAGCCGCGAGCAGGCCTGAGCCCTGGGCCCGCGTCACTTCCGCCCGCGCCGGCCCGCCCGCGCCTGCGCACTGCGGCTCCCTCTCCGCGTCGGCGCCGGCGGAAGATGNTGGCAGCCGGGGCGCGGGGCAAAGAGGGGCTGCAGCGCTCCGTGCCGCAGCCGGCTGGCCCCGGGAGGGACGGGGAGCTGATCGCGCTTGGCGGCCGCAGCGCTGCCCGAAGTGCCCCGGCAGGAGCTGGGAGGCTGCAGCAGCGCCGGCCCGGCGGCATTTCATCGCTGATGCTCCAGGGGAGGGCAGCGAGGGGGATTGGAGGACTGGAGCAGCTCTCTCATGAGCACAGGCTGAGGCAGTTGGTCAGCCTCGGAAGTGGCGATTAGGAGGGGATTTTATTGTATAAATGTGTAATAATTAAATAATTAAAATAGTGTACGAGTATCTAAAGGGGGATGTCAAGAGGGTGGAGCCAGGCTCTTCTCGGTGGTGCCAAGCAGCAAACGGGCAGAAACTGATGCACAGGAAGGTCCACCTGAATACGAGGAAGAACTCCTTTGCTGCGCAGTGACCGAGTCTGGAACAGCCTGCCCAGAGAGGGTGGGGAGTCTCCCTCATTGGAGATACTCGGGATCTGCATGTCTGCATGCAGTCCTGTGCCATGTGCTCTGGGACTGTCCTGCTTGAGCAGGGAGGTCGGACCAGGTGACCACTGAGTTCCCTTCCAGCCTGGCCCATTCCATGAGTCTGCGAATACTCAGTTTTCTCAGCGGCATGGGGAGGCTGCAGCCCAGCTTTAGGGTGCTCAGGGCTCAGCTGCCGTGTCAGGAGAGGGGAGCAGCGAGGAGAATGCTGTCTCTACTGTAGAGCTGAAGCTTACTCTGGTTTGCCTCCCAACAGGCCAAGCGCACCAAGAAGGTCGGGATCGTGGGTAAATATGGGACCCGTTATGGTGCATCCCTTAGGAAAATGGTGAAGAAGATTGAAATCAGCCAGCATGCCAAGTATACCTGCTCTTTCTGTGGCAAGGTGAGATCTCCTTGCGCCCCAGAGGTCTTTAAAAATCACATTGTTAATGATGCTAGAAAGGTGATTGATGCTTCAGTAATTTTTGTGCTGAAAAGAAACATGCCTAGTTCCGAGACAGGGCCTAGTGTATGGTGAGCTTTTGGCTACTGTCAGAGTCCTTGAAAAAGAGTAGGCATTTCACATGCATTTTAGTGGTAGTTTAATGAAAGCAAACATAAATTAAATGTAAATAAACAAAAATTACATCCTTACACGCAATATTGCCATGTTATATGTTTTACGTAATCAATAAAACAGACCTGACAGAATTAAAGCATCACACTTGTTATCTTGGTAATTAAGGCTTGACTTCGGCTTTTTATTTTCCCTTTACTAACTTTTTACAGCATATGTGGAGGAGGAACAGAGCTTGCTTTTCCCACTTTAAATTTTTCATGGCAGTTGCTTACTTTTGTATGCTGTGCAACTCTGGATGGAGAAGAATTTTTGGTAGGAAGTAATCTCACCTGTGTGTGTACATAATTAAAATTCACTGTTAAATCTCGTGTTTGACAGTTTGAAAGGCCCATCAGCTTATGCTTTGCACAGATATTTTTTATTGATAGCTGTAGAGTAGGAATCTTTAAAGTGGCTGGAAATTTAAAAATATTTTCATCATGGTTATTTTTTCTTGCCTTGATTTGTTGTTGGTTTTTTGTTTGTTTTTAACCTACTACCTTTCACATAACCTACTGCCTTTCACATATGAAGTGAGAATGTTCATAATCTTGTCTGCAGAGCTGCCTAAATCAGGCATAGGTGTGAGCAAACCTGTTGTTGCCTCTGCAAGGTGATGGATACTTGAATGGGAGAGGGAGCTCAGTACTCACTGCTCACTCTTTGGATGCTGCTTGGAGTGGGTCTGGGATAGAGCAATCTAGGATTGCCCAGGGAGTCCTGGGAACAGTGCTGTTACCTGAGTCACCAAACCAGGTGACAATATCAGTTGTTATGACCAAGTTAACTCCTTACTATTTTTCTCCTTCAAAATAAGCTGAATTTTTGATGATGCCTTCAGAAATGTCCCAGTGTCTGGGTGAATAAAAGGTGTTTCAGAAGGACTTTCTCTGTTCTGCAGAATTTGAGTAACAGGTTTCCGTGACCCTTTCTTGTCTTAACTTGCCTTATAGGAGTGCTGTGGTGTGATGCTGAAGTCCTTGCTTGAAGTTTGTTGTTCGGCTCTTTCAGCTGATGGAGAATGATTTTTTTTTTTTCCCTTCTGTTCCAGACCAAAATGAAGAGGAAGGCTGTGGGTATCTGGCACTGTGGGTCCTGCATGAAGACAGTTGCTGGTGGTGCCTGGACGTACAAGTAAGGAAATGAAGATGCTCCTATCAGCGTTTATTCTCATATAGCTGAGGCATAATACAGTTTTTGACTTTTTTATCTATTTTTTAAAAATTTTGACCTACTAACCATTAAGTAGATCTGTCTTGAGTTAGTGGTGGGGGAGTTGCCTGTTCTGTTAAAATTTGATTGCTGTGGATCAAAGCCGATTTGATTGCTATTCTTTGCAATCGGCAATACCAGATTTACTCCAAGGAAATTTGTCTTCATGTTTTCCTTTTGTTGTAAAAGCAAAAAAATTGAATCATAATAACCTTTATTGTGAGGGTGCTGTTGCTTACTCCCTTTCTTTGCTCTCCTTCCCCCACAATTCTGTAGAAGACACTCTTGCCCCACGCGTAGCAGTCGTGAGGGATCTGAGCCCACTCCATTGTGCATGTGGTGGGTGCATGACTGGGAAATTTGGGTTGTGATGTAGCCTGTGAAGTTCCATGTGCTTTGTGGACTGAAGCCTACGCTTTGTTGTCAGGAAAATAGAAGTGGAGTTAGACCCTGTTTGACAGTGCAGTCAGATGATAACAATTTGAAATGATCAGTGCTTTCTCAAAAAAAAATAACATGAGCACAGTTGTTGTGCCACATGCAAATGACTCTGCTTCTTCTTCCAGTACCACCTCTGCAGTGACAGTCAAATCTGCCATCAGAAGACTGAAGGAATTGAAAGACCAGTAGAAGCTACTTCCTGTTCTCCCTGTGAAACATCCTTCTCTGTGTTGTCAAGATACGTCCTTTTATCAATAAAAGGGTGGTAATGGAGTGGAATCATGTCTGTCTTTTCTGCAAAAAGTCCTGTCTGTTGTGTTATGTGTGGTGGGTGCCAGGTGCCCACCAAAGCTGCCCCATCACTGTCTTTCTCTGCTGGACAGGGGAGAGAAAATACATGAATGGTTTGTGGATTGAGGTAAGAGCAGGGAGAGATCCCTTACCTGTTACTGTCACGGGAAAAACAGACCTGACTTGGGGAAACCAGTTAAATTTATTACCAATTGTATCAGAGTAGGATAATGAGAAATAAAACCAAATGTTAATTCCAGTCACCACTCCCTTCTTCCCAGACTCAACTTTGCTCTTGATTTTCTCTTCCTCCCCAGCAGCTGCACAGGGGGATGAGGAATGGGGGCTGAGTCCATCACATGCTGACTCTGCTGCTCCATCTTCCTCAGTGGGAGGGCTCCTCTCACTTCTGCTCCAGCATGGGTCCCCCACGGCATCACAAGTCCTGCCAGCAAACCTCCTCCAGCATGGGCTCCTCTCTCCATAGGGCACAGGTTTTGCCAGGGGCCTGCTCCACTGTAAGCTTCCTATAGTGTCACAGCCTCCTTTGAGCATAGCCCTGGCTCAGCACGGAGTCCTCCACGGGCTGCAGGGCTGGAATGGCAGGATTATTTTAGAACAGTTTGGTTGCAGTGGAATGGAGGTATGTAGCTGTTTTGGTTATGCATAGATATAACAACATAAAAGTGTAAAAATACATTATACATATATAAGGAAAGAATGAGAAAAAGGTATAGGAAAAAAGAGAGAAAAAAAAGAGAAAAAATACCAGCACCCATGGATCCAGTGACAAGACTTGATTGTGGGTGATTTCAGTGTCCCTTGGTCCAGGTGATGTCAGGATGGGGATCTGTGGGAGGTAGGGGAGCCCATGAAACACAAGGTTCACTGGCTTAATACCTTTAGGTGTGTTGGGAATGCCCACACACCTCCCATGAAGGGGATGGGGTTTCCAGTGTGTCATGTAATGTTGTGGATCACACGCCATCCAGGCCCAGAAGTGGTTTGGGGGTCTTTGGTGGTTTATGACCTAAGACAGCTGCCTCACGTGAGCCAGGGATGAAGGCTGTCAGGCCTACATGAGCATGTGAACGTCCCAATCCCTTCCAGGGGAGAGGGGAAAGGGAGAAGTTTTACATCTCAGCCAGTTGTGTAAGGGAGGACACTGGCAAGATAAAAAGCATTATCCCACCTCGCAGAATCTGCTTTCTGGTTTTGTCCCTCATCTGGCTCAAAAACAGTTTGTTGCTGAACAAAAGTTGGTTTGAAGTCATGCACCTCACCAGCTGATTTTGAAAAGGCCGAGTGTTTGAGTCATTAACCATGAAAATTTCAGTCTCTCAAAGGCAGGCACCTGGATCATCTCCTGTTTCAGCTGGATACCTGCAGACCTGTTCCTCTCACATACTCACTCCCCTCTCTGGCTTCAATGCTGTCGTGCAGGCTTTTTTCTCCTTAAATCTGTTAGCCCATACCCTCATTGCTAAAGGGCACATCCTTGGCGAGCAGTGGGTCCATGCTGGAGTGGGCTGACTTTGGCTCTGTCTAACAGGGGAAACTTCTGGTAGTTTCTCACAGGGGCTGCCCCTGTAGCCCCCCCACTACCAAAACCTTGCCATGCAAACCCAGTGCACTGCTCTGTATTTATAGGTGTAACTATGGAGACACTAGTAGTGCTATCCAGTAGTTTGAGTGGCTCTCCTTACTGGTGAAGCCATTAAAAACCCTTTCCTTTCTAGCTAATTGCACACTTTATTGCTTGAATGCACTGAGGTGAATCTCAGGAAAGCTGAAATATCTTGAAGAAGCTTGGCTCATCGTGGTATGTCCTTCACATCTGTGCCTTGAGGAATAGCATAGAGCTCCATGAGTGGAGGAATGGGCAGATATAAGGGGGAGAAGAGAGAACATGTAAAATATCTCTCTGCCTCTTCCCATTTCCTCAAGAGACTGGGGCATGTGCTGCAAGATGGAGAGAAAAAGAGCATCTTGACTCATGCTTGACATCTTGGCTTGGTGGAGGCTGGAATGGTAAAAGCAGCTCGTGCTCTGCTGCTAGCTGGTGCTGCTAAATCTTCAGCACCACCCACAGATAATTGTGTACTACAGGCTGTGTTCTGTTCTCCGCAGACTTGGGGTTAGTCCACCTGAACGCTTTGCTCCCTGTGGCTCACCAGGTTCTCCTATGTGTATGTTTGAATTGCCTAATCCATACATAAATTTTCATGTTCAGCCAATCCTTGGGACATTCTGTCTTGGAGAAAAAGCTGCTGTTTGAGTTTTTTGCTTCCAGGTAATCCATTTAAACTGTCAAGATACTGGAACATCTTTATGGTCTGACTTCATGAGTTTGAATTTGGTCTTGTCTGGGGGTTTTTTCGGTGACTGTGTCTCCCATCCCTAACAAAACAGGTCAGCAAACACAAGTCTTGTTAGTAACTTTGGTTATTACCAAAATTTATAAACAAATTTTCCTGCTGGAGGAAAAATAGTAAGGAAGTAGCAGAGGGGTTGCTTGTTCTTACTCCAAATTAAGCTTTACATGGATTTGGGTAGTGATAAGCCCAAATCCATGTAAATAATAATTCATTAATGAGCCTGACAAAAGATTAATTCAAAGCTGGACCAAAGTAGGAACTTTTTCCCAAGCTGCAAAAAGTCTGTGGCTCACAAGTTTGACTTCAGTGACCCTGAACGTGTTTTCCAAACCTTTCTTTTTCCTTTTAATTCCATGCTTCAAACTTCCATTCCTAAAGTCAACTCATGTACTCAGGTATCTGGTGTCATTCATACCAACCTATATATCCTCATATCCCAACTAGCCTGGTGATGTAACTACTTCCCTGGGAAGCCAGTTGCCATGCCCAACCACTCTCTGGTTGAAGAACCTTTTCCTAATATCCAGCTTAAATGTTTCCTGACACAACTTCATTACGTTCCTTTGGGTCCTGTTACTGGTCGCCAGAGAGATCAACTCCTGCCCCTCTCAGGGCAGGGACAGTGTGGTTCTGCATATTGCTTTTCATTCTTGCTGCAATGTGCTTGGGTCACATTTCCATGGGCTGGGATAAGACTCTACACACTTCTGTGCTTCCTTTATTAATTCAGAGGTCGTAATTGGAGTACAGGTTTCTGATAAAGCCTTCTCAACTGCTCTGAAGTAGCCATTTATTAACAGGTGCAGAGATACATTTCGTTGAGCTGATATCCCAGGATAGTCGCACAGGTATGTTATCTGAGGTGACTTCTATTCCTGCTGAGGAGGTTATTAATTACCCTTTGGATTTATATTTGCGGAGGGTGGAAGCTGGGCAGGGTAGAAACACAAAGAGTAGATAAGGATATGAATCGATCTTTTCCACCTGGACTGTGCGGTCCTACCCGCATCCCTGTGGGACGGGCTGTGCCCGCAGATCCCCTGGGCTTCCTGTGCCGTGGTACCCTGGCGTGCTCCCCGGCAGAGGGATTTGTGTTGGTGAATTTTGGGGGCTGCCGGTGCCGCCCGTTTTTCCGAAGCGAGGGCGGCGAGGAGGAAGGATGCGCTGGCGATGCTGCGAGCGGCCAGCGGGCGCCACTGCCGCTCTGCTGCTGCATCCTCCTGGCTTCCCTCCCTTCCTTCCCTCCCTGCGCACAGCTGCTCAGCGCGGCGCTTCGTGCTGCTCCCCTAAAATAGACCACGGCAGTCATTTTAGGTTGAAGCAAGAATCTTTGACAAAAGACATCAGGAGGTTAAAAGAGGAACGGGGAGGTTGGACATAAGGATTTTGTAGTCATTTGTCACCTCTAACAAAGCTCAATTTGTGTCAGTGTTCAGTCCAAATGCTGTGTTATACCCTCGGAGAAATTTGTATTAACAGCTATGTGATTCTAGCAGGTGACCCTCCAAGTTTGTTGTTTCCTCTGGGAATCTAAGGTGAAAATAGGAATTCTAAACCATTTTGCTTACTGCTTTCAATATATTTGCTGTTAAGCCTTTGTCAGGAACTTGGATAGAGTTTCTATAGCAAAAGGGATGCTACAAAAGCAGAGAGCTGATACCTGTCCTGGCGGGTGTGAGTTTATGGCAATGTCTGACCCATCTGGATTACTACAGCTCTGAGAATGGGAGGATGGCTTGATGGAAACAGAGACTTTAAATCTGACTGAATGTTCTGTAGTTGTGGTTGTGAAGGATAGCTGATCTTGGTTGCTTTTGAAGAGAAGGAGACCTCTTTCTTAAAACAATCTGTTAGTCACAAGGGATTTTTCTTTCAGGATCAAGGATATAACATAAGGGGACAGTAGCTGTAATCAGGCTGACATTTCACATACCCAAAGGTGTTTCAGGAGCCCAAAGGAACTTGGAAATAAAAAACCGAACAAACTCAGGGCAGCTTTCCTCATTCTGATTTCTGTTACGCATTTCTCTGTTTCAAAACCAAAATAATTGCTTTGGTTTTACCCCTTTTGTGCTTCCTGCCCCCTCTTGGTCACCAACAGCCTGTTTGGTCTGTAGGGGATCATGGTGCTAAGCCTCGGGGGCACCACTGGTGTTATGCCACAGATTAAAGACTGTGGGAGTTTAGGGCCTACAGGAATGAGAAACCTCAGGCACAGGCCTTGGTTGCCCTTTCTGCATGTCCTGACCTAAAGGTGGTGTGAACTCAGCCCGTGTGCAGGTGCTCCCTTTTGGCTTGGTGTCTGAGGGACTTGACTCTAACACAGGCTGGCAGGTATAAGTGATGGGCACTGTGTTTTAAGGAGCATATTCCAGTGTGATATCTAACTTTCATGACCATCAAGTGTTTTGCCCCTACTGTATGGTCAACTGCTTTCCTCCTTGAGCACAACCAAGGGCTGCTCGTGGCTGTCCTGAGCTCCTTCATGCCTTCTCCTCCATGCTGCATCACAAGGAGATTTCAATGGCACTTCAGAAATGAGAGTGACTGATGCAGGTGAGTCACCTTCCTGGTGCACACTAACCCTGTCTTGGGACTATATTTTAGGTCTCTCCCTAGAAAGGAAGGAGATTTAGTGATGAAGTTTATCGCTGGCTTTGTGTGCAGCTCAGAACACTGGACAACAAGAGAAGCCACCAGATTTGGGGAATGATGTGAGCACCACTTTAACGGGCTGCAATTCACCATCTGATTTTATGTGTTATCCTAGCTTCCACCTGCTGCTCATCCCACCAGGATTTTCAGCAGCTCCGCTTGGAGAAAAATTGCATCACAGAGCTGGCCCAGCTCCTGTGGACGAAGCGGGCTGGTAACATCTCTGTGCTACTCAGCCATGCAGCAGGGCTCACTGCTTGCCTTGGAGAAATGGTTCCTTAAAGGATGCTACAAAACGATTTGCAGTGGCATGAGATTATGTATTTCCAATGATTCGAGGTGCCTGCTTGAAACTGGCCCAAGTGCTCTACAAGTGGGCAGTTGCCATCGGTAACACATCCTTCCTCCGAGTATTTGATCTTAGCGGATGTCTTTTGAGGCATGGAGTGTGGCAGAGCTGTGGATATGCCTCAGGTGCCCTTATTAAATGCCTGGATGCATTTTGAAAATGGCTGCTTAGAAAATGTCTAATTGCTATTCCACATATTCAAAAAGGGTTTTTTTTTTCTCTTGTCAAGGCTTTGGCATGCCTTGGATTGCTAAATATACTTTCCTCTTGCAAATTCTTGGCAGGAATCTGTGTAAGGAATCATGCCAAGCAGTCTCTTCAAATGTTAACAAGCTCATCGGTGTGGCTTTCCCAGTGCAGGGTTTGTGCTCTTTTTTTTTCCACCCTCCTTCCCAAAAAATCCAAGCCCTTCTTTTTGTACACTGTTGCTCTGAGCATATGAACTATGGCAGCTCTGCAAGAAAGGATTTTTCTAACCAGAGCCAAAAAAAAGTTCTTGTTTCATGTTCAACAATTTAGTGTCACAGCCCTGCTCAACCTCCTGGGTCTCCTGTTGACTACGAAGCGTGGATCTTGGGGTGCTTCTGGAAAACCTAATCCATTTCCTCTCCTCCTTTGCCATTCTTGCTTTTTCCTCTGTTCTGAGCAAGCTGGACTGTGCCCTTGCATGGAATTGTAGATTTGATGTCTTTCTTCCAGCAGAGTATTAGCAAGTGAATGAGGCTGTCATGCTCCCCTTTTGTTTCCTCCCCAGTGCTTATCCGGGTGCAGAAGCAGCCCTGGAGGTGGTGCCTGCAGCTGGGCAGGGCCCCTTAGATTAGAGCTTCAAGCTGGGCTGCTTCTCTCCCTCTGCCCCAGGCAAAGAGCAGCGCTGCTCTGGCATCTGGGACTTACGAAGCAAAGAAAGCAGTGAGAAGCCAGTGCAGCACCCCTGAAAACCTCAAAGTCTCCCCGAAGGAAACCTTATTCTAGGATAACTTGGGCATTCATCAATATGTCAGGTTACACACCTCCCTTGAGCTTCACTGGAGACAACCTTGCATAAGCATTTGGAGAGCTTTGCCTCTGACTTGCTCTCCTGGCCTTCAATCATCTCAGGGACACACCTTGGGAGCAAGCCCAAGGTTGTGTTCAGGTTAGGATGTTGGAGTCCCCTCCCTGTGCTCAGAGTCCTACCTCCTTTTCATGGAAAGAGCTCAGTGTGGGCTGCAGGGAAGGTGCTGCAGAGGAATTGAGTTGCAGGGCTGGAGAGCCTGAGTGCATCACACTGCAGCCTGGAATGAGCAGTGGGTGCTTCCGAAGGGACCTCTGCTCACACCGAGGAATATTTATTTATAACTCATGAATTTGGTTTCAGGAATTTGCTCTGTGACCCTTCTCCATTTCTTTGATGAAACCTCCTATTGTAAGAGGAAGGTTTTATTTTGCAGTCCTTCCCCACCCTGAGACAAATGTCCTGCAAGTCACAGCTTTGCTTTTCCCTTCAGGCAATTCTGGAACAGCTTCAGCTCTCACAAATTGTGGAGAGAGAAACTGATTCCTCCAAGTAAATATACTTGATGCTAAGTGATGGATCAAGAGGGCACTTGCCTTTTTCACTGAATAGACTTCTTCCAAGTTGCCACCTACTACTGGGCCTCGCCTTTGAAGGAAAAAGTTTTGATGCAAAATGGGATTATCTCTAATATCCCAGCTGTGAGGCCAAGTTGATTGAGGACAGGATTTTGGGCTCTATCAGTCATGTCTGTTTCCATTTAAGCAGTTGCATTTGAAACTGTTGTTACTGTGATGCATTAGATTTGAGATTAAAAGGCAAATCTGTAAAGAGAACATTTAAAAAATCCTTAAATGAAGACTAGACCCAAGTCATGCAAGGAAAGAAGAGGAACAAATAAATAATCTAGACATGAAACAATTAATTTTTAACCTTAGTCAGCTAAGATGTAGATGTAGATGTATTTTTTTTTAACATGAGGAATATGAAAGAAAGAAATACAAGTTCCTGTAGCAAGCAAGAGGTGCTTTTTATAAAGTAAGTCCACCTCTGACAGAAATGCTGTGTATGCTGTGGTGCTTCTTGGGGACCTCAGGTGGAGACTATGCTGGTACCTGTCAGAAAAAAGAACAAAACAGTCCATGGAAAAGATAGGACATGATAATCAGACAGATATGGAAGCTAGCTTGTGATCTGAGCCCATCAGCAGCCCAGCCATTGCTTTGGTTTGGGCTGTTATTACTGCACCAGTGCTTAGCAGCTGAAGACGGTGATGGTTTTTACAATATATACCTTAATCACTGATACGTCATTTCACATTGCTCACCTGGAGAACCTGAGGCATTAGAAATGGTGGTAGAGCTGCTGGTTGTGTCACCTTTTTGCTCTCAAAGTGTAGAGAGTGATTGTACATGGTGAAGAGGCTACTTCATTTGGTCAGTGTACTGTTCTGCCCTTTCCCACCACTTCCCTTCTTTCTTTGGTGTGTTCTCACCTTACATGGACTCTCCTCGATGTTGTGAGGCCCTTGAGGCATGGAATATCTTCTTGTTTTGCCCTCTGGGGCAAGCTGAGCACAGAGGATCCTGCACACTGCCTGTTGTTCGTCTGGACCATGGGGATCACCCAAACCTTTGAGAATTCATTTCAGGAACATTCCCTGCAATCACAATAGGAAGACAGTACCTTTGTCAAAGGGAAAACTTGCCATCACTTGCAGAAAAAGGGGTTGCACAGAAATGAGGCAGACTCTGACTTGTGGTTTTCCTCTAAATCAGCTGCATTTTTAACATTCAGAAGCCAACAAAGATGAAAGACTCCTGGTCAACCTCTGTACTCCCTTGAGGAAAAAAGTAAAAAGACTTGATAAATATTTTGCATTAATAAATTCCATTTGTCTTATAAAACAAAGTTTGCCAGCTACCAAAGCAGGAAAAATATTTTACATAACTCTGACTGCGACGTCTAAAAGGTTGCTATGAGCCTGGTTTGAGCAACTCTTTCCACAGCCCAGAATGTGAAGGAATGCTAAGCTTCACCCAGGCTAGGACCAAGCTTGCTGCGTGTGTCTGTGTGAAGGTCCAGCCCTGGCTGCCTTCCAGGTACCCACCAAAGCTGCTCAACTTTACTTGGGGAAATTAGTTTAATTTATTCCCAATCAAATCAATGTAGGGTAATAAGAAAATGAAAACCAAACTCTTAAAACACCTTCACCCCTCACTTCTTTCCCAGGCACGACTTCACTCCTAATTTTCTCTGTCTCCTCCATGGCCTCAGGGGCACAGCTGCCTCACTGTGGCCTTCCCCATGGGCAGCAGAATCTCAGCTCCAGCACCTGGAGCACCTCCTGCTCCTCCTTCTGCACCGAGCTGGGTGTCTGTTCCTCTCAAATGTTCTCATTCCGCTCCCTGGCAGCAACTGCTGTGGTGCAGTAACTTCTTTCCCTTCTTCGGTCCATTATCCCAGAGGCGCTGCCAGTGTTGTTGATGGGCCCTACCTTGGGCAGTGGTGGCTCCATCTCGGAGCTGGCTGACATTGGCTCTGTTGGACACAGGGGAAGCTTCTTGCAGCTTGTCACAGAAGCCAACTCTGTAGCTCTGCTGCCATCAAAACCTTGCCATGCAAGGCCAGTACAGTCCATGAACTTTTCTGCCTTGTACTTCTCTTCTGGTTGGATTTTTTTCAGGCTGGCTACCTTCTGGTGAGTGGGGTCCAGCAGGTAAGAGGTAAGCCATGGAAAAAGAGATAACAGTGTGTACTTGTCCCAGAAGCTGTTTGTGAACCCAAAACAATGTCCCTCACTGTGCTGTAAGAACGTTGCTATAAAAGGCAGGGAAAGCACAGCTGCCTACTATTATTGTTTTGTTATTAATTATTAAGTGTGATGTTGATTAATCAGTGGAGCAGATTCTTGGTCTGGACTACCAAGTTTCTGATTCTCAGGGCAGGAATTGAGCACTGGCTGTTCCTGCTGATCCTGACAGGGTCTATGTGATGGTTTGCATCACCGTGCTGTGGTTTCATGTCAGGCTGTGGAGTGTCAGACATCAGCCACAGCATCTCGGCAAGCTGCTGGAGGCTTTGCTTGCCTTTTGCAAGCCCGCACCCTCGGTCTTGGTTAGCACTTCCTGGCATGCACAAATACAAATCGTTATGAACGGCAGAAGGAGATACCCAAGCCTGAGATAAGCAGGGTGCAGCTGAGGTCTGCCTACAAATAACAGTCTCAAGACCACTTCAGGTTTGGCACTCAGAGCATTCCAAGCCAAGGATGCTTTTTTTGGCTTTGTAGGAGGCACATCATTGCAGCTGACCAACCTCCCTCCACCCTTCCCATCAGTCTTCTCCTCAGAATCAGCATGGCTTGCAGGAGCTGGGGTTGTTTCTCTCCTCAGTTTAAGTCCATCTCCTGGTCACCTCTGCCTACCTCCTTGAAGATTAACTGGCTGCAGCTTTTTGTATGTTTGCACTTCCCCTTGAGCCTCCCTTTGCCTTGGGCCATCTGCCACCAGATGAACTTTTGGAAGGAGAGGGTAACCAAAGTCTCTCAAGTCTCTCTCAATGTCAAGGCCAGGAAATGCTGTGAGTTAAAACACAAAGAAAATGAGGGATGCAGCAGCTCTGGGGGCACAAGAATTGTCTGGAGCTTGGCTCCTACAAGCATTGAAACACCTCAGCCCTGCTGCCTGAGATGTGCATGCCAGGAAGATATGCCATAGTGAGCCACATGGGAAGTGGCCATTCCCTCTTGGGAAGGTATTTGAAACAGTTGACTAAGGATTTATCCTGATTTGGGGTGAAAATTTATTTGTGAATCCCAAACAATGTCTCTTGTGGAGCTGTGGGAATGTTGCTATAAAAGTCACGAAAGGCCCAGCTGTCTACGATTATTGTTTTGTTGTTAATTTTTAACAATAAGGGCAATTACCCACTGGAACAGATCCCCCCTGGGATGTTTGTTGGTCTGGAGTATTTAAACTATGAGGTCCTGTGAGCAGAGACGTGTCTAGGGCAAAGTGTACGAACAGCACCGAAAACCTCAGTGCCTTTAGCCACGGCTTGTGTGAACCTACTCTCAGTTGTGTTGCAGCAGTTCAGGAGGGCACATGTGGCCAGACACTCTGTCTCAGCAGAGGGGTGTCTGCTCCTGCTGCAGTGGCAATAAGTCTTAAGAAAATTTAGAGACCTGAGTAGCCTTGAGCACCTGAGCTAAGTCTTTCCCAGTTTTATTGGACTGATATTTCACAGCAGAATGGCCTGTTCAGGCTATATATAGCCAGCCCCTAGCTGAGAACAATTAGTATTTGTTTTAACAGCAACTGAGGCTCTTCGGAAAGTTTCAACAGCTAAAGGATCAGTTCTTGGTCACCAAGGGCGGGGTGTTGTTTTGTTTTTCTACTCCCCCTCTCCCCCTCAGTAGACTGTGCAAGTGCCTTCTCTTTTAGGAATCAGTTCTGGAACAAATGGAGACTCGCCACTGAATTATATCTCTGGGCAGAAAAACAATGCCAAGCCAGTCGGTTGATTTTGTAATGTAGGACAGAGCCCCCCTTGCCCTGCGTGCAGTCATGCACAAACTCCTTGGCAGCTAATTAATAATTTGCAGTTAAGTGGCGGCTGCTCCCTTGCATCATTTCAACACGGTTGCCAAGTGGAAAATTGAAAAGCACGAGAGACCCAGAGAGAGGACGACAACAACAACAACAACAACAAAGGTTTAAAGTTCTAGGAAATTTCACTATGTGAGGTCAAAATTCCTTGTGTGTTCAGTGGTTGGGCTGTTGGCTGGCAGGCACCTCTAGTTAACATGGCAAGGCCCTTTCTTTTCAAAGTCCTGTTGTCCTCAAGCACCTCCTGTTTGAGAGGAATTTATCCATCCTAAATTGCACGGGTTTGGGGAGGGGGAGGATGTGGGGAGTACACAGGACTAGGGCAGGTTGAAGAGAAGTCAAGTGATGGTTTTTCTTATGACCTGGAAAGTAACAAGTGCTCTGGGGGATGGGAACAGGCAAGGAAGGATGGTGAAGCAGACCTCCCAGGACAGGACTGGGAAGAGGATGGGGGTGATGCCACGAAGGAATTTGCAGAGCAGAGGATACCCAAGAGTGGGCTTACAGCCAAGGGAAACCTAGTCCTAGTTTTTCTGGATCCTGAGGAACACATCTTGCCAGGAGTCTCTCCTCCCGTGTGCTGGTCAGCAGTTGGACTGTGTTCGGCCTGCTCATGACACAAAAGGGCTTTCCTCTGGGTGGAGGATTTTTAGCACGGTCCAGTTAGGTAACAGCAACAGTATTGTCTCCTGAGTTAGGTTTTCCACTCTTTTATGTTGTTAGCCCTGGGGAAGAGCTGGGGCATGAAACGTTGACACAGCAAGTGGAGCAGCTGAACTGAGCACTTGGAGTTTTCACACATCTTCATGCTTGGGGTTGTCGGAGATGTGAGGAGAAGGCAGCTGAGGGAAGGCTGCTGTTCAGAGCATCTGATGAGCTGTTTCTGCTTTGCCAGCGTTTCTTCTGTTTTCTCCTCTCCATGGAGGAAGCTGTGGAGGCATCTGACTGTACCCATCTACAGTCACAGTAGTCTTCATGAGGTTGGCAGCTCCAGGAGCTGTGTGGCTGGAGACTGGTAAACGTCTGCGGGAAGTAGGCATAAAAGATCATCAGCCTCAAAAACATGACCTAGGAGGAAAGACTAAAGGATCTGAAGAAGGAAAGCCTTTTTGAAAACATTTGTTTTCAAATACACAAAATATTTTGGTATAGGGTGGAATGGCTTCATCAGTTCTCTGTATTCATTGCAGACCTGTCAAGAAATGATGATTGAAACTTCAGCAGCAGGTTAAGGGTTGGTTGGACATCTCCTGGCCAAGTAGATCTGGTTGGCCTTACTTTGAATTGGGGTTGGAGCAGAGACTTCCAGAGGTCCTTTTCAGCAATAAAATTCTAAAATGATAGGAACAACTTCCTTGCAATAAGGATGGCCACACAGTGATGAAGTGAGGTGATAGTAATGCCACGTCTGGAAGTTCCAAGCTGGAGAGACATTTGTCAGAAGCGGCCTGGGGAGAGCTGTCAATGTTTGCAGGATGGAAAGCAGAGTGTCATCCTGATGTCTCTTCTGTCTTTGACTTTAAAAACCTTGAGGTCTTAACTCTCATGCACTGACATCTGAGAGCATCAGGCTATGCATACTCCACTTCTGCTTGAGGCTTACAGATACCTGGCATGAGACAACATGGGGGAATCTGGGAGGCCAGCTGGTTCCATTAAGAAAACTGTTGTTCTCCCATGCTCACCCTCTTGGTTTGGGGGTTTTCTGGAGAGGGAAGGAACCAATGGTGTAGATGACTCATGGCCCTTTTCTAAGAAGCCCAGTAATGCTGGGTTGAATCACCAAGCAAACACAGGCAGAGCTGCAAATGCCCAGAAGTCTTGGCCTCATTCTGCTGCTCGCATTTCATGATTTCATTACTAAATCTAAACCTGGGACTCACAGTCCTTTCCAGGGAGGTGTGTTTAACAGCACGCACGTATCGTCAGCCACATCTCTTCCTCTTTGCCCTGAGCCTTTGTACACAAAGCAGTGATGGGGGGCTTGTAGCTTCTTGCAGTTTCTTGCTTCTGTGGGATTCCTGTGGGCTGAGCACGACTGAATGGCTGTGGTCCTGTGGATGAGAAATGCCTCACACCCTGCTGGCATCGAGAAAGGATTACTGTTCCCCTGCTTAATGCGTTTGTTTAATGCCCGTTCCATGAGGCTGTTTCTCAGGCTGTTTTCCTTGCAGGATATGTCTCTGTGTGTGCAATTAGCTAAGAGACATTAGCTTAATGACTTGTGCGTGTCTGAGTTAGGCCTGGCCCAGTCTCGGATGGCTGCCTTTCTCCTGTCTGGAGACTTAATTCTCTGCAGCACAAACTGCTCTGTCATGCTCATCCCAGGGGCTGGATGCAGACAGTGTCTCTTGCTGGTCCCCAGCCAAAGGAACCCTGCTATCACACATAATTACCTCCTTGACTCATTGTGACTTTTATTGCCCCCACCCCCCCTTTTTTGTTTTGTTTTATAAGTTTGATTTGTTCTGTCGAAGCTATTGTTTCCATCCCTGTATTCCCAGTGGCTCCAGAGGACTGCAGTGTATTCATGCAGGAATTACTGGGGCAGGCTCTGTGGTCTGTTTTGTGTAAGAGTTCAGACTGAGTGATTGTTCTGGTCTCTTCTGGCTGGTTTCTCAGCTTATGGGTTAGGCAGAGGGAGAGTAATATCTGGCCAGCAAGCTGCATTGTTCAGGAGCCTGGTGCTGAATCAGAGTCCCTCACCAAATGTAGATGATCATTTCTTTTTAATGGACTGATTGTCTTGGTCATCTCAAGCGGTCCACAGCCGCTGGCTGAGCAGTGGCTCAGGTAAGATGAAGGGGACACTGGTCATCCAGTCTTCTGAACGGTTCCAGAGCTAGAAGTTTTCAGGACTGCAGGAGTAGATCTCATAAGGAATCTCTCCTCCTCCTCCATCTTTTGTCCTCAGTCATCTCCTTTCCCACATACTTGAGCCCCAGCCTCAAAACTCAGCCCAACAAATGTGTCTGCAAAGGGCACTGGAAAAAGACAGGTTCCTCTTTCTCTGTTCCTGGCTGGACTGAAACTTCTGCTGGCTTAGCTGGACGGCTTCTCCTCTAGGCAAAAATGGATTAAGTTTCTAGAGCCGCCACTGTGAAACTGTTTGCAGTGATTGGACCTGCTCAACAACATTTATGGGAAGGGAAGCAGATAGGAGTATCTTGTGGGCTTGCTGATAGGTAAACGCATGGTCAGATAGTTTTTTTGAACCAGACATTGTCTGCCTAATGCTACCTCTGGTCCTTTCCTTAAAAGTGAGGGCAGGAGGAGTGCTGCACGTTTTGGATAGCAGTAAGTCAGTTCATCTGCACCTCTGGCTTTGTGAGAGGTTTCACTGGGTCTCCAGGCAGCTCCATATCCTTTCCAGTTCCTCCCTCCTTGTGCTACTACCCACAGGTAAGGTCCTTGAAGTCATCACCTGCAGCTCAGACTCAGGAGAGATCTGTACTTGCTCCCTTGGTGGAAGATGAGGGAAAAAAGGAGTGCTTGGGTGGACCATGGTGGAAGACTTCCTTCAAGGATTTCTCTTTGGGCAGGATGTGTGTGCCACGGAGGCAGCTGTTTTGGAGTAGGTGGTTTGAGATAATGTCTGGAGCAACAGGAAAGTAAGTGACAAGTTCATATCTTTCATTGCTTTTCCTCACCAATTTGCACTTCTATAGTAGATTTGGCAAGGCATCAGCTTCAGACTTGGCACTGGGAGGAACAATCTGAATTAATTTACCTTATCTCTGCTTTAAAAACTCCAAGATATATCAGTTTATTGTCATCCTGGAAAGGACTGTGTCATTTCTCTTATTGCTGAATACATTGTTCATGTTAAAAAGTGTCACTCATGTTGGTTTTTGCAGTAGATGGATATAATCTACATCAAATCAAATACATTCCTTTCATTGATGTAATTAATGAGCAGAAGGCATGAGGCAATTGTTAAATTGTTGAATACTGCAAATTAAGGCCTTCAAGAACAGCAACAAATCCATGCCTATAATGGAAAGAGCAAAGACATGTCAATCTTGTTTAGTTACCCGGTTATGGGATTCAAGATCCTTTACTGACAGTTTCAGAAAGTGTGTGACAAGGTAAGAATATAAGAATACCAGATCCAGTAGCTTCTATTGTACCAAACCCATATGAACTCTGTTATCAGACATGCTTCTTATTTTCTTAGATAAATTGTTTTTCTGTTATGAAAACAGTCCTTTTTGTGAAACTAAGCATTTCAACAGGGTACAGCTCTGAGGACCTTTCCCCTGTATTTTTCATGGGAAACTGACCAAATAATCCAACTCTGAGGATATTTTCTTTTAAATCAATTGTTCTATGCTGAAAATTCCTCTATGCTGAAAACCTTCTAGGTTTTATTTCTTCATCTTAAACCTGAGAAACATGTTAAAAAGAGGTCAAGGATAACGACCAGCAGCAAAAAGCAACATTTTAACAACCTTTCTTCCTGACTAGCTTGGCTAATTGTTCATTAAAATACTCTTAAAAACCTTGAAGAGGAACAAAACCTGCATGAATCATCTCCATCTGTCCCAGGAGATGGGCAGGGAAACCACCAGGAGCTCATGGAGCAGGGACTGTACTGAACAGGGAGCAGGTTCTTGGCTGCTCTGTGCATCTTCCTCCTGCAGAAGGCACTGAAAGTCATTGTCATGCCCACTCCTCAAGGCTTGGTTTCCATTAAGTTCATGGGTTTGAGTTTGGAGTCTCTGGCTCTAGATGCAGGCTCTTCCTGACCCCTGGAGCAAGATATTTCTGCAAAGAAAAATCCAGAAAAATACAGTGAAAAGGACTTTCCTCTTTTAGACCTTGAAGACAAAGTTCCATTTGGACCTATGGCTTTCTTCAAATAGAGTTGTGTCAAAAGATGAGTCTGTCCCTTCATTTATCAAACAAAACAGCCTGATCTCTCTGTCATTCATTCAGGTCTTGCACTAAAGCTCTACAAGCACTGGATGTGGCTGAGCGTTCTGCCTGGCCTCACTGCTGCCGTTGTGTTTTGGGGTTATCCCTGAAGAAGTGAGAGCATTGGATACAGACGGATGCACTCATGCACAGGTAATTCCCACTCCCACAAACACCACAGGCTGAGACCCCCTGCTTCCACCACAGTTCCTCCTCTGGGCTCAGAGGGATGGGAAGGGTAAAAGGGGTTCCCAGGCTGCAGCAAGCCAGGCATGGAGGCCAGCTGTCCCATGCACAAGTCTCCAGGGCCTTAACCTCCAGACCACAGTGCTCAGCTTCTTCTGAAAAAGGACACGGCTGTACAGCAGAACTGGATCTGGAAGGCTTGTGGGCTGAAACGAGTCCAAAAGACATATTAACAGGCATGAGAGGCCTGTGATGAAATAGCTAAGGTATTAATGCAGCCAAAGGCTGGTAATGAATACAAGAAATGCCCACATTTACCCAAGAGGTCCCAAAGGTTTTTTGTCCAGAACATTGTGATCCTTAGAGAAATCTCTTAAGAAAGTTAAACCACAGGATTAGGGCTCCAGGACAAAATCTGGGCTAGTGTGGTCTCTCAGCTGTTCTGACCTCTTGTCTGATGAGACCCTATTTGCAGTTTGGTGCTTTTTGGGGCATGGATATTATCCTCTGGGACTTGTCATCCAGAGCCCTGTCAGGTGAGGATGTCCTCCTGCCCCTATGGGTGGTGTGAGTCTCTCCACTGTGCCCCGTGGCTGAGCTGCAGATGGCAAAGCTTAGTTTACATATTTTCAGATGGGATTCTGTCCCTGTGGTGAGAGGGGAAACCCTGAATGCTCAGGTACTGCCCATGATATACAAAATGCTCTTCTGATGCTTAGCTCTCTCTCCATCTCTCAGCTGCTGAAGGAAGCCTCTGATGTGCAGAGGACAGGTCAGTGCAGACAGAACTGCCATCATCACAATCTGACCTTCACTTCTTGTTGCCTTGGCCCATTCCTTCTTTAATGCATGGAGAGCCTGGAAATGGTCTCTTGGTGCTGAGCAGAGCTGGGTTGCAAGGAGAAAATGGGACCTGGAGGCTGATGAAAGCAGAGAGTTGGATGGCTGAGCATCCCTGGATACAGTGCAAACACCACAGAAATGAGGAAACAAAAGCAGGTTTGATGGATCTTCCTCTAAAGTCAATTCCAAACCAGTGCCCACCTGACCTGCTTTTTGGAGAGGCTGAACCCACTTTTCAGGACTCCTGCACTGCAGTCAGGCACCTTTTTGATCTGTCCAAAGGAGACAGTCCCACCATTGGTGTGGGCAGGCCCTGGCTGTCCCCAAGGCTGTACCCACACTGCTCACCCTGTGTCTGTGTGTCCTTTGGTCTCTCCATCCTTCAGAATTTTTCTCCTTTTGTACGTATGGTTTCCCATTCAGAAATGCCCCAATGAGGAAGGGCTGCTGAGTGGAGGCCTTGCTGTATGGTCCTGACATGTCCCTTGGCATGAAAACACCACCAATCCTGCGATTATTTTGTGCACCTGATGCGAGATTCTGTACAGCCATTCTTTGCTTTGACCATTAACAAGGCCTGATTTTAGTCCAAAACAAGCTTTCTTGAAACAAAATAGTCATTTTCCAGTCTTCCTGTCGAAGCCAAAAGTATTTTAAGTCGGACTGGACTGGCCTAAACACAGGGTGGGGAGGGAGTCAGTAGGTTTGGTACATTTTAATAATGAAGAGAAGAATGTGAAAGGAAGGATTAAACATGGTGTTTTATGTGTATTTATTGAGTCAATTTATAAGGTGCCTTTTGCAAAATATCTTGAGCACTGCATGGAAAACCACAATGCAAAATATTTGAAAAATCTGAACACGAAGCCAGCGTGTCCCAGCATACAGCCAGGAAACAGAGGAGAAGCTGGCACTGGGAGTAGTTCTCTAATCACCAGGCCCCAGCAAAAGGAGATCTGTGTCTTCAGGACAAGGTGAGCTATCACGGGAAGGATCTGTTCCCTGTGCTCCAGCCAGCCCCGGGTGGGTCTCTGTGGGCAGCCTGGAGGACAAGTGGCTCAGCTCATCAGATCTCCTCCAAACAGAGTCCTGGGCTGACAGACCTCAGTGGAGCTAGGGTGACCCTGGCTGATCTGGGAGGCCTGAAGGTGGCCCACTGCAAGCCCAGCTGGTGAACACAGAGACCCCAGGAGCAGGACTGCCTGGATGGGAGCACTTTGGGGAATGCAACCACTGCTCCATCTGCACTGCACAATCCTCGGGACTGCTGCCCCTGGACTGTTTTCAGGGAGAGGCCAATTAGAAGCCCATTTCACCTGGCCAAGGCAAGAGCACAGATGTTTGTGGCACAGTTTCTGTTATGGGATTTTCTTGCTTGGAACTGAAGCATGAGTCTTTGGCATGCTGCTATGCTGTTGGCTTTTTCCTGTGAGATGGCCAGAGCTGCCCCTCCAGCTGTGGGGCTCTGCCAAACGCTGCGGAGGGGCTGCCAAGTGCTCCCCAAAACCTTTGTGAAGTTCATGGGACACCTGTGTGGTGAGGAACACTATAAAGAATGCACTTAACAAGAGTTCTTTGAAGTTCATGGATACTGAAAAAATTCTCTGTGGAGGACTTAACTGAATTAAAGAACAGGTAAAGACCTCAAGGCAAAATTGCCTCACCTCTATTATACAACTTCTTCAATCATTTTAAGGGTGGCAAGGAACTGAAAATGGGTAGGGTAGAAAAATGACCATGCTGATTGCTTTGAGCTGTACAGGATGCATTTTTTAGCACCTGTAGCGCAGTTAATTTCCTTATACAGTATTTTTCCAGAAAACAATTTGCTATAATAAAAATGAAGGAATACAATCCCCATACCATCGGACAGAGATTAATCTGCAGTACACAAGGACATTTCTTTGGGGGAGGAAGCATACCTACAAGAGGAGGTTTCATTGCAGGAAATACCACTCACCAAATTGCTGACTTTAGCATAATTGGAGATAACTTTGTTTTGCAGACCTAACCTGTGCAATTTCTGCTGTGGCTGAGTCTGGGAGAGATGAGTGAGATCAACAAACACCGTGAGTGGCATGCCCATCATCACTTCCTTCCCTACAGTCAACCACTTGCCTCTTCCAATGAGAAGAGTGAAATACTTAAAAAACCTCAAAACAAAACAAGAAAACCAGCTCATAAAACTTCATCTGTTGGCAGTGAGGCCCAAGACAGGACTCCAGCAGGGTTTTAGCTCTTGCCTTTGTTATCTAACTGAAGCTCAATCTACAAAGTAGCCCATTGGTTGGCTGGGACATTTACTATATATATTGAGGCTCTGGCAATCTCTCTTGGGAAAGGGGTTTTGGACAGGTGTCCCTTGAGAGTAGTCCAGGGTCTTTCAGTTATGAGCTTGTCCACCTGTCTGTCCCAGTCTTGGAAGAGAGGTCAGAACAAGAACTATGAAGCCCAAGCCTTCCATTTAGATCCTGAATGAGAAGCAGGGGCTGATAATGCCTGCATCTTGGTGTGAGAAGGGCAGCATCACCTGCTTTTCTGTCACATGGTTTTCAGGTATTATCTGGACATTGCCCTTACCTGGAGGACTTTACCAGCTAGGAGCAGAACTGATTTACAGCCCGACACTTCTCAGACATGAGTGTGTCTAAAGCAGAGAGGTGCTTGTATGGATGATGTTAGAATAGAGGTTGATACTTGGAAGTGTTGCGAAGCACTGCTGGAGGAGCTGGTTTGCATGCAAGAGGATTTGACCTTGAACTTTCTCCTGCAGTTCAGGCCAACATCCTCTATCCCCTAGGCCTGAAAGATGTCCCTCCCCCTTGCTTTAAAAATACATTTGTTATGTCTAATGTTTCTGGCTGGAGCACTGGTAGAGACTTGTACCCACAGAGCTATGCGGGTCAGGGGTGGGAGGCGATGTGACATGTGAGTGACTTTAGCTAAGCTTGCTGGAGTCCCCAGTGCAGTTACACCAGCACAACTGCTCTCTTCTGGGGAGAGCTTACTGTCCTCCCAGGGGATGGTGGCTTTGTTGTCCCAGTGTGAAGTACAGCCCTGAGAGTCTTCCTGGGCTCACACTCGGCTGCGGCAGCCACGAGCTCGCTGTGACATCCATGCTGCCAGTTCCAGAGTGGGTTTGAAAGCAGGTACCCAAAGCTCTGACCTGCTCGTGTTCAGGGGACGTGACAAAGGGCTCTGGGTATCTTGGAGCAGTGCCTCTGATAACTCAGAGCCTGTGAGCTTGTATCTTGGCTGCTGGGCTCCAGGCCTTGTGTGGGACATGTGTGGGCGTGTGAGTAATGTGGCTAGCAGAAGAGTCCCATTCTGGAGACAAGCTTGGGTAGAAGTGTCACATCCCCTGTGATCCCTATGAGTTAGGGATAGATCAGGGCATGGACTGAAGCAGTGACAGAACAGGTTTGTCTACTCCAGCCATGGAGCTGCAGTCAGACTGCCTGGTTCCCAGCCAGAGCACCGCAGCACCCAGGCCCAGCTCCAGAGTGGTTCTCCTTGGGATCACACACACAACTTCCTCCACCCCAGCTGCTGGGGAGCGTGGAGGCCATTGCCATGCTGCCAGGTGCCTGGGTGAGTCACGGAGCACAACCCCCCCAGCCCCCAGTCAGTCTAGACACAGGGAAGTCCAGCTGCCTGCAAACACCCCATCCCACCAGCTTCCCAGCCAAGCAGTGCTCTCCTGGCTGGCTTGGGTAATTTGGAAGGACTCCAGTGGAGGATTTGGCAGGCTGATCTCTCACAGTTCTTCCCAGTTCAGACCAATGTGGGGAACTGGTTTACCAAACACTTCATACTGTTCACTGTGCTTTTGCCCTTCTTTGAGTAATGACTGTGTTTATTGGCAAAATATCAACATGCATGAAGTGACACCCCTTGTCTTCATGTGAGAGGATACTGTCATGCTGGAGTGGAAGCATCTACTTGCTTTTGTGGGAGAAAAGTGGGTATTGAGGGCAATGTGGTGATTTTACAAGCAGCAGTGTTGAGTATAGGAAGCCACATGGTTGAGTCCTGTCTCTGCCACACCAGAGTGGATTTTCCAGTGAGTTCCCAGCAGTGGGGGACCTTCCCATCCTAAGAAAGGCTCTACCTGCCTGAGAGGGTGCAGGCAATATGTCAATGGCATGTGGATCATGTTGAGCTTGCTATCAAACCTCTCCAGGTGCTTATCACTGCTGTTGATTTTTTTTTGATGTAAATAGTTTGTGTAGCGAGGCTGACATTTTCCCACAGACCATGACTGAAACCTTGTGGGAGCTCATGTGCAGGGTGCTGGTGGTGTGGGTATACAGGAATCCTGGCTGGCTTCCATGCAGCTACCTGCCCTGACCTGTCCCGTGAAATTAAGAGACGCAAAAGCTATTTCCTAGGAGATCTTTTGTGTTTATGCTCTGCTGGGTCAGGCTGACCCACAAAAGCCATCGGGCGGGGTTGTTTCTGTATTGGCTCAGTGGCTGAAGGAGTTTGAAAGCTGGACATCTTTTTGTAATACCAGCTGTGCCCCCATCTCCTCTCCATGGGGCAGGGTAGTTCTGCTTGGACAGAAGGATGGCAGTAACCTCCTGACAACCTCTTCTAGGCACAGGCACATTAATGCAGCACTAGAAAGCAGTGGTAATGCCCTTCAGGGAGATAGATGCACAAACCTTGAGAACCTGAGCTAGAAAAATCTTGTTTCATTGAGACATTGGGTAACTCAAAGAAACACGAGTGGCAAGAGTCATGTCCCTCTGTGATGTTTCCTTTTTTTTTGGTTTTTTGGTTTTTTTAACTCACCCTCCATCGCTTTCAGTATCCATTGCAGTTTCTAGCTCTGTGTTCAGCTTTTTCCTGCCCACTCCCCTAGCATTCCCAGTGCCTGCAGCCCTGCAGAAATGCAGCACTGGGCTGTAAAGAGCTGACTCTACCCAGGAGCTCCTGGCATCCGGCAGAGGGCAAGCGAGCTAAGACAGTGATCCTGTCCCTGCAATCCCCCCTGCAATGCTCACTGCTCAGGGAAGATGTTTTGGGGTTGTTCTGGGCTCTCAGCAGACAAGATCACATTATCCAACCCCTTTTTCCCCCTCTTCACCTGCCTGCATCTTTCAATTTTTCCTGGCCAGTAACAGCATATTTTATTTTTTTCTACATTGGTGTCCTGATTGGTACTGGCACGATCTTCTGTTCAAAACTTTTAGCTATTTTTCAGTCTGACTAGATACAGGAAGTATTTTTTTGTATGTTTTTTGTTCCCTGTATTTATTTCCTGCAGTTTTGGAAGACATCTTCCTCTTTTTTGGGTCTGTTTTGGATCACAGGCCCTGGGGTCTTGAAAGCTGATTCCCTGGAGAAGCTGCTGTTTCTCCGGCCCGCTAAAAGCAAGGAGCAGTTCTGTCCGACATGTGCACAAACATTACTCGAATGGTTCCTGCTGCTCCTTTACAGCTATAGTACATCCATCCACATTCAAGTTGTTACCTATTACTGTTCCAGCTGGCAGCTTCACAGTCCCATGTGCTGCAGGACAGAATCTTTCTAATCAAGTCCCCTTTGGGGAATGTGCACTGTTCACCCTTACACCTGGCTGAGGATAAGACTTAAGATTTAATCAGCAAATTAAAAAATAAACAAAGCAAGTTTGAAGAGAAGCAGATATTCCTGTCCTTTATTTTGGGATGCTCTCTCTTTGTTCTCAGCACCAGTTAGTTTGTGTGCATCATCAAAGGGAATTAAAATGTGGTTCAACTCTCAAAAGACACTGCGGGAAACCAGCACCAGTTGCTGTGCATTTGCTTCCTGTAAAAGGTCAGCACTGCACTGTACTTGCTGGGAGAGTTAAAAATGCTGAAGGAAATCATATACTCATTTCCTTTTGAATGCTTGTAGCGCACAGGCTCCTGGTTCTCTTAGGCTCTTCTGGAAAATCCCAGTAATGAAGGTAAGTAGGCTTTACTCCAGCTCACAGCTGTTCTGGTAGGTAAAAGGTTTATTGCCTTAGACAAGGGTGAGTTTGCTCCTGACTGCTCCCTGTTCCCCCCTGCAGCCACACCAGGAGTGCCCACCGGGACAGAGTGACAGGAGGGAGAGCTGGATGCTGTAGAAGGATGGGTGCAGCATGGATCCAGAAAATGGATCAGGTTCTGGTTGGGTGGATATCCCAAAAACCAGGGTATTGCATAGGGTTTGGGGGGAGGTAGATTTGGACCCTTCATTTTAGAGCTTGTGGGGGAGGGAGGACAACCTGTGCTTGCAGAAGGCTCATTAGAAAACAGCTCTCTCTCGTGGAGTGGGTTTCATCTGGAATCTGTGAGAGACAATAAACAGGATGTCCCACAATGACATTTTTATAGAGCTGCTTTGCAGAGTGGGGCTGTGCTTAAAATCCAAATTTAGTTTATTTGAGTGGGAGCGTCCTCAGCTTTAATGTCTGCTTGCTTTCAAAGCAACATGATAGAGCTTGGCTCATGCAGCTCTGATGTCCAGGCAAACTCGTGATCTGGATCCCTCCTGCTACCTTCCTAAAAGCCCCCTGCCCTTCCATTGAGCTATGCTGGTGCTCATGCTTTGAGATTTTAGCTGTAATGATTTTGTGAAGGGTTAATTAGCAAGCTGTGCTCTGCAGCAGAGATGACTTCATTTTAAGGTTTAAGCATCTTTGTACATCAGGCCAGTAAAATACTCTTGGAAATAGACACAGAGCTATAAACCTAAAATCATGCTCTACTGCTGAGTGAGATACAAGAATCTATAATAAAAGCTCTGGTTAATTACTAGCATGTGATGGCAAGTGATGAAGAGAGGCTGTGGGCTGTGTTTGTTCAACCTGGAGAAGAGAGGGCAAGAGCCAATTGCTGTATTTGACTCTCCAAAGGGAGGGTTCAGAGAGGATGGAGCAGGTCTCGTCTCAGAGAGGCACCACAAACGGACAAGAAATGACAGGGGCAAGCTGCTGTGAGGGAAGTTCTGTCTCAATAAAAAGAAATTAATTTCACAGGGAGAGTGGTTTAGTCCAGAGTTGGCAACCTTTCCCACCTCCGATGGGGGAACTCTGTAGGTCTGTAGCTGAACCCTCAGCTTTGCACAGCATCTGTTTGCTTTAGGTTGGAGACTCCAGGAGGTATTGGTTTGTGGGGTTACCAGGAGATCTTTTCTTGGGGTGGAAGGAATATACAGCTTTGGGCAGTGGTGGCCCTACCTTCTTAATTTAGTCATGCCTTTTCTTTGGCAGGGTGTCCACATCAGCGAGGAAGCGATGAGTTTGTTAGTCCAGCTCCTCTATCACAGGGAGGGTCCAGAGAAGCAAGCCAGAAACCAGCAGTGATGCTCGGAGAGTTTGTTGCAGAAGGGATCTTGCTTGTGGGCTGCATGTCAGTGCTTGTGTTCACAGGCTGGTACGTATAAACATACTGAAGAAATGGAAAGACTCACTGCTGTAGGAGTGTCTTAGGCTGCCTGGCTGTCTCAGCAGGGCTGCACCAGTGCAGGAGGGCTCATTGTGCTACCTTGGGGTGAGATCATCCAGATCATCCCCTCTCACACCTGTCTTGACAGGTAGTGTGTTATAAAGCATATGATTAAATACTGTGAGCTGAGGCCCCGTGCTTTTCTGCTGGTCCCTGGGTTTAGAACTGCTATCGGCTGAGTGGCTGTGATGCTCATCAGGGATGTTCCTCTGAACCTGAGAGCAGGAAAGGACACTTTTATACTGGCTGGTTCCTCAGTCTTTCTCCTGTGCTGCTGCTGAAGGGGGCAAGGGGTTCTCTCTGGAGGCAGAAGGGCAGAGTTGGTATTGCCCCAAGGTGCCCTACAAGTGTCTCTGCCTTTGTTACTGAGCAGGGTCAGAGGTGGGATAGAGCTTATCTGGGGCCTGGGGAGCTGTAGGACCTGTTTCTGCAAGATGCTCTGTCCCCTCAGCTCTCGGCTCCATCTTCCTCTGCCTTGGCCACATATCCACAAATGTGTGCTCCCTAGTGCTGGAGTAGCTCCTGTTCTTCAACAGCCAGGAGACTGTGAGTGCTGGTGCTCCCTTTGTGCTAGACATAAATGTCAGTGTACCTTCAAACACTTCTCTCGCCCTAGGAGAGCTCTGTGCTCTGAGTCAAGATCTGAATGGCCTGTCTTGCCCCAGCCAAAACACGCCTGTTCCCTGTGTTTCTTCCAGTACTTGTTTTATTTGTCCCATGAGACGAATAAAGTTACTTCCCCGAGGAGGCTTTGACATAGGCAGCTAGAGACCAGCAGCTGGAGTCCTTTCTGAATACGTAGTCGCACTACACTTTCCTTTCCTTCATCCTGTTCCATCCAAGCACTTTCTGTGGACTCGTGTAAGCAATCCCTGCTCCCCCTGGGGCTGCAGCCCCTTTCCACTCCATTCCTGCATGCAATGTTGTTACTCAAAGCAGATCCCAGCATGGTGCCTGGAAAAGAGCTGTTTTCTCTCCTGAGTAGGTTCTCCAAAGCTGTTATTACTTTTCCAACAGCAAATACAAAGCGAGTGGAAATGTTGGCTGATGCTGCTAAGAAAATTCTTAAGCATCTATGTGTGCTTTGAAATGCTTTCATCCTGCTGCCTGCTCAAGGGATACCAGGCACCAAGGGAAGCCTGTCAATGTAAATGTCAAAAGAATCTTTGGGTTCTCATATCTGTCACGGGGATCCTGTCCATTTGCTATTCCAGGGGCTGGGAGGTTGTCCCAGTCCTCTCCACGATGCTGGACCCTTTAGCATCTGGACTCACGGAAACAAGGGGACTTTTAATCTTTTTATCTAAGATAAAAATCTTAGGATCTAAATGCCCAAGGATTATACTGGAAGACTTGGTAGATTTATGGACTGTGGTGGCTCTTACGCCCAGGCACGTGAGTTTTCGGAAGCATGGCTACTGCTGAAGGGAAATCATGGTTGAGTGGTGTAGAGAGGGAAGGTCTCTGAGGCCTAAAGAACAGGTCCTCTGGTTAAGAAGCAAGGGCTGCTAGCCACCAAATATGAACAGTATTAGTCCTCATTCCTTCTAAGATAAAACTGGGATTTTGTGATGACTGTAAAGCCGCTGAGAATTCTGTAAAGCCGTTGAGAATTTAGGGTCTTTGCAAACAAATCACCTGCTGATGTCCTGAGAACTGCCGCTGGGAAACTGTAATAAAGAAGCTGTGGACAGTACCAAGGCCCACTTCTAACAGACATTTGTTTAAAGTATGAATATCTCTGCAAGGTTGCACTGCTACCTTTGCTCTTCCTTCCCCTCCCTCAGCTACATCTCCTTTGCCAGGTCCTCTTCTAAGAGCTATTAGCCCTAATACCTACAGAAATCAAGGACAGTCTCCACATAAATCCTCTTGGCTTTTGTTTTATCATCCCTATAGTCCAAGTCACTGTGCCTGATCTGCCTAGGTCAATACTGAACCCTTTTTCCTTACCTCCTCCTGGTCAGCTTCTTGGTTTCAAACTGGTTTTGTTCTCCTGAGACTAATGAAGGCATCTTTGAGGGAGGCATAGGGACGAGTGAGGAGTGACTATTGGGGTGTCCAAATGCACAAGCCTCTGCTATGCAGGCAACTGCAGAGCAGACAAACTTGTGACACCCTGCCTCCCTCCCATGCACCCCTTCTGGAGAGCAGTGGTGCCTGGGAGAAGGCTGCTGGAGCACCTGGCCCCTTAGCATGAGAATCACCATCGCTTTATGCCTTCCAGCTAATGGGTGGTTTTAGCTCTGCTAATCTCTAATCAGTGCTGGAGAAACCTAAACAAACTAGCCTGGACCATTCCAAAGCATTCATAATTACTGGATCAGGCTCAAAGATAATGCATTTAGGGCTGCTCTAAAAACATTTCAGATAGGGTGAATGTAAATAAAGTGGCCTATAATTGACCCTTCTGCTGACATCTGAACTCCGGCTGCGCTGATGCACCTGGGCAAAACAATATGAGGATAAAGAGAGGTGCCTGGGGCATCAGGCAGGTCCAGACCCACCTCTGAGCATGACCCGTGGAGCAGCAGGGCTAAGGGTGTGGATCAGAGCCACAGGAGCTTGTGGGGTACCCAAGCCCCTTGCACACAAGCCAACCACGCTCCAGAGAACAAGTGCTGATGGAAGTGTGAAACATACTGATGAGTTTTGGGGGGGTGGAAGTACAAGAGGCTGATGTGCAGCCGCAGGTGTAACTCTGGCAGCGCCAGAGTAAGGTAGGCAGTGAACCTCTGGCCCTGACGAGGAGGAAGATGTCATGCTGAGAACTTATCTCTGGGCCATTTGTTTATTTCCTTGAAAGCTTGCTGTTTACAGTGTGATTGCCTTGGGGAGCAGCTGTGGGCAGGATGGAACAAGTGGGTCGTGCCAGTGCCTCCCTCCTCCCTGCAGGGCTCTGCTCAGCTCACTCCCACCACCCCAATTCAACGAGCAAAGCTACTGAACTGGGGTGGCTGAAGGCAGGTTAAGTGTCATGCGCCAGGGCAGCATGGGGCTGAGCACTGGGACCTACACTCCTGCGGGGTGTGCAGGGAGGGGCAGAGCCAATACCCTGGCATCCAATAGCCTGGGTTTTAAGGCTTAATGTTCCTTTTGAGGGGGAGTAAGGGTCCCCCCTGCAGGCGCAGATGACAGGGCAGAGCTCCTTCTGCCCCTGCTACTGACTCACCCTGGCCTTGGTCATGTTCCCCTGGTACCTCCTGGGAAGGGATGGGGACGAGGGAGGGAAGACCCCTGGTCATCCCACTCTGATGTGCTTCACTGCAAGCCATAGGCAATTCCCACCTCCCTGTACCTTTTACTCATGGCCGAACTTTGCTGAATCTCCAAGGAGAAAGCAAAATTCTGGTGACCAAATACACCAATACCAACCTTCCTCTTCACAGCCTCCCCTTCATCATCACCTGCCCCTCACCATGCCAGCTCTGGGACTTGGGAGACATTCTCCAGCACTCATCACAAAGTACTTTGTGTCAGTCTAATAAAAAGCAGGACTTCAAAAATAATAACACTGTTTTAATCTTCTTGACTTTATTTTTTCACTGTCTTCCCCCTCTCCCCCACCCCCCATTACCCATGAAAAAAAAATGAGGGAAAGAAAAAGGCAGAAGGGCACTTTGTTTTCTCCCCCCACACACTCAGAGCTGTAAAATACTTCTTAATCATTGGGAGCAAGAGGATCTCCGTGCTGGGCCTCCACTTTTTGTTTGTGAGTTTATTTTTCCTAATTCATCCTTGACAAAGGGCAGAGCCATAAAAGAATCAACCAGCACGTCTGTGGGAAAAAACTGCCCTGAAAAGGGTCGGAGGAATACTGTAGCATTTCCAAACAATTCCAAGGGCTTAAGCCTATGTGAGATGCAGCTTCAGCTATAACTTGCCTTTCTAGGAACAAGCCTACATCTGTTTGGCAATGCCATATTTTGTAGGGTAAAATAAACCCTTGAGAACAAACAGGCCAGCTTATCCAGAGGGGTAAATGCCTGGGAACAGAGCTCACTTGTTAATCCTAAAACTGTCAGCAAAGACCCACTGGAGAAATTATAGCTGGCCACGGGCACTCAAGCTGTTTCCCTCTGCCTCCCCGCCTCCCCCCATCCCCACAACAGCTGTAAAATCTTCTTTATTGTTCTGCTGGAGTTGGAGAGCGGTGCAGAGAGGTCTCCCAGCCCAGGGCTGCAGCAGCAGGGGCAGGGGGAACATCTGATCCATTGTATCTGCACCGGTGTTATTGCTTCAGTGGCAGACAAAGAAAAAGACGGTGATAAAAGAAAGAGAACAACCCGAGCGTCTACTAAAGAGGCATACGAACAGCAAATCCTGGCTCGTTCCCACATCTGAGCCGCTTAGGGTTTCTTTCCCTACAGGATCATTATGTTTAATGTCCTCCTGCAATTCAGGCAGCTGAGCCAGCAGAGCCCCTTCCCTCCCCCTCCCCTCTACCTTCCCTTCTCTCATCAGATTTTGAGCCCTCCCTGTGGAAAAATGATTTGTGCACAAGCAACCTACACAACGGTGCTTAGAAGGAATTTGCCCCTGCCAGGAGTTATTAATGGCACCCCAGTAAATGCCCCCAGCAAAACGGGCCGCTGCAAGCATCAAGTGCGTGTTGAAAAATTGGGTTTAAATCGTCCCTTGGGGAATGACCTATTGGCCACCTAAAAAATGCAGGATTGGTTTGCTGTATAATTAAGTTCAGGCCATCTCTTGTGCTTACACATGCAGAAACCCAGATGTCAGCTTAGTGCTAGTCAAAGTTCTGGGCTCTTTTAAAGCACCAGAAGACAGACCGTGAGGGCATAACATTTGCCACTGGAAGAAAACCTACTCTGAATACTTGGAATATTTAACTGACTGCAACAGATAATTAGCCAAACCCTCTTACGCCTCCAAATATAGATTCATTAGTCATATGAAAATATCTCATTGGAACCAAATGTGAGTCATTAGTGAAGTCAACAGCAGATCATAAAAAAGGTACCGAGAGCCTCCTTCCCGTTATCCCTGAGAAGTTGTAAGTGTGCAGTGAAAATCGTTTGCTTCGTTTTCTGTTGAACATCTGCTGGGAAATCTGTTTAAAAGGGAGGCTTTTGAAGGGCTGCTGGTATGCAGGGCTGTACATCCTATTTTCCCACTTAGTGATTTCTGGGAGTAACAATTGCAAATTCTGTGCTGGGCTTGTTTGGTGGGGGTTTTTTTTTTGGTTTGTTGTTTTTTTTTCTTCTCTTCTTGAAGAGATTTTCTCAAGTCACTCAGGCTTGGGTCCTGTAATATGAAGTAGAATAAAAATCTCTCTGTTATTGGCTTGTAATTTCAGGGGAACATGTTTGTTGGCTTGGAATTTCAGAGTACCCTACACTCAGAGCAATGAGTGCTGTTGCCACAGGGACCCCAAAACCAACTGGATACTTTCCAAAGTGAAATAGGATTGGTTAAAATCAGTGTCCAGCTTAAGGAAGGTGCAAACAAGCAATGGTGTGTTTTAAAAATTAAAGCAAATGGGTAGCTCCTCTATGGCAAGGTGTCTACAGCATGATAGGCAGACAGAGAAAGGGACCATGCTTGATTAAACCCTTGGAAAACCTGAGTTATTGTTTGGGAAGATCCAGGGACTGGGATGGGACTGCATACTCAGTCCCAGGACGTGTCACAGATTTCACTGAGCATGCTGAACGCTGCAGTCCATCAAACGACCCTGCAGTCATCAATCTCACAAACAAACATGTTGTTGTATAACTCCAGAACCACGAGTAATCCTGTGCCAAAAGTTGTGTTGCGCGAGTCGTCAGCAGCAGCATTTTGTGTTTTTCTTAATTCGAAAAGAAACAAAACCAGAACAACAAAAAATTACACCAGCAAATTTTAAATGCTCTAGAGTGATGTTTCCCCCGTGCCTGAGGCAACTTAGGCTGCCTCAGTGCCTGACTTTAACCATACACCCCACAAAGGTATTAACTGAGTTTTCCCCCTTCATTAGCTCAGTTGCATTCCCCTGGCTTTGTCGTTACTATTTTTTTATTACTGAAAAAAAATCACCTTTATGTAATACCCCTTGTACTCAAAATCCTCTGTGTAGTCTGTGAGAGTTGGGCAGCAGGAAAAGGAGTGTGATAGAGCTTGAAATGGGCATTTCACACCAAAACCCCAAAGCTCAGAGCTCTCTGTCTCTGTGCCTCTGGTTGTACCCCACTTTTGGTCACCCTTGTGAGGTAGTGCCACAAGGGAGGTGCTGAGTCATATGCAGATGACTTTGATCAGGGGGAAAATGCCCTGTGGGCAGCCAGGCTGGAGGCATGGGGCATCCATGTGGGCATGGAACCCTGGGTCTCCAAGAGATCTCACCCAACCGCAAGGGTCTGTTCCTATGGAGGCAGGGTGGCTCCCAGGCCCAACACTGGTGAGCAACTAGGTGTTGGGACTGTCCCTGACTTCAGGTTTTGGCCCCTATCCCCATGGTGGCACCTGGACGGAAATGTGGCTGCTCGTGCTGTCACTTTTGGGGCAGCAGGGCGAGAGTGGGCCCTTGCTCATGCCCTAAGCTCCCCTCGTTTCTGGGGCTGTGGAGACCACCCAGTTCCCCCTCTCCCAGCACTGGGTGTTGCTGTGAGGCACGACCCCAGCCCGCTGGTGGAGCGGAATCTCCATCCTTCCCTGTTCATGGTGTCTCTGTGCGGCGGGTCTCGATTCCCTCCGTGTCTGGCCCCGCCGTACTCAGCGGGGCAGACCCCATCCCGGACGGACACCTTGTCTCCCGCTGCAGTAGGCCCTCGCCCCGTGTTGGTCAGACTCCCCATTTCCTCTTTGGGTCATCCCCAACCTCCTGTGCGGCTGCCCCCAGCCCACTCCGGGTCTGACTGCCGCTCCCCACCGGGAGGTACAGCCCCGACCTCCGCGGGGGAACGGGGGCGGGCGCGGGGGCGGCTCTAGGACCCAGCGGCGGCGCGGCGCGCCCGGCCCCGCTCAGCTCCGCTCAGCCCGCCTCCGAGCCGAGCCGAGCCGACCTGTGCCGTGCCCTGCCGTGCCGTGCTGTGCTTTGCCTCGTCGGGCCGTGCTGTGCCGCGCCGTGCCTTGCCGCGCCGTGCCACGCCGCCCGGCTCCGCTCCTCTCCGCCC
>VZRF01006023.1:174066-257455 GCA_013396875.1 Vireo altiloquus
GGGCACCTGCGCCCGCCGCCGCGACACGGCCGAGTACGGCGCCAGCGCCGAGCGCCCCGCAGGTGAGCAGCGCTCGGCCCCGGCCTCCGCGGGTCCGCCACGGCGCGCCTAGAGCCGCGCACCGGGGACGGGGCACCGAGCGCCCTGAGCGGCGCACCGGGGACCGGGCACTGCGCGCCGGGGACCTGGGACTGGGCTTCGGGCACTGGGGACAGTGCACCGTGCATCGCTCACCGGGTACCGGGCGCTGGGGACAGTGCGTCGCGCCCCGCACATCGGGCACTGGGGACAGGTGGGCGCTGGGCACCGCGCACTCGGGAACGTGTGCCGGGGCAGCGCCGGGGTGCCGGGACGTCCAGGGGACAAAGGAATCCTTTAGGGTGATCTCAGGGGGGTCCTGCCGGAGCAGAGGGACCCCGCGGGAGGGCAGACGAGGGGAATCCGTGCGGGAGAGGAGCGAGAGTAAGTCCAGGGAAACACAAAGAGGGAAGGAGTGAGAGGGGCGCTGGAGGGGCGACAAAGCGTGAGCGCGTCCCTGAGGTGGGCAAAATGGGATATTTGGGGGTGCAGTTACTTCGGGGGTTAGAGAGGTTTCCTTGGCACGGGACAGAAGCCCCAGGGGTGGAGTGTGACGAGGTGTGTGTATGCGGGAGGGCATGCAGGGACTGCATCTGGGGTCAAGCTGGAGGCTGGGGTCTTCTAGGGAAAAAAACCCCACCATGGGAACAGATAAGGGTGAACTTCGGCGAGATGCAGCTGAGGGGCGGGGAGGGTCCTTTGGGGAGCAGAGAGAAGTGAACGTTCAGATTTGTGTTCGGTGGAGGAGGAAAACCACCCTGAAGGATGATGGATGCCCCAAAGATCTGGGGAGAGGAGATGTGGGAGGACCATGTTCTGCCTGGTGGGAAGGGATTGCGGGGACTCTGCTATATGCGGAACCTGTTCTCTATGGCCACACTTCCAGCAGAGCCCACCTTGGAGATGATGTGACTCTGCCAGCTCCCGTGGGGGTCCTGGCCCCCTCAGGCCCCCTTGCTCCAGGCACTGGGTGCAGGGACAAGAGGAGCGTCTCCCGGGGACACAGCCCCAGGGACAGGGACATCAACAGGCTCCTGACCTGTTGCTGAGATTGCCGTGGGAGGGAGCGCTCTTGGCATTGCCGACACAGCAATGCTGGGTTTTATTAATGCCTCCTCTCCCCTGCGATCAACAGCAAGCTCTTTCCTTTTCCGTGGGATGTTGAGAATTGATAAATCAGCTCTGGAAATAGAAACCAGCACTTATCCTTTGTAATCATCCCTCCTTGACTTCTGCTGCCTTGCTGGTTATGCTCCCCTGGCTATGACTGGGGCTCTGACCCTGTTTGCATAACTAGTTCAGCAGCACGACTTTGAATTCCCTCCCTTTCCCTCTTGAGGCTTTATTTAAAAGTGCTCTGAACCGGGCTGTACCTCTTGGCTTCCCTCTCTGTGAGGATGGGAATGCAGCCAGGTACCTGTGCACGCTGCTCCAGGTACCTGTGCGTGCTGCTCTGCTCGAGGAGGAGAGATGGAGAGAGAGGAGTAAAGGAAAAACAACAGCACAGAGAACTTTGCATGTTTCAGGCTGCTGCTTCATACAGCCAGGCTGCGACTGCTGTTGTCCCCACTCCTGTCCCCTCTCCAGTCCCTGCACCTTTGTCCAGCTATGAAGGGCTGTGGAGAGCCAAGACTCTGGAGAACATGTTGATGTGAAATCTTCCTTGAATACAGAATATGAGTGTCAAGGGAATGAATTTTAAGACTCTCCAGAAGAAGCCAAGGGCATTTAGATTTAAGGAATTTGGTGCTGGCTTCCAGGCTTACGCTTTTACAAAAAGCTGGGGTGGGTGAAAGGCATTGCAGTGACGGGCTGAGAGGTGATTTTCTGAGTTAGTGCTTCTTTTTTTTCTTTTATGCACTCTAATTCAGAATTACATTAACTTCACTCAGTATTTTGCTTGATTTTGTTATCTTTATTCCTTTACAATGGGTGTGAATTATTTGATTGTATCTCTGTGTGTAACACACAGAGACATAAATAAATAAGAACGCTATAATATATGTGGTGCTCTGTAATATCCATAGGGAAATCCATAGGGGGTGAATAATAAAAATACTGGCACATCCTTAACCAGCGTGATGTGAAACATGCAGCTGGAATATTCACAGTTGAGCATGTCTTGGCAGAGGAGCTCGGACATCCAGAAAATGGTTTGCGCTCTTCAGATTACAAAACTTTTAACAGGTTTTTGTAGCCATTAGGAAAAAAATCCCAACCAAACCAAAACAACCAAACCCACAACAAAACCAAAACCTGAATATGCCAGGTTCACTTGATACTCTTATCTTCAGACTCTCATCTTTGATCCCATCTGCACTGTGCTTGCTAAACATATATGAGGGAGCTGAGTTTGCTTTTCGTTTTAAGCAATGACAGGGAAAGCACTCTGGCACCCAAAAGAGCAGGGACTGGAATTTGCTTTCAAATGCTGATGTTAAGCCAGTTTCAAGAGTGCCCCAAGAGCAAGTTTTTGCCTGCAAAAAGCAGGTGTTGAGCGTTTTTTGGTGTAGTTGGTTTTGTGGTGCTTTTTTTTTTCTTTTTAAATGTTCTTAAAGGTATTTACCCTTTTTCCCCTTTCCAGCTTGAAAAGGCTCCTTTGGCTGATTCAGGACTGGAATGCAGAGCTCGTGCTATTCCTAAATTAAGAGGTTGGCAAGTTTTTTTGTCCCTGATGAGAGGCAGAAGGATTGCCCAAATGAAACAAGGAATAAAACTCTGCAAATTCTCCTGCTATGGCTCCAGCATTGTTTAGTCTTCCACTAAGATCTGTAAAGCCAGTCCTGAAATGGTTGTAGGCGGAAAGTAACATAAACCACCATGTAGCTAAGAAGCAGGGGATGTTGCTCATTGCACAAGAGGCTTTGGGTATTTTGGAGATGTTGGGAATGTTGGAACAAAACAGCAGCAGTCTGTGGAAATCAGTCTGAGAACTTCTGCCCTCCCTGGGGAGGTGAGTGCATCAACTCCCATCAATGGTGGGAGCGAGGTGGAGACTCAGTATCTCCAGGGATCAGGGCCTTTTAGGTAGTTTTGGTGCCTCTGGACCACATTCCTTTGCAGTTTGTTTCAGGTCACGGTGTAACAAATGTCCGTACTTGTGACCGGAACCGCCTGACCTGGGGACGGGGTTGATACTGAGTGCGCAGAGCTTGCACAGCTCATGCTGGTCTTGAGCGGATTTGTTCTCTCAGCACCTCAGCAAGATTATCACGCTGTTTTGCAGATGGAGTCAGTGATGCGCCCAAGGTCTTCCAGGACACAGGGAGCAGAGTGAGGACTGTCTTTTCACTGTGTTAGTCTGTGTCCTGGCAGAAAATGTCATAGTCCTTACAGCCACCTTCTATTCAAACAGGCCTAAGGTGGCCATACGTGTCTTGTAGACAGTGTGATTTGAGAGGCATTTTAGGTATCACTGGGGTCTTTCAAACCCTCCAATCTCAGCCAGAGGGTAGGGATCCTGCCTTCTGTTTTAGCCACGATGAACTGGAATCAGGGGCTTGTGTGGTGTTGTCCAGCTCTCAGCTCCCGTGTCCTTTCCCCTTCCCTCTGCTGGATTCAGCTCTCACCTTATGACAGAGTAGGCTGGTTCAGGAGATAGTCCTGCAGCAAGCCAACCCCAGAAAACTATTGTCAGATCAATGACCTGAACTGGCTCAAGGTGCAGCAGGATGCCCAGCAGGATGCCAAGTGTTGCTCCTAGGTGGGAACTTATGCTAAGAGGTGGAGCAGGGCAGATGTCAATGATGTCAGTAAATGCCCTAGATTGTTTTGCCCAAGCTGTGAGAATAGCTGAATGGAGACGAGATCCTAGGAATAAAGCTTGTTCCACTCTGAAGAAAAGGTTCTCGAGCCACTGTTCAAAGCTGACCAGTTAAGAGATTTTTTTTTCCCTTTGCCAGCACAGTTCAATTGTGTTTGTAGTATTATTTTGTTGTTGGGATATGTATACAAATTTAGTGGGATATGTCTCAGAACCACTGCTAGCTAATGAGTCCTGCTTTGGATCTCATTTATTAAAACAAATGTGGTTTTCTTAGTCCATGCCAGTGCAAAGTAACCTTTCCAAAGGGAAAGAGAGCTGTGCAAAGAATGTGGCTCCAAGCAAACTTGAACTTGAAGGGATGGGGTGGCTTTATTCCCCTGACCAGGGTCTCCACTTTGAACTCCCATGATACATAAAAACAGTGTCAAAATAGTTAACTGTTAAAAACACAGCTTGTTTTAGCATCCAGCTAAAATCCTTATTTGGGTAGCTCCAAATGCCACACATCCTTCCTTACAGGTCAGATGTCAAAACCTTCATTTCCCCTTGGCAGGCAGCTGCTAAAAGACAGTTTAATGTATTACTCCAAAACACAGAAAACTCTGAAGTTGGAGGTAGCATAATGTAACTGGAATTTTAACAGCAGCTTGAAAACCATGCCAGTAATGCTATGAATGCATTTTTCATGTGTACTGAATTGCCAGGAAGACTTCTGCTTTTCTCCTGCTTTTATAAGGAAATGAAGCATCCGTCATGATCTGCATGTGCATCTGTGTATCTGTCCTTCTGCCCTCACAACTTCTGACCCTGTCAGTCAAGTTGGCGGATCCAACGCAGCAGTAGATGTCCTGAAAGTACTGTGTTGCTAAAACGTGGGTGAGGAGCAGAGGAGAGCCAGGCTGTGCTGGAAGCACATGAGCAAGAGGGAGGTTAGTTAGGAGTGCAGCAACCAGGCGTTCAGCCTGGCTTATGCAAGCTTGGGCATTGCCACACGCCAGGGGAGCCAGCTACAAGAACCAAATCCTCAGGAGTGTTAATACGTCCACAGCCACTGCAGCAGCTCTGCCCAGGATAAGCCGAACGTCTGCACAGCTCCTTGCCTTGGAAGAAATTATTAAAAGTGAAATGCAATTAGTAACAGCTGTAAGGGATGATAGGTGAATGAAAAAACCACAGAGCTCGTCTGTCCTCATTGCCTCTGAGGCTTTGCCAGTAGGTGGACCAGGTCTTCACGCTTCTCTGCGGCAGCTGTGTCTGGTCAAGAGCTAACCTGGTCATCTTTTAAGACAATAAATAACACCTTTGTGAAGCAGTTTCTTGAGAATAGTGCTATCCCCTGCCACAGTCCCACTGGAGTTTGCCATGGTGGAAGTGAAAATAGTGGTTTGGAGGGAGAGGGAAGCCTGGGAAGATTTCAAGGCTCTGACCCAAAGCAGAAATGTGTTTTCATGCTGTCCCTTGGCAAATGATCTGTTTCCTTCTTGCCCTTTGCAGTTGTTTCCTTTCCTCTGGATTTCAGGCTTATACTCACTGAGTGTGGTATTTGTCAAGGGAACAGCAAGAAGCCCTGTCTGTGAGAAAGTCCATGTCGTTTGTTTTATCCACATCCAGGAATTGAGCTGAGATAAACAATTCAGGAGGCAAAACAGTGAAAACTGGAATGTGAGAGGTGTCTTTGTGTATGGCTCTGTACTAGACCTGGCTGCATTATCATCTGGGTCTTATTTATCTGCCCAATGGGCAGCTGTCGCGGTTACCCACAAACACAACTGGATTTGTGAAGCCAAGATTTCTTCCCAGCAGCCAGCAGCATTCCTGTACCTGCTTTTCCTGGTCCTGTGTTGAGCTAAGGAGCTAGGAGAAACAGTAGTTTATCTGGTGGATTATTTGCATTTCTATTTGGATTGGACAATTCTAGCTTTCTGAGCATGGTAACATCTGCCTTTCCTGTTGGGACTCCTTCAGGATCTTTTGCTCTAAGCAGACAAAGAGGAAGGCCAAGGTAGAATGTAAAGATACTTTATAAAGCATTTCTATTACAGAAGGAAGGCTGAGCTTGCTGGTGTACTGAGTTTTCAGGCAAAATAATTCCTGTTTTCTTTCCTTGAATTGAGGTGAGATATGTAACTGTGATCCAAGTGTCTGCTTAGCAGACCCTTTCTGTATTAGAGAGATGCAAATCCATTGCTGTTGCTTCTACTATCACTTCCACCCATCTTCACCCTGGCTCTCCCTTGGGAAGGTGCTGCTGGAATCAGTGCCCGTGTGACAGTGTCCTTTAGCAGCATGTCCTGAACACATTGTGCTTAGCTTTCCAGCTTGTGCTCTCTGGCTGTTTGTATGTGCCAAAAGGGGCAGGTTTGTCCTGAGGCCGGCATTAGTGTCTGCGAGGGGAGGGAGCTGTAGTAGGTGTGTGCACCAGTGCAACAGCGTGCTGCCTCGTGGGTGCCTCGTGTGCTCTGGGACTGGGAGGCTGACCGTGGTGCGTGGTCCTACTGTGGACTTGGGAGAGAAAGAAAAATCCTTGCTGGTGGTCCGAACATATTGTGCAGATTATTCTGCTGAGCTGATGTCGTGGCAGCTGTGTGTCACTTTCTTCCCCGTGCACATTCTCATACTCTGTCATACATGTCTTGGTCTTTGTCTGGAAGAAGACCCAGAACCATGACAAGGAGTTTACTCGAACAAATCTTCACTCTTCTGGAAGGATGAGTTTTCTGCCAATTTATCAAATTTCAAATCTAGTCTTATTATTTCCACAAAGACAAACTACCTTCAGCAGACCAAGTCTGACTGAAACATCTCTGCCTACTTTTAGCAGTCACTGCCAGCAAGCTTGAAGGTGTTTCTCATTCACAAACTGGCCAAGTGTGACCTCATTAAACGTTGAGCTGACACCTAATTACAAGAACACGCGATATGATGGCTATCCTAGGCAAAGGCTGAGGAGAAATGGATTAGTGCTCAGTTACCAGAGCTTTGCTGCAGCCCAGCATTTGACAGCTCTTTGTAATTGCATTATTGATTGATTTCTGCTCAGTGTTTTGCCAGACATGTCATTTAGTGAGATAGCAGTGGGAAGATGAAGTCTCTTGCTGCATCAGCTTAGGGTAGAAATAAAATGTTTAAGAAAGGAAAGGATCAGTAATCATGTGCCTTTCTTATGGACTGAAATACTGAGAGACATCAGGTCACTTTTATAAGCCTTGAACTATCCTCTGACATTGCAGCTTTTATTCTGAAGAAAGCTGCACTGTGCCTCTTGGCTGGTAAGGGAACAAGTTCACTGCCTGGTGCTCTCTGTAGTCAAAGATCCCATTAATTCTGCCGGCTGCAAGGAACGATTTCTTGGTATTTCATTCTGGATTGTAATTGAGAGTGACACAAAGCACTGGTGGGAATTGGACTGTGTTGAAATCCCTGATTTTTCTTGCAGTTTTCTGCAGATAAACCAGCTCAGGTGGGGTGAGGGTATTTCTAATGCTCTGCCCTTGAAATTTATAATATTTTCAACACCTTACTGGCTGGAGGCAATTTTCGAGAAGTGTTTTTGTGCCTCCTTGCAGCTTGTCCTTGTAGTCAGGTGATGCAGGATGTCTACAACATTGACACACAGTGCACTGCACTCACTTGCATGACAGCGTGTGTGGGAGAATCCTGTAGTCCTGTAATACCGTGAAAATTCATAGAGCTTTGCCCAGTATTTTTGCTCCAGACTACAGCAGGATTTCCCGGTACAATGTTGCTGTTCAGACTTCAGCCAGAAGTCTGTTCTCAGCTCTCTTGGCTAGTTGTAGAAGACTTAGTCCAAGCTGATGAATTTCTCTTGGCTTGGTGAGGAGATTGAAGCCTTCCCTTGTTTTCTCCTTGCTGTTTTCTAACTAGAAAAAGGTGAGCGTCTGACGTCCACGTCTTCAAGAGTACTTGCTGCTCAGTCTGAGGTGACTGGTGAGTTGTTAAAAGTGTTTTTGTGGTTTTGGGTGGCCTTTAAGATCTTTTTGGTACCTCCAAAGGTTACGTATGTGTCCTTAGTGTGACCAGGCTCTTGTAGTGTAGGGAGTGCTGTATTTAAGGATTCCATTTTGCTCCAGTGAAACCGGACAGAATCTGACGTATTTTTTGTATGTGGAAAGTTGCAGGGGGTCATTTTCTGTTTGAGCTCAGGAGGTTTTGTCTGCAGTGCTCAGCATGCCATTCAGCTGCAGGCTGACCCAGGGGGAACGCTCCTCTCCTATTGCATCTGGAGGGTCACCTCCCTTTGGCTCTTCAAAAACAAGCAGAAATGGGGTGGGAAAACTCAGGTTTAGTGAAGAGGAGTGGCAGGAAGAGGAGAAGCAGGATGGGTGGTTGGCATGAGGCTCCATCCTCCCACTGTTGGAGTCCAGAGCTGATGCTGGGGCTCTTCTTCATAGCCCAGACTGTGACTGTAGCCACCAAGGCTGTGGATAATCCAGGACAGCTCTCTCAGAGACTCCCCAGGGTGCTTGGTTTGTGTCCTCTGGGACCTGGCTGCTGGGAGGGTGTGGTGTGAAGGCTGGAGCCACCATGGTGTTTCTGTTCGTGGTGGAGCTGACCCAACACTCCTAGGGCTCTCCGTGGCTGTTTTTAGTTCTTCCTTGTCTTTCTTGCTCACTCTGCAGTGCCTGTGATAAAGACAAATTCCAGTTGTATTGGTGAATTATATCTTGCTACTTGGGGACACCTCTCAGGAGTGCTGCAATCCACCCTTCCCTCAGTAGCTGCTTTGCTCTTCTAGCTTTGCACCTGAACCAGCGTGAGGAAAATGGTGAGTGATGACACTATAACAAGTCTTAACACTGGTTTCTGAAGGTGAAAGAGCTGTTCCAGGCTCCATCCCAGGCTCTGAAAAGGCATCTTTTAGTCCAGCTGACCAAGGACAATGTTCCTTTTCTGGAACCTTCTCTCTCTGCACTACCGGGCTCCAACAACCATTCTTCTAGCATAGTACCCACTGCTAACTAAGGGCCATGATTTTGAAATGGTCTGTTATGTGTAGAGGGCCTTTTTTTTTTTTCTTGGAACATCATCCGAACTTCGTAATTAGAATGGCAGGGAAACCACTGCTGCACCATCTTGATCTGACTGTGGTGTGAATGAACAAGTAAATAATCTGCCAAGATGGAAACTGGGAAGAGGAGGCCTAGAGCAAAGGCTGGCCATGGTAGGGTACCTCTTTCTTTGGCCATAGTGAACAGGACTGCTTCCACAGCTTGTGCAGGGGTGGTTTGGGCAGAATTTTGTTAAGGCAGAAACCCAGGCTGTTACAGACAGTCCGTTACAGAGATCATTTGGAGCAGAAGATCTGGATTTCTAGTGGTGCTTAGGGAATACTGCCATTCCTGGGACAGGATGCTGGGTCAGCAGTACAGGTAGTATTCAGAGGCTAACCCACCAATCCATCACTGAATTTAAAGAGCACTCTGGAACTGGGAGAGAAGAGTGAGGCTATGGTGCCTTCTTGCCTTCTTGCAGGTCAGCTCCCTGTGGGAATTCTGAGCCATTTTGTTGTTGTTGATTTTAGTAACTAAAATCAGTGTATTCTCTCCTTTTTTCCTTGCCAGACCCACAGACCCTGTCACTCCTAGCTTTCAGATTCCATTAATTCTTGTGCATTATTGAGGGATTTTGGTTGATTAGATTTTTGCCTGGAATTTCTCTGCAGAGGGGCTTGGCTTCCCACTGCCTGCAGATGGGACCTGTAAAGCTCAACTTGCTCACACACCCAGCTGGGTGGTGGGAATACAACTTCTGACGTCTTCAGGACAAACTTGGTACCCTGTTCCTTTCAGGGCACCCGTTGCTGAGAGCATGGCCAAGACTGGGCAGGTAGAAAGCAGCTGGTCTGCAGAGTTTTGAATAAAGCCAAAATGCCTGGTTTCGGCTGACTTTGGAGGTCTAGGAAGGTCTAGACCTCTCTGCACATAACTGAGGCGTGGTTGGTCTGTGGGCACTGGGAGGAATTTGGCATGGAGCCCTCTGAAGCAACTATCTAGTTTAGTAAAACTCGGGCTGTGGGAGTTGGTGTGAGGAAATAACAACATCCACTTTGGTTTCTGCAGGCTCTGTCCCGGGGGCCAGCTGGGTGTTGCAGGAGGCCACAGGAATCCTTCTTGTGACCACAGCCAGATTAATGGCCACTTGGGCAGCTTTTCAGAATTGAGGAATTTGTCCACTTTCACAATAATGGCTAGAAATTCCACATGAATTAATTAGTTTTATTACAGGACTTGTCCTTCCTGCTCCTCTAGGGCTGCCTGAAACACTGAACTCATTACATGAAGAAATGGAAATAGTACTAAAAATAAGAACTGGTATTCCAAGCCTTTGTGAGGAAACACACAGAGTATACTGACATCCTCCACCAGACATGCTTCCTAAGCTGTGGCTTTTGGCCAGATGAGATCTAAACCCGAGTTTTAGATCAATTGCAGCCACTTATACACCCCAGCCTGCTCCACAAGGCAGTCTTGTCTCAGCCTCTTATTCCCTGCTCAGCTTAAGCTGTTCATCTAGGATCTGCAATTATTCCCACAATTTCGGTTTGATGCAGTGTTCAGATCTGACCCTTGGATGTTGCACAGTGAAGGCTGCACACCTTCAGCCTCCTCTCCCCATTAGAATGGGTTTCCCACCTTGCAAGGACACTGTTTGCTTTTATGGTAGTGAAGTGCTTGGAAATACCCCTGGGAAAGGGTGCTCTGCACTTGAGTTATGGTAGCATGGGACTTTGGAAATCTTTGATTGAGTGTAGTCAGAGTAATGTTAGACTGAGTTTTGGGAGCCCAGAGCTGGTAACTTTCCCTTGCTTATGTTTGTGGGGGGTCAGCCTGCAGAAACTTACCACACTCTCACATGGCTTTTAAACAAATGTTGTCTGTGGACTCCGTGTGCTTTTATTTTACTCCCTTTTTAGAAGTGCTGATGTTGTCTTGAGATTTGCCCTGCTGGTAAGGGCAGGTGTACTGCTTGCTGATCATTCCAGTGTTTGCTTTATGAACATTGCTTCAGATACTTGTGGTTGGACAGGGGTTCTCATTTGAGTCTGACCCCTCCTTTCTGCTCAGCCCCACCTTTGTGACCCATGCTTGACTTGGTTTTTTTGGATGAAGTAAGTTTGACATGAGAAAGCTGACCGGTGAGGTGGTAAAGTTCCTGCAGGTCCTGTGGCAGGGAGTGGTTTGGTTGCTGCTCAGCCCTCTCGAGAATTGTGACCCTCATCCTGGACAATGGTCAAATGAGCTAACAAGGACTGAAATGCAGAATTTCCAGCATTAACAAAATGTGCCTTGTACAAGAAGTAAAAAATGCTAATGCAGATATAGATTCTTTAATCTCAGATGGTTGCAAAGCTTCCGTTGTTCTAGTAATGTTTGTTGTGGATTTCAGTTGCTGCTTTCCTCCATTTTTCTGTTTATTCTTTTTATCAGGCTAGTTTCAGGGATATATTACCTTACTCCTGGCCATTAGGCTGGTCCTGCACATGCTGAAACTGACCTTTGCAAATTCAGACCACACTGAAAGTGCTTGGGCAGTGCAGATCTGGTAGGTGAACCTGGCCAAATGTCTGTCCCATTCATAATCCTGCCTTAGGTGATAGCCAGTGGTGCACAAATTGGGAACTTAGGAAAAGAGTATGGAGTGAGCCTTGTGAGGTGGGAATAATGCTATGGAAACCCATCATGCTGCTGATACTGCTCAGCCCATGTTTTTGGGGATTTCCAAAGCACAGCCTGGTCTGCTGGCTGCTCCCAGAGGTACCTTCTTTGCTAGGTGAGCTTCCCTCCTGACTTCCAGCAGTTGGGCTTCAGGTGCTGGGAGAGGCAGGCAAACCCACAGTGATGTCTATGTACATCAGTGCTGTGTCTTGAGGCTTCAGCTGTGGTGAGAAGGGAGGTTCCATCACTTGGGCTGTGCCCAGGGGAAGCGCAGCCCTGCCCAGATCTGTTTTTATCCTTGGTTGCGGGGTGTGCTAGGAGGGTTGAGCCTCCGGCTTGTCGTTGTCAGCAGTATCCTGTCCCCCTGAGCTGATGTGCCGTAGCAGAACTAAAACATCTCAGCTGACCTAAAAAACTGCTTGTAATTGAAATGCAGTGGCCCCCATAAATATTTAACTGAGTCTGTGTTTTGCTGTGCATTTTTTTCCAGTTCTTCTCTTTTGCTTTTCTCTGCCTATGTGTGGATAGTCAACTGAATGCACATCCCCTCCATGGCATCCTGTGATGAAATGGCATAATCAATCAAATGCCAGTGGATTTTTGGCAGTTAAGTTATGCATCTTACTTGTCTTCCATGATCCTAATGTTTAAGACTGACATCAAGCTCAGTGTTGAGTGTATGCATGCTCCTTTGGGAATGTTTACGTACCCACTATGGGCTGTCCACTGCCATACAAACTGCATCCTGATAACCATTGCACAGTCTGCATGAAGATTTTGCAGCTCTGCTGCTGAACTGGTGGACTCCCATCAGATGAGGCAAGTTACCAAAATTTTGCCCCAGAAATAGCTGTGGGTGGATGGGACTTCAGGTTGTGTGGCAGAAAGAGCTTGCAATGCAAGACTGCAGTTAGTGCAGTCAGACAGCGACAGAGGTGTCTGTGTGAGCAGCCGGCACACTGGGCTGGGCTTTGGGAATCCCTGCAATCGCAGGCCGAGCGGTGTCGGCAGCATGACCTGAGCAGGGCTGACTGCCTGACACCAGTACCTGGGGCTTGTGCAGGGTGTGCAGCCTGCCCTGTACTGGTGTGACATCAGCTGGGCTGCTCTCCTTGCCCAAACTGTGGAAGCATGCATGGTGCCTGCAGGACACATAGCCACAGCCCGGCAGGGACTAGGACAGTGCAGATCAGACTCTGCTCCCTTGGTGTTAGGCTGGGGATGCTTGAAAGGCATTGAGCAGGGTCACCCATTGTTGCAGCTCAACCTGGAGCAAATGTGATTTCCCCACAGTGACAGTGGTCAGTGGCTGCATTTCAGAGCTGGTGTTGGTTCCCCTCTGCTCTGACCCAGTGCAGGGGCCAATGCAGGGCAGTGCTGCCATCCTGTCCTGGCTGGCATGTCCTGGAGAGAGTGGGGCTGTGCTGTTCTCAGCTGGGGTCAGATCCTGAGCGGCCTTGGGCCAGGGTTGCAGGTTTGCCCTTTTCCCAGACAGACACATGCGTCTGTTTAAGGCAGCCAAGGCACAGAGCAAGCAAGACTGAATCTCACCCAAACCGTCTCTGTTTCCCAAAGACCTGAAGTGGGGACCGCAGGAGTGGGATTAGACACTGGAGTCTGAGCACACATATGTTGCAATGCTGCCTGGAGGGTGCTTCTGTCCAGGGGCTTTCCTGTGGAGAGACATAGCCAGGAAGCAGAAATAGCAAGTGACTAAATGTCACGGTTACATTCCTGCCATCTGAAAAGAACTCCCTATTTTCTTTTGGCTGCGAAAATTAACTTCCCTTTTCTCCTGCCCGAGCAGGCGAGCTGGCTCCCGGTGGCCGTGCCCTCGTGGCGGATGCACAGGATGGTCCAGGTCAGACTGAAAGGAAAACTCTCCTACTGGGGGCTTTTCACTGTTGTGCTCCTTTCTAAAGAAAATATGCAGGGCTTTTCTTGGCCCTTGTGAAGGCCAAGATGCAGGTCTGTAGCTGGAATAGGATAAGACTGGCCTCATTTGGGAACTCTTCTGGGTTTTGAGCTGCTTGCTTCCCTTCTGCATCCCGCTGAGCTGTGTGGGGTGGGGGCTGGTGGCTGGCATCCGGCTTTTTGTTATTCATGTAATTAATCTCATTCCTCCCCGATTGTGGCTCTGCAGCCCCCAGGCACAGCCTGGCTATTTGGTCTCTGCTGCACAGTAAAAGCTCCACCTGGAAGTCAAGGAAACTGAGGCAGGTACAGCTGAGTGTGTTGTTCTTGGGCGTGCTTATCCTTTGGTCCTGGAAGACTCAGTAATGGGACTGTACCTTAGGAGAGTAAGTTTCTTAGACTGAAAAGCTTGCTAGTTGCTCCAGAGAGGAGCACTACAGAAACGATGATGGTGCCACTTGTTGCCTAGTTGGAAGATGCCAGAGTGGGGAAAACACTGAAAAGGCTCCAATGCAAATTTTTTAAAAAATTTCTGGATTTTAAAAAAAATTCTTGTAATACTCTTTGCAATAGCAGAAGTCTGGATTTTTGTGGGATGAGAGCCTGATGGGTTAGGAATGACTCAGCAGCTGCTCCACCTGGGAAAAGTCAAGAGCTTGGTCCTTTGACTTGCAAAAGGCTTTTGTGGGCCCTCTGGGATCTCCTTAGTGCCAAGAAGAAAATATGTATCATTATGCCCATGCTGACCATGTGCATTCAGCCTTCTTCCTTGCTGCTTTTTTTTTCTCTAGAGCCCTGTACTTTTTTCCCATTGCTTTTTTTTTTTGTCAACAAGTTTATTATTTTCCTGCTATAAGGTGCTGTGCTTTCTTTCTTCCTCTTGTGTTCTTGCTGTGTTTCTGCCAGCTTCATCTTTTTTCCCCACGCTTGGTCTCAGTATTTACTTTGCATATTTTCAGCAGAGTGCTAGCAGGATTATTGTGACCTGTCTGGCTCATTGAAGACCTGCTGAAACCTGCCATTCATTGATCCAGTGAGAGGAGCTGTGAGGAGCCCTCCTGCCAGGGTGGGAGGGTCAGGGCAGAGCTCTGCGCAAGCATGTCTGGGAGCTGTGGAGGTGACACCCTCTGGGTTTGGATTACAATGGAATCCACGTGTTGGTTCCTGCTTGGGACTGATCCTTTCGGTTTGGCTGCCAAACCATTTGAAAAAAAAAAAGTAAAATCTAAGGTTTTATTCTGGTAACTTTGAAATATTGGCATTTCACTTGGGAGCACAAAGGAACCTCAAAACAAGTTTGCAGAGGTATTTAAGCAGACCAGAAGCTAAAGAACTTAAGCATCTTTAAAGGAAGAAAAGGGAATGAATGTCCACACTCTTAAAAGCAATGCCAAAGAACATGACACGAGTGACCCAGGATGTGTGAAAAGTCATCCCAAACTCTTCCTTTGCCTGAGAGATGAACCCACGCTATCTGGGCTCCCACAGTGTAACACATGGGTTTTGCAAAATGCTGACATTTCACCTGGCATAAGCAGCTGGTGGTGTTTGGGGGAGAGCCTGGAGGGCTCAGTGATCCCTCTGGGCTCAATGAACCTCCTGAGCAGCAACTGCAGGAGCCAGCGAGATCTTTGGTTCAGTGGGTGTGGAAGACTTTAGTCCAAATGGCCAGGCTCTTGGTGGCTTGTGTTGTCATTGCCCTGCAGTGCTTGCTGAAATTGGGCCATAAATGTACCTCCATGGTGGAGCTGCTGGCACACAGGCTCCCTCCACCCAACTGGCCCCAGAACTGACCACAATCTTCTATTTCTTTTCTTTCTAAAAGGACCAAAAAGAAGCCTTTGGTTTGACCATAAGCCAGCCTTGTGGACTTGATTGCTGTTAACTGCTGCGATTAAACCCAAACAAAACCAAAACCTGGAATGGTTTCTATATGTCCAGTTTTAGTTCCTTTTTTTCCAGGTCATCAGCCAAACCAAACAGCCCCAAACAGACCCCAGGTGTTTGCACTGTCCTGCTTTTCATGAAAATGCACAGTAGCTTTATGAAAATGTGTGCAAAAACTTGGAGTTTTCCTACTCGTTCTCAAGGGCATTCGGGGAGACATCCTCTTCTCTTTTATAGCTGTACTGAGATGTTTTTATCCTGGCACTCTCTCTCCAAGGTGGGGCAAGGAGAAGCCATCAAGAAGCTGTGGAAAGAGCAGTGTGACTGAGAACCAAAGTGGACTTTGGAGCAAAGCTCTCCAATGAAGTTTGCCTGGGGGTGGTGTTGACCCCCTGGATAGGTTCAATGTCTGCATGTATAGCCACCCCTTTTCTCCCCTCCTGCAAACTGAACAGGGCTTTCCTGCAAGCACATCCCAAACCTGGGTGGGTGGCTTGTAAGGTGGTGCAAATCCAGTGCCTGGACTGCACTTGGATCAGTGCTCATCCACTTTCCAGAGGGTGGGGGGGCAAGCCCACAGGGAAGGTGTTCCCAGGTTTCGGTGAGTCAAGTGACCATGATGGCATGTGGGCTGAGACATATGTGGAACTTTATGTCTTGGCTCTTTTTCTCCAGTTACCTGAGGTGCTGTCTGTCGTCTCAGCATGCAAATTCCTCTCTGCTTTGCATCATAATTCCAGCCGGTGCAAATTGCTCTCCTCCTCCGCTGATATCCGTTCTCTGACTTAGCATTTCTGCTGCTGCTGAGTTCTGGCCTTCCCCCTTTGGGGGCTGGCACCCACCAAACCCAGCTGAGAATGTAGCCCTTTGTGCCGGGGCTGCTTGCAGGAGCTGGGGAGCTTTGCCTTCCCTGCTGCGAGCCTTTTTTGGCTGGAGAACGCGTGCCCTTTCCTGGTGGGGAGGGATTTAAGGGTGAGGGGGAGGTGAGAGCACTCCTTGTGCTGGAAGAAAAATGATGAATGACTCTCTTGTGCTTCTGAACAAAACCAGGAAATGGGGGGGGGNAAACAGTAAAGAGACCTCCCCCGCCTTCATATAAGCAATCACTCCACAGCATCTGGAGCCCAATAAAAGGGCTGTTCCCAGGAGACCTCACACTTGCCAGCCACACAGATCTCCTTTATTGCAGACTCCTGGGGATTGCACCCCCACCCACCTCCCCTGTGCTGGCCCTGCACCCCAAACCAGCCTAGCAAGGGCAAACCGAAGCTCAGTTTCCATGGCCATGAGCAGCAGAGATGCTCGTGTGTGGCTCAGCTGGCAGGCCGTGGCCTGGATCCATCCCAAGGATGTGGTTGTGATGCTGTCGAAGCAGCCGGAGCACCTGCACGCTGTTTGTGCTGGCATGCTGCCTGGCAGCACCATGGCACTGATAATGTGACACTCTTATCTGTTGTGAGATCTGCTGGAGTGGAGTCACCTCTCCTGCCCTTTCCCCCAAAATTGTTTTGGATGCATTAGATGCAGTAGGGATGAGCACAGAGTGGGTCACTGGCCATTGTGGTTCGTGTCTGATTTTAAACACCCTCCTTTGTTATTTGTTGGGAACCTCAATAGGTTAAGCTCTTTCTTACTGTAACCTTGCTGGTGTTACTGGTTTAGCCATTGTGGAAGGGGCTTGTTGGCAGCAGAAACGCTGTTCCTGGGTGCAGCTTTAAAATCATAATGCAGGTTTCTGAAACAGATACCCTGAGAGAGGAGTGGTTCTCACCCATTTCTAGATGGAGGTGATCACAACTGATCACTGAGCATCTTTATCATCCCATCCAAAACACTGAGTTCTTAGTCCTCTGTTGTTTTCATCAAGTCCTAATTGAATTTGTATGTTAGGTGGGAGGGGGTTTGGTTGGTTGTTTCTCCCCCCTGAGCTGAGAGGAGCTGTTCTTCTCCTGGATGTAAGTCAGTTAGCTGTTGTCCTCCAGTGTGGAGATGGGGAGTGTTTCTGATGTGGCATTTGGGTCTTTCCTGGGAATTTCTGGCGTTCAAGGCTCTGTAGTAGAATTGTTTGTCACATAGGTAATGCGGATACTGGGGAACCTCTGTGGTGGTGAATGTTTTTGTTCCTTATATCCAGAGATTATACTTTCATCCAGACTTTAGCTCAGTGCTTGTTCACTTGCTTGTGTGACACCATTTTCATTCATACAGATCTGGAGGATTGAATGCATTATCTGAAAAATACATTCTCTCTTTTGTGTGGATGGGAAGAGAAAGTTTTCTCTTGTGAAAAGGTAGATCACCACTTTGGATATTTGCAGCTGTTCTTGAAATCCCCTCTTATCCCTTTTTCAGCAGAAGGGAATCCTTACCCTGTTTCACAAATGCAGTGTTCTCGACACATATCTCCGCTTGGCATGCTCCCAAAGGATCTTCTTGAGGGGCTGAGGAAAGGGATGGCTGGGCTCACACAAGTGCTCACATGGAGGAAAGGCAGAAATTGCAGAGGTGTAACAGACACCCCAGTGTTTTCTGGAGAGACAAATAAAATCAGGTTGCATCCTTGCAAAGTGGTTTTCAGGTTTTCCCTAGCTAGTTAATGGTGAGGTTGGGGGCAATGCTGTGGATTTGGGCTATTCCACTGGGGCAGCCTCCACGTAAATTGGCTGGACTCAAGAGGAAAAGCAGTATTACTCTCGAGTTTAAAGCAGCTCCTGGGGTTGCTCAGCATATAAAGGAGTTTGCTGAGAGGGACAGTACTGTAAAATTCCTCAGCTCTTCTGCCTAAAATCCACAGGGCAGTGCCTTCCTGAACTTGCTCTACCTTCCCCCTTGTGTCCTGAGTTTTGGGTGCTTGAGGAGGCATATGAGAAGCCAGGGAAGCCTCCATTCTTTGCACGGCCTGAATCTTGGGGCTAGCTTTGGAGTGACCCCTGAATTGCACAAATTTGGAGGCAGTGGTCAGAAGAGGCACTGTAAGCCCTGTCTGCAACGTCTGAGCTGTGCTGCTGTGGGCTTAGCTGGAGAGCAGAGCAGTGGTGTGCGTGGCAGGTAGCAAGGATAGATTTTGTGTTTGTGGCACAGTATGATCAGGGACGGGGCTGGGAGATGGTTATTTTTTATTCAGCAGTTATGTGACCAGTTCTTAAAGGAGGGCAGCTTATGATTCAGCCCATCCCTCCTTTTGCCTTTACATCAGCAGTGCTTTTAAAGCAGGATTCTTGATGGCTGAGAGGGGAGTGTGCTGTTGCTGCTGTTGGATCAGATCCTGGTCAGGGGTGTGAAGCTTTGGGGATGCCTCAGGCCATTGCAGCCTTCTCTGCTGGCTGCCCCTATGTGAGGGGGACCTTGTGCTCTCATTAGCGCAAACTGGCAGCGTTTGAGCCTGGTAATTTCTCTGGAAGTCACTCGATTGGAAACCCTGGGTCAGTTGACTGGGTGGCTGCTGCGTTTTGGTCCTGAGCCCTTCAAAGGTTGATGGACCCACTCAAAGGGAGAGAAATCTTTGGAACTGTCTTCCTTGGGAAAAGCTCCTGAGGGAAGTCTGACTCCTCTGCGGTTTCCATAACACCATGCTGAGGTGTCTGCATGTCCTGATGTCTTACTAATTTGCCAGTGATGATTTTTTTTGAGTTATTTTTAACAGGCGCATTGTGCAACTAATGGGCTTTTTATTGGTGGTAAACAAGCTGAGCTAGACAGGAATGCTGCCGAGGCTGGACTGGCAGGCTTGCCTCTCAGTGCTGAAGAAATAACTTGTTCGTTTTTTTCCTTAAAGAGGGGGAGAGAACCTGTGGCTCTCCTGCAGCCTGATGCTCCTACCAGCCTCCCCCATGGAAGCTGTGGCAGAGCAGCTGAGGTGCGTGCTCTGCAACTCATGGCCTGATTTTTGGGTTTAAAGCTGCTTTCTGCATTAGTTTAAGGGACTATAATGTTTGGTGGGAAGGCAGTGGCTTTGCCCACACACCATAGCTGGGTGGTGCAGGGCCCAATCCTCTCCTGGCCCAAAGAGCTGCTTCCTGCCAGGCAGTGGCTGGGATGCTTGGGCCTGAATGTGTGCAGCTGGTGGGTAGGGGCTGTGGAAAAGCCCCTGTCTCTTATCACACGTCTTGCTTGACGAGGTTAAAACGGTGGACACGGAGCATTTCAAAACCCTCCTGGAGGGGAGTGAGGTCAGGTTGGAAAGAGCTACAGTCAGGGGAATGCAGGTACTGCCCCAAAGTGTGTGGGCACTGGTGATGGCTGGCAGAGCTCACTGCCAGGGCACTGTGACTCCCACCGAGCTCGGAGCCGTGTCTGGCCTCAGCTCCTCTCCCTGCAGTGTGTGTGCCACCACCGTCCAGGATAACCTCAAGTGAAAAGTATCAGACTTCAGTGGCCAAGAAAAGAGTGCTGACCTATTTTGGACACTTATTTATATTCAAGTTGCTTCTCTGTGTCTCTGTGAAAAAGCTGTTGTGACTCCAATGCTTTCTAAAAGTTTTTCCCCTCCCATAGCTTTTGTTTGTAACAGGATATGATCTAGGACTAACATCTGTATTTTCTAGTAGCCAGAATAAATGTCTTATTATCTCTTCTTTTACTTTTCTTGCTGAAAAAACAGTTAAGGAGCAAAGCCAGTTTTGTAATACAGCTAAGCATTTAGTTCCATTGTGCCTCAATTTTTACAGGTTCTCTTTTTATTAAAAGTCTTCACTACAATGCACAATTTTCAGAATGGAAAAAAGTTGGAAGTATGTCACTTTTTCTGATTGTGAGCAACAAAAAGTAATCTAATGTAAGGTCACAAAAATGATGGAAAACTTTGGGGTTTTTTAAAGTACAGTTTTCCTTCTATCACTTACTGGCTGTATCACTTTGCTGAAATCTTGATCTTTTGAAAGATCTTACTGGTGAAAATGTTTTGGGTCTGGTGATGGTTTTGGGTGCGGGTTTTTTTTTGTTTTTGTTTTTTTTTTTTTTTTTTGTTTGTTTGTTTTGACAGCTATTCTCTAGCTTTGTATGCTACAGTTCACAGTTAATTTCTTATGTTTTTTAAAATTGTTTCTCTGACAAAATTCTATCATTGGAGTAATCATAAAATCTGAGCAGCTTGGTCAGGGCAGCTGTGTGCACTAACTCTGAGTGGATACTTGTCATCCTGTAGCTTTTAGGACTAGCGATTCTGTCAACAGTAGGAATCTAAGTTAGATACTTAATCAACAAGCTAAACAAAGGCAAATGCTATGAATGTTCCTCATTTATCCATATAAATGATGGTTGTATTAATCCGTTGTATTCCATCATTTTTCCTGCTTTAATGTAGGAGTATTTTTTTGTAGGTTTTTTTTTGGTTAGTGTTGTGGTTGGATTCTTGTTTGTTGTTTTTTTTGTTTTTTCTTTCTGTGTGTGTCTTTAAGACCCAAAAGAGCAAGGGTGAAAAACTTGCTTTATGGAAATTGCAAACCCTTTGGCTTCACTAGCTGAGCTTGCAAACTCCCTGAACAGCACCAACCTTGCATTGAACTAGCTGTGCCCTGTGCAAGTGCATCTACATGAAGATCATATGCAGCTCCCAGAAGACCAGTGGCAGCCTTTCCACAATCCTTGTCTGCAGCTGGATTTGACCCAAAGTATATCTGAGAAGGATTAGGGCAGTTTCTTTGTTGAACGTAGTTTTGGTGGCTTTTGTGCTGTCATGTCTGTGTTCTGTCTTTTGTGGCTGACGTGAAATTACCAGTTTGCATGCCCAGACAGACTCACAGCCACTTGCAGCCCCTGTGTTCACTGAAGTGTCTCTGTGCATTGATGTGGCTGGATCTGGGATGATCCCATTGCACCATGGCAGAAGAGCTGTGCTGGCCCCCTGGGCTCCCAAGACTGATGGCTCTGTGGCATCCTGTAAAGCCTTTCCTTGAGCATGGTCAGGCTGCAGCTGCTGCTGCTTGCGAGGTTGGCCCTATGCAGGGTTTTGGAGAGAAGGACTGGAGTCTTATTTTGCCCTCCATGCTGTTATAAGAGGTTTTTCTTCAGTGTGCCTCACTGTGCAGCCAAATGCTGTGATGCAGTTTGTGGGTGCTGAGTCTGGGGATGGTCTTCATCCAGTCACCAGGGAGTGGAGCGCTGGAGGCAGAGCACTCATGATGCATCAAAGAAGATGTATCATGAGTTTCAGGTTCTGTCAATGAGAAACATCAGTTGAGGTCTGAGGCCTCTGGTCAGGACCTTATTCTGAGAAGCTCATCATTGCCCTTAGTGCAGGAGTAGAGTATGGTGTGGTCAAGTGAGTGCCCCCATGCTGCATGCTGGGGTTTGGAGTGTCAAATGCTCTTCAACTTTCAGTGGCTCACATGTGTCTAAAGTTGCTTCTGATCCTTGTTTGTTAAAATAAGCATTTGTAAAGCTCATCTAAAAGGAGGTAGGTTCTGAAGGTGAAACTAGTTCCTGCTGCTGCTGGGATCAAAGGAATGTAGCAGCAGTGTCCTGAGTGGTGTGTGGGTTGGGTTGGGTTGTTCAGACCTGGGCACGGGGAGACCAGACCAGACTATGACCCCTTCAGTGCAAAAGACATATTTTTAAATATTTTATGTGTTTTTAAATGGACAGCATTTCTTTGCTTTCAGAAGAGCTGTTCTAGGTGACCAATTACTCTTAACAATAAACATAACAGTGAAATGGTGGGTTCTGCATTAGATGCTTATTTTGTGTCCTGAATACCCTCCACAACAGCATTGCAGTGGAACAATGCTGTTATCATCTCCTGGTGAAATCTGCTGGGGTACTTTCACATCAGCAAGATCACCAGGAGTTTACTGAACTCATCTGGGATTTGTTGGATTAGGTATGATGAGAGGCTGCTGACTGTGGAAGCCGAGGGACTCTCAGGAATTAATGATATGTATATAGTCTGGATTTGTTTTATCTATAGAAGTTTCAGAGCAAGACATTTACTGGGAGTTGAAGTGCTCCTTGTTCAAAATGAGCAGAATTCTCCCTGCAAATGAGAAGGCAAACTTAAAGGAGAGATGGTCTGTATCGAGTCGCTACCCTGCTGTGAAAGTGAATTCAGATTAAGCTTCCCTCATGTAAACAAGCCAGGTGAGGAATTCTGTTGTGTGATGAATTGATGCAGTAAAGCAGAAGCTGTAAAGGAGTCTGCTGTGAACAGAGGGAATGTCTCTGAAGCTGGCAGCATTGGCAGAGCTGGGCATGGGGAACACTTCGGGGAGTGCATGAGACCCTCCACTTTAGAGCTCAGCCGTCTTATATCCTATACATGATAAATCAGGCATGAAATTACAATTTTCCTATTCTGGACACAGATGAAGATGATTGTTCCATTTTCCTTGAGTCCATCAAAGATCAGTCCCTTGTACTTTGGCTTAGTTGTCTTCACGATTACCGATGGTCTTGTGCACTTCACACCTTACACTTCTTGTGGCTTCACACCTTACACACCAGAATGTCAGAAGGGCAATTTTTTTATAAAGTTATTGGGGAAAACTTATGGCATTCCCTATCATCAGTTTCTTGGAGACATTTGGATCCGAAGCTGAGGCTTGAGTGTTCTTTCCCTGTATTGCTGCCACCATATTTGTCTCTAAGCAGCAACACTGATTAAATTACAGTGCAGCTCTGATAATGTGCATATATAGCAACTCTCTAAAGTTTCATATTAATTTTTATTTTTCATGTGGTGAATAATCATGCTCACACATCCAGAGGGTTGAGGAAAGAACAGTACACAGTAATTGCTGGATATGCATTTCAAAAGTCCCTGTGGAAGACTGTCTAATTAGATTTAATGAGCTGGCTGGTGAGCATGCGTGTGCATGTGTGCTTTCACCACCTCTCTTGAGCCAACTGGATCAGAAGTGCTTATGTGTGTCCGAGGTGAACTGGAAGAGTATATGGAAGAGATATTTTTGCACTTGGAGAGTGCAGGTTTGAAGCAGACTTCTGCCTGCTTTTCTCATGTCTGTGCTATAATGAGGGACTTCCACCATGGAGGTGAAGCATTTGATAATGCAGATGATAAACTGGAAGGGACTTTGCTGTGGTTTCAGCTGCTTAGGTGAGGAGGGATGGGAGCAGAGTGTCTGTCTGTATCTGTGGAGTTGATATCCCTTCCTCTGTAATGTACTCCTCAGAGCTGCTGGTGCAGGGGGGAGCAGGTCACAGCATGTGTGCCACCAAGCTGCCAGGAGAAGGTTTTGATTTAGCTGGAGGCAAATGGTCAGTGGGGCTGGGATTTCTGTGAGTGAGATGGATTACAGCCATCAGGTTCGAACATTGCTGTGTCTCTGATCTGCTCTGCTGGCTGGTTTCCCACCGCTCCATCACCGGAGACAGCCCTGAGTTGGTTGTGTGCAGTTGGGCTTTTTTGCAGGGGTCATTGCCATGGGTCAGTGCTCTGTTTCTAGGAAGGACCAGTGTGAGTAGAGAGCTGTGCTGAGAGGGTGGCCATTTTAATGAGGGGTTTCTGTGTGGTTTTCTGTTTCTTTCTTTTTTTTTTTTTTTTTATATTAATTAACCTTTGTTTTCTGTCAAGAAAGTTGTCCTGAAGCATGACTTAGCAAGGCAAACATGCCTGGACAAAGGGAGCATTAAGCCTGCACAGAGGGAGGCGAGAGGGTTACACCTCTAATTACTTTGTGTGCGTGTAATTTTTTTTTCCCCTCTGGTGACTGATGGGTCTTGAAAGGACTTGCCAGGGTTGGTGTGTGATTCACCAGGGCAGAGCGTGTTCTGGGCTGAGGCTGCCGGCTGTCTGGCCCTGAATGCCAAGGGCAGGCGATGCCCTTGTGCTGGTGTTGCTCACGCCTGAGTCAGCACTTGTGCAGCACAGCTGCTCCTCAGCTGGGGGTCAGGCATGGGATTCACTGCTCACGCCCCAGCCCAGCTGGACAGGAGGATGCAGAAGCTTGGTTCTGCCACGTGAGCACTGTCTGGAGTGGACTGGTGTGGGAGCATGTGTAGCAACATCTCCTGGTAGCAGTGTGGGTGCTGGGAGCCATCCTGAGTGGGTGTGAAGCACCAGGCTGCCATAAGTGCTTATGCCAAACCAGGGGCTGGAGAAGGAGGCAATCCTGAACCCCCTTCACACATCCCTATACCCCAACAGGGAAAAAGAGATCAGTGCTCTCCCACCCTCTCAATAAGCAGCAGCCTACAAAGTACCCAACCTGCCACCCTGTCCTTTTCTCTGGTCTTTGTGCCTGGTCCTGGAGCCCATGGTAGGCACCCAGGCTCTCCTGAAAAAATATGTGACCTGGGATTGGCTAGGTGGGGAGTTAGAGCTCATGATATTCATGTGGGAAACAAGAAGAGGGGAACTGAGGTGAAGGAGAAAAATGGGTAATGAGCAGTTGTTGGAATGGTGTTCAAGGAAGAGGAGGAGAATCTGGGGCTGCCCAGAAGAAAGGAGGAACTTGTGGAGTGGGCTGCAGTCCTGGCCTCAAAGCTGATGGATTAGGAGGGCTTGGCAGAGAGTTGGGGATCTGGTTTTAGGCAAATAGTGTAAAATATGTGGAATGCAAGGAGGGAGCTCCAAAGCCAGTGGGCTTGGCTCCTAAAGATCCCACAGGACAGAATGAATTTTAGTCTGCTTTCTATAACGGTTTTCTCTTTCCCACTAGTTTTTGGATCCACTGACCAGCTCCCTGCTGGTGGGGTGGTGCAGAGGTCTGACCAATGATTTTCTTCTTCAAAGTCTAGTGAAAATCACTGGCCAGATAGAGGAGGAAAGGCCATGTTAGTGTCCACTTGGAGTGGAAGGTTGCAGCATGGGTTCAGCTGGAATATTAGACATCAGGGCATCCGTGTGGGTGCTTAAGGGCCAAGATGCACTCTTTGGCAGTATTGCTCCCAAGATGCCTGGCTCTCTTTAGGAAATGGTGCACTTTCTGCACCAAAATAATGGAATCATTTAGTTTGGAAAAGACCCTTGGGATCATTGAGTTCAACTCTAAACCCAGCACTGCCAAGTTCACCACTAAACCGTGTCTCTAAGTGCCATATCTACATGTCTTTTAAATACTTTCAGTGGCGACACCACCACTTCCCTGGGCAGTCCATTTCAGTATTTGGTCACCCTTTCCATGAAGAAATTTTTCCTGATATCCAATCTAAACTTCCCCTGCTACAACTTTAAGGGCATTTCCTCTTGTCCTATTGCTTGTTACAAGAAGGGCCAGAAGAGATTGTTGGAGAATTATATTTGGCATATGGAAAAAGCCTAACCCTGCCATGGCGGCTGAGAGATGCAGGGGATGAAACCCTTCCTGAACTGGGTGGTTCCAGATTTGAATCCTATAATTTTAGATATGGGGTTTCCCTGCTTCTGGGCATGACACTCAGTAACTGAAATATATCTTACTGTTGGGACTTTTTTCCAGTCCCTTTCTTCATTTCACCAATTCCTCTTTTCTGATGCTTTCATAAGTCTCAGTGGCTTAGAGAAAATATTTTTCCTATCTTCTTCCCCCCCCCCAATGAACATCTATTGTTTTCATTAACGAAAAATTGTCTCTAGCCAAAGGGAATGAGAATTTTGAGCAAATTCTTATCCTACCAGGGTGGGGAAATCTATCTCTAGTGTCGCCTGTTTGGTTGATTCCACCAGCTCTTCTCTGCTGGTGGAAGATCAGTTGCATCTTGCTAAGTGAGTTTGGTTTGTTTTATTTTGTTTTTTTTTTTTTTTCTTAAAACAAACAAAAAACCCCACCAAAAACCCAAACACCCAAACCACCCAACTGTCTGGGAGTTCTTTCATTAAATGGAGCTGAGGGACTGAAGCAAGCTACCTCTTTTGCAGGAATCTCTTGGCTTGAAAGGAATTATTCATGCAGTTACACAATCCACGCTGAATTTTCAATTTGTCACAGTTTTCCCCCTGCCTCCTCCCTTTTGTTCACCAGCCCAACTAGGCTCCTGCTGAGTCTCTTCATCGACTGACATGCTTTAGCAAGAGTTCTAATGTGTAGGTGCAGTCCTGATCCAGCAGCCCTCCATGCTCTGACATCTCTGCTTGGAGTGAGGGGCTGCAGTGCACGATGAGGTTCTAGATTCTCTCCCAGTTTAAGATCACACTTTCTCAGAGGAAAAGCCATCATTTTTCATCACAAATTCTTTTCTGAGAGTCTGCAGTTTCCTGGTGTCTTGTCTTTTCTCCGTTCATCTGTGTGGGAAAGCCAAGTGGTTCGCATTCCTTGCAGGAAGAGATCTTGGAAGCAGAGGACTGCGTGGTCCTCTGCAGTCACAACCTGAAGTGTGACTGAAGTGTACAGGTATCGGGGAAAATCTCAGGAGCCTTCACTTCATCAGTATTTGCTCAGATGGGTGGTAGCTGGGCTAATGTTTTATTTTTCTTATACAATTTCAGATGTGGGATGGAGGTGTTCACAGCTCATCCTGATGTAGGGAGCTCTGCCACCTGCAGTAGGAACCTGAGCTGCTGCTGGCATCTGTTAAATATTAAATAGGAGCCTATGTGTGCTGCACATCTGTGGTGGGTTGGTCCAGGCTGGATGCCAGGTGCCCACTAAAGCTGCTCTGTGCCTCCCCTCTTCCACTGGACAGGGGAGAGAAAATATAAATAAAAGCTCATGGTACGAGATAAGAGTAGGGAAGGATCTTGCACCACTGCTGCTCTCAGGTCAGGGAATTCATGCGCGTGCACCCAGGTGGGATGGCAGAGAAGGCTGCTCCTGCCTACTCACTCTCCCTTCAGAGTCTGGTGTTTGCAGAGGATCTGCAACAGGAGTATTGGTATGGGGCTGTCCTGCAAAGATAGTGAGTGTGGTCCCGAGGTCTCATCCTCACTCTCACGTGTTGCCCCCCTCCCTTCTCCCTAGGGAAGAATGGGTCAGGGGAGTGGTCTTGTGCTGAAGGAGCCATGCAGTGGGTGATGTCTGGGCAGGACGAGCACATTTAGTGATGCAAATGTTTGTGGGATGTGGATTTTCATTTTATTCCTCCCATTCAATACTCTCTTTGGATCAGTGGAAGGAATTACAGCTGATAAAGCTAGCTGTTGCTGTTAACAAAAGCATTTTCCTTAAACTCCCTAAGAGGTCCAGCAGAGAAAATAATAAAAATTCATTTGCTGTTCATGTTCATGTAGGGTGTTCATGCCTTGGAGATGCACCAAGATGGTGGAATATGAAGATCTAAGGGAGGGTATACACTCTGGGGGCTGTGATCAGGAGTATGAAGAACTATTCACAAAAATATAAAACAAAATAGAACAAAGCCAACCAACACTTCCCTAAAGACCACTTTTGCTGCTCTCCCTTGGTGCAAGCAGTGCCTTGAACCTGACACCCCCATCTTTCCCTGTGCTGATTTCTGTTACTAATTTCTCTTGCTGCAACAAGTGTTAAATCCCAGCTGCTAAGCAGCAGGTCTGGGCTGTGTTTCAACCCCCCCTCTTTCCCAGGAGCTGTTGACGTGCCTGTGCTTGCACCCTTCGTGCTGTGTCCTCCATCCTGACACAGCTCTTTCCTTTCCTCTCCTCTCACTTTTGAAGGGTTCAAGCTGGGGGTGTGATGTGTGTGGTGGCGTTTTGTTAGGGATATATCTGCCTCCACAATGTTCCTTGAAAGCTGTCCCAACCTGAACAGAGCAGAAAACTTGTGGAATATTTGAATCTCTGACTAGTTCAATGCTCTCCTGGGTAGTGGGGCAAATGTTGCTACTGGCAGACACAGGAGTTGGAAGGTTTCTTCGCTGCAGAAGGTACCCCTGACTTCCTCAGCTGTGGTGAGGCCAGCCTAGCCAGCCAGAAGGGTCCCCTGGGCCCAGTGGATTTCGTTTGGGTCCTAAAACTGCTTTAAGTGAATTCAAACTTCATTTCTCCTGCTTGATCCAGCCCTCTCCTTGGGTTTCCTCCATGTGTGATGTGCTGGAGTCATGGAGACATGGGAACACCTCCAGGCATGGATGATGTCTGGAGTAGAGCATCCCATTTCTGTGTGTGGGGCTGCTGTGGGGTGCCACGCTGAGCGCGCAGGGGCCACATCCCCTGGCTCCCCTTGTGCAGCAGCTGCAGGCAGGCGGTGAGCAAGCCTTGCCTGCAGGCTTTGCGCAGTGAGCAACTGGCTTTGTGCTTCCCTGCGGGCTGCTCCATAGCGTGTCTGTCCCTGCTTGTTTGTGCCACCGCCTGAGCCCCGGGGATGGGGAGGGCAGGATCCCCTGTGCCGCTCCAGGACCTGGCGCCGGAGCTCTCCACATCCCCGCTCGGTGCAGGCGAGTGCATGCATGTGTTTTATGAGGCTGAGTTCACTGTGCCCGTTCTTTGTCTCTCCCCCACCCCCTAAAATTTCCAAATCTTACTTTTTTTTAAAATCCTCATCATATGAATGCACACTTCATGTGTCCAGAGAATCTGCTTGCAGTCAAAGTACAGATCTTTCCCCTTTACAGGGGTTGTGTCACCTCTACAGTGTGCCATGCCATATTAACTCCGTTGGGAGGGCATCTGGGCAATAACGTGCAAACATGGTCCGTGTTTGGCTCTTGCACTCAGTAAAGACTTCTCTTTCTTGTTTTAAAGCAATGCACTGGCTGTCCCATTTTGAGCCTGGCTTTCTTCCAAACAAGCCTGTGTGTGGGCACGTGTGGATTATCTTTGTCTCTATGGTTACCCTGAAAACTTTTGAACCGGAAAATTCAGTGGAGGGATTGAGCTCTAAGGTACTGGTTTCCTATGGCTTTTATGGAAATAGTTGCTGGGTGGTAGGACTGTACCTTGTTCATGTCTCCCGAGGAGTTGAAGCAGAAACTCAGCCAGTATTAAACATCAGAGAACCAACAATGTACTCACAAGCACACTCTCAGGAAAGAGACATAAACTCCTTAAAAATCAAGCTTTGTTAGTTTTATCACTCAGGTGTATTAATATTAATTAGGTCATTTTACTAATTACCTTTTCATCAGTATGTAAGGTTGATAGCTTGCTGATGGGTCCCAGCTGGAAACTGTAGAGCATGAGAAACAGACCTTGAGATCTTGTCACGTGTGGGCAAGAGGGGTTTGATTATCACTTCCAAGAGCTCTTCTTTGCTAGGGCTTTAAATCATTTTGTCAATTCCTGAGGTTTTGTGTGGGATGGAGAAGTGCTGTCTCTGATGAGGGTTAAATGTGTGTTTTAAGAGAGAATTAGTGCATGTAAGCTATTCACTGGTGCATGCTTCTAAGAGTTGCTGTCAACATTTTGAGACGATAACAAGTAACAGCACTTACAAATATCATCATCATCCTTAAGTTTTGTCTCTTTCCAGGCACCTCCCCAGTTGGGGATTTAAAGACGTTTGTAATTAGTCACTGTTTTAGGTTCTGGAGAACCCTGTTTAGGGAGATGAGAATCACATCAGTTTGTTGCAGAGATGTCTCTGTTCTGTCCCTCCCTGGATCTTATTCTGGGATGAGCATTGTCTCTGCTCCCCTCGTGAAGGTCACACACTCTACAGAGAGTGTGAAGAGATAAAGCAGGGGACTGGAAGGGGAACCTTGTGTTTGATGTTTCCCATGGGCTTTAGGTCTCTTAGAAGGGAGACGATCACTGAGATCACATCAGTTGGATGTGTCAAGTGCATTTTCTTCCTCTGCCTTGTCCAGCTGCAGTGGCACACAGATACTGTCTGGCCACCAGCAGGTTTTCCAGCCCAGCTGTGTCTCTGGGTATTTCCATGCTAGGCTGGACAAGACTTGGTGGTAAGCAAAAATGTGTAGTCACTTGTCAGTCCCTCTAGACTGACTGTGAGAGTCAGGTCCTATGGATGATTTTTCCAGTGTGTTTTTTTAAACATGAGTGGTGACATTTCCCACACTTCAGTCATTTCATGTCTGGTATAATAATAATTGGTATAATAATCCTTGGAGCCATTTAAACTATTTGCTACTCATTAAATGAAAATTGGCAGAGATGCTTTTAATTTCTGTACTTAAAATACAACGAATTTGGTGTTAGAAAACCGAATGGAAAGAATTCATCCATGCCAGTCCCCTGAACAGACAACCTCCTTGGTTCTGCTCCCTGGAGAACCCTCCAGTCCATTGTCATTTTGGGCAGAAGAGATGTTAAAACTGGCCTCATCCTCTCCCAATTCAAGAGTATTTTGGTCAAAACCTTGCCATTTTAAGGCAATTGTTCCTTTCTGGCTTGTCAAGCCTTTTCTTTCCTATTCTTTGCAACCTACTGAAAGCTACTGCTGACACCCCTGCTGATGGCAGGTTGACGTCTGTCAGACTTTCCTGATTCCTTCCTCAGCTCCCTGAGCCCAGTTCCCTTTCTCCATGTGTTTCTTGATAATACAGCACAACACAACCTTCAAGTTTGGACTAAGCTGCCACAGAAAATGCTGTAGTCCCCACAGGTTCCAGGCGGGAATCCTGATGGCAGAATGGATTTGAACTATTGCTTTTTTTCTATCAGAGCATAAGGAAGGACAGGGTCACATGTTAATGTTGCTCTCAGAAGAGACAATGAAGGCTTGGTCTGAGATGGGGAAACAAAGAGAGGGAAGTATGTCCTTCCCTGAAAAAAGAGCTGCTGTTGCTCAAAGCAAGGAGTGAAATAACATTAAATATAATTGATGATGTAGCATAAGTGGTGGAGACAAGGCAAAGAGGTAGCTGCCTCTGGACATCTGCACATGAACAAACAGCTGTCTTGGGAAGAAATTAATTTGCCCTGGGAAGAAACTACTCGGGATGGGAACTGGTTAGGGCAGGTTTACTTCAGCACAAGGTTGCATCACGTAGCCTTTTTTCCCTCCCCTTAGGCCATCTGGGGATTTCCTGGCTGATCCTGTTCATGCTGATTTCTCTGGGTGCTTGAGAGATCTCTAATAGGTGCTTGTGAACAGCTGTGGGGGATGAGCATCAGGCTGGCCTAGCTCATTAAGGGAAAATGGGTTCACAGCAACTAAGGTGATCTGAGGGCATTAATTGGTGGGAGAGGAGGACAGGATTTTTCCTTTTCATCGCAGCAGCCTTCTGAAGGCATGCTGTGATCTGGGGAGATAGGTAAATGGCAGCTGTATTCATGGAAGCACTGAAATAAGATTCTCACTGTTCTTGGCAAGGATTCTTTGCCCTGCTGTGTTGCCTCAGCAAGGCACACTCATCTTCCAGTCATTACTCATTCACTTGTTATTTCATTTTGTGGAGGAGATTGTAACCAGCTGAGGTGATAGGGCAATGTGAGAGACCAGGCTGCTGTCTTAAACCGCTGTATTGTCCCTTTGTCTTTGCTTTGTCCTCCTTCCAAAACCCATGGCCGTCCAGACCATACAATGGAGAGCAGGCAAGAGCATTCCTTAGGGTGGGAGGAGCAGACAGTTTGGATTTTTGCAAGTCAAGTTGCCCAACACTGGAGTCACATTATTCAGTGTGGAAAAAACAAGGCCTAAGCATTGTGATGGTGCAGTGTTGATTTCAGAGAACTTATAAACTGTGATGAATTTATGGAGACCAAAGGCTCAGGGTTGGAGGACTTCATCGTGTGGCTGGTTATTTCAGGGCTCAGGAGGTTCAGCAGGAGCAGGTGGATTTGAGGGAGCTCAGTTTCAGAACCTGAAGATCTATATTACCTAATCCAGTCATGAGGCAGTGAGGTTAGGGGTGCTCACCCTTTCCCTTAGAGCCTGACTGTTGTTCTTTGACGAAAAAGTCTTTAGGATACAAGATTATTTCTAAATTAGTCTGTTGAGCAAGTTGTATACTGGGACTCTGTTGTCCTGGATGAACTTCAGGTCAACACATTGATTTTAAGTGATAACAATAGCATTTGATCAAGTGGCTCAGGTGAAGAGTTAGATTTATCACTTCTAGGAGTCTGACCTTTGCTTCCAGAGTCTTAGAGTTCTTTCAGGACCAAATCTTGGTCCTTCTGAAGCTGTTCACTCACTGGGAACAGCATTCTCCCTATGAATAAATAGCTTATTACTGCCTGATGTTTCTCAAGGGCAAGTTGGAGACTACTGTTGCCTCTTACGTGCCTAGGCTCACGTGTATTTTGGCACGTACACCTCTTTGATATGAAAAATGACTGGGTTGAGAAAATGCAAATCACTTCTGCAAAATTGCTGATTCTTGTTGTATGAGGGAGGAAGGAAAAAAAAAAGATGCCCCCAAATCTTTCCTGAAGTTTCCAAGTCTGAGGAGTGTCCAACCTCTCCCAGGCTTGGTAATCACAGTGCCTGGTGCCAAGCAAGAATAGGAATTTTTCAGCAGGTAAGAAGGTATTGGTGAGGTGAATTGTGTTTGGTGCTGTGGGGGAACATCTGTGTTCCCTTGCTGTGTGATTGAGAGTGGGGGCCATGTCAGGGTAAGCATTCAGAGGCAGTTGTCTGTACCTCCTGGGTTTCTGCATGGGGTCAGTTTTGCTCAATCTGCATAGCCTGAGGAAAAAACTCGAGTCAAAAGCACAGCTCAGGATTATTGTCTGGGGTTGTCTTAGTTTTGGGCAGCTGCAGTGCATGAAGTTTTTTGTGAAGAGGCAATTTTTGGAGCAAGGCAGGTGAGGTAATTACCACAATCCTTTTTTTGGATTTTGCTAAACGCCTCCAGCCTTTGCAGGGCTGAAGAGAGAAAGAAATTGGGACTTTTCCCCAATCTCTTGCTCCTTTTTACTTTAACCTGTATGTTTAGTGATAATAGCATGACAAAATAAAGGGGAATTATTTATGTGGCACTAAAAGCACAGTCAGTGTCAGAGAAGGAGACTTGCACCTAAATATCTATTTTAGCTATGTGGCTGTCCTTGCCATAGTTACAAGGATTTTTTTCTATCTGCTGGCTTGATGCTAACAGACATTCTGTTAAGGATGGGATTTTTATGGTCCCTTTATAATAGATGTGTACTGCTGGACAGAGTGATAAAATTACTTCCTCAAGGTCTCTTAAGGATCGAGAAGCAGGGTAGGAGGGCTCGAATCCAATTCTCTTGAATCCTAGTTCATGAACTTGGCTCTGAGACTGTTTATGGGACCTTCCTGGTGTCAGGATTGACTTCCCTGAAGTCAGCTGTATTGTACCACCATAAATTACCTTAAGCAGATTATGGCCAGGGCCACATTAGTTGCTTTCAAGGACTTTTCTGTGAAACAGAGCACACAAAAATTGGAGTGAGATCAGAAACAAAGAAAGTACTGAAAACAGAACTCTTTGGTCCCACAGTCAGTAACAAAATGGGCACTGAGACTTTCTTGTCTACCAGAATACATTTTTGTCTTACTCTAATTCATCCTCTTTCATTTGCATTTCCCCTTTTTTTGGCTAACATTGGTTTTGATGAAGAAATGTGCCAGAGCCTGTGACATCCATGACAAGTCCATTCACAGTCCCTCATGTTGAGCCAACACTACTGACTCCATCTCAAACAGACCAAAGATGAGACCACAATTAGCAAAGACTTAAATATTCTGCAGTGACAGGTTTTTGTGGTGGTATTCCTCTGTGATGGTGTGTTTTGTTTTATTTGATAGTATCTTCAGAAAGGAGGAAGGTCTGGGTGGCTGTGATCAGAAGTCAAGGACCCAGAATTGGTGATACCAGAAGCACTGGCATGTAGTCTATATGGACTGATAGTGGGGCTGTCCTAGCTGCAGTAGTGTAGAGAAGAGAAAGGCAACCTTTGTGGGGAAGGTGGAGTTAAAAATAAGGGAAATTAGGAAAATGAAGGAAATTCTATGGGGTGGAAGGGGTTGTATGTCTCTGTAATGTCAATGGAAAAATAAAAGTTTCCAAAATAATATTGCTGTGGGGACTTAGGAATGTATCTTAATATCTAGGAACACACATTGGCAAACACATTTTGTTAATAAGGTAAAATGTAGATATGCCTGGATGTGATAGCCCAGACTTTTTCATTAAATAGGGCACCAGCAAGTGGAGGTGCTATTTTAGGTTTTGTTTTGGTAACTAGTGTTGATGTTAAGAGGGCCTGATTGTACAGAGGAATCTTGGACCTAGAGCTCATAAAATGGATTCCTTTTAAATTAAATGGAAGCCTAAACAAAAGTAGATCTGGAACTAGGATACTTGTTTGTTTGAAAGGGCAAACTTTGAAAAATGAAAAAAACCTGGTGGGTGAAGTCATCTGGGCAGAGAATTGTGAATGCAGAATGCACAGGTTACAGAACCTCTAATTCAGAGGTGCAGAAACCATCTGGAGCAGGGGTCCTTGGCAGAGGAGGAAAACAGGGCTGGAAAGGGCTCCTTGCTGAAAGTGGTGAATAGCCACCTTAAAAAAGATAGTTGGGATTAAACAGAGTCTGTAAGGAATGGAAAAAAAGACTAATTGGCAAAAAAGCAATGTCTTAGAGGTCAGGAAGGGTAGGGATAAAATGAGAATTGCCAAAAGTCATGCTGTGTTAGGCCTGGCAAAGAAACTAAAACAAATAGCAACAGGTTTCTCAGCTACATAAATAAAATGAGACTTGAAGCCGCTGTGCAACAAGGACCAACTGGAAGATCAAAGATGATGTAGGTGTGGATCCAGTATTAACCAAATTTTGCTTGAGTGTTCAGTACAGTTGGAGAGGATGAGGACATGGAAATCTTGGAAACCAAGGGGAAGAACTAAAAGAATCAAAGAGGCAAACTGATTGAAATCAGTCAGAGGGTAGGAGCACCAGCCCTACCTGGTGGAAGCTGTTGGTGTGAAGACATTCAATACTTGTGACTGCACGGCTAGGATCATTGCTATGAAGAGAGAAAGCCCCAAAAAACTCTTTAGGGTAAATGATGTGAATGGTTTGAGAGGGTCAGGAGTGGGATAAAACTGATAGCGCAGTGTGCTGGGATGGGCAGTGAAAGACCAGGCTGAAGACTTTGATGAAGGGAACTTTTTTTGCTAGTGAAACCTGCCAGTGGACAGCCAAGACCTGTGTGTTAAATGATCCCAGGATGAGGGGAGACTTCATCCTGCTTTGCAAAAACTGCCCAGGCTCACCCTGTATCCAGAGAGAAGTGTCCCACGGGGAGGGAAGCGTTAACCCCTCGGAAAGCAGCTGGCAAGCCCTCAGCAGCAGTCATGAGCCTGAAAAAAAATGGATGTAGGCAGGCACAGGTGCAGGGAAGAGCTCCAGGGGAGTGGGAGCTTGTGCCATGGGGAGGGCTTGGCAGAGGAGGGCTGGCTTCTCTGACGAGTTACAGGAGGAAAACAAAGACAGGGAGGGCAAAGAGCACTGTGAGCGAGAAAAGATTGTTGGCCTGAGGATGTCATACCATAACTCAGTCCTAATAATATCTTGTCTAGAAAATATGGCATCTTCTGCCAGCTGGGGCACTGTCCTTCTAGGATGATATCTCCAGGTGATACCTCAGGGGCAGGACAGATAGTTTTCTGCTCCCAAGGATGCTGCTGTGATGTGGCTGATGGAAAGTCTCATGTCCAGTGGCCCAGGAGGCCCTTTAACTAAGCCCAGGGAGGATTTAATTTTTTTCCTTAAAAGAAGAATTCTCTAAAATGTTTTCAGTTCTCCTCATGAGCCCAGCAGGTTTTGTCAACACACAGGGAAACAATGCTGACCCTGCCATGCTAATGCTCCTTCAGCTTGGCAGAAGGCAGGTTTTGTCATGGGAGAGTGATTCTTAAAGATCAATGTGACCAAATGATGATCAAGACTAAATTCAAAATAAAATTGTGGTCTCAAGAGTTTGGGGTTTCATTCACAGTACAGCTGGATTGAGACTAAAGCAGTATTCCTGTTTCACAATAAGTTTTACTGTTCTGAATTTTCTAAAGGAACAGAGAGATGGTTTTGCTGTTGTTGTTAATACTGGTTTTTGGGTGCAGGTCCCTAGTCTGACTGTTTTTTAAATTGATTTTATTTTTAATTGTAGCAAACCAAGTGGCATGACATTCTCTGACCTAAAGCAAGTTTCCATCTGTTTATTTATTTGCTGAGATTTTATTGCTCAGCATTTCAGAGTAGCAGAAGTGTCTTCTGTGTTTGTTTTCTTTAGGCTCTAGAGTTTACTCTGCAGCCAAGCCAAATGACTCCAGCTTTGGGGAGAGCTGAAATGAGGAAATCTGTACTTTGTAAGCTTCAACTTTAAATGAAAGGGGGTTTGGCAAATGGAGCAAGTGATCGACAGTGAATATTTGCAATGGGTAAATAATGGAAGGCTTTGAAGCAAAGCCTTTATACAATGCCAGTGACTAGATAATGTGGTAAAGTTGGGAACCGAGCTAGAGAATTGGTTGCTCAAGAGGAGGTATCAGGTATGTTGTCTGAGGCCAACAGCCCTCACAGAAACAGGGAAAAGGATAGCTGGCATTTCTGATACTTTAATTGCAAATGAAACAAAAGCTGGTAGGGGAGAAACTGAGAAGTGTTGCATGCCTTTAAGGCCTCCAGTCTTCCCCAGCTTACAGTGAGCCATTCTAGACTGATTTATTCCTGTGACTCAGTGAGGGCTGGATTTTAAGCATTTGCTTCTCTCCACCTCCAAGCTCCCCCAGCATGGCCATGCTGCCTTTGGGGCAAAGGAGCAAGATGCACTTAAGAGTATTTATGGCTCATTCTACAGTTTCATTCTGGGAACATTGTGGGAAGGCTGATGGCTGTTTTGATGCCAAATATTCATCAGCCTTTTGCCATTTTCCAAGTTAATTTGGATGACTTTTCTGATGGCTTCTCACATTTTCCACCACCTGGTGCTCTATTAAGGGTTTGTTCCTTTGTCCATCTCTGGGGCTGTTTCATTGTATGGATGCTGCTCCATTTTCTGTCCAGTTTAAGGATTTATGCTGACCTTGTCAGTTGTGGCAACTGATCGAGGGCACTTTTGTAAGGAGTCAGCATCTGGAGACCTCCATCCCAGCTCCACTGCAGTAGGTGATCTGAGTACTGTCCTGTTCTTTGGTGGAGGCTCTTGGAGGTTCTTCATCATTCCACATGGTGTTAGGTCACCTCTTAGGACATCCATCTCTGATGCTCCCAGGTTAATTTTTCCCTGCTTCGGAAATGCAGGAATTTCCCTGGACAATGTCCCATTCTCAAGCCTGCTTCCTTGTCCAGTTCACACCACAGATTTTTGCTGTGTGAATGGTTGTTTTGACTAGAACACTACAAAAAACATTTGGTCTTGCCTTTAAAATCACTCATACCATGATACACTATCCACAACCCTTTTGTAAACTATACCAGTGGCTAATTATTTGGATTATCCACATTTGTCTAGTTCAGTAGTTTTCATCACAGTAAAAGTAGCATATTTATAAGAGTTGTTAATTCCTTTTGGTCTTAACTATAGGAGTAGTCAAATTTTCCCTGGTTGCTCTTTTTCCTTTCTAGTATCTTATCTGACCAATCTGTCCTCCTTTCTTCTGTGGTGCTCCATTATATATTTTAGGAACAAGAGAGATGCTTGTGTGGAGTTATCTCCACGGGTTTTATTCACTTTTGCTTTTCATTATTGATAAGCAGTTTCCGTTCTCCTCTTCTCTTACACCTCCTTAATAATAAATATTTATGTTGCCCCATCAATTTACATAGTATTTTGCAGACCTCAAAAGAGGCAAAGTCTTGTCCCACCAATTTCTGGTCTTTTCATGCATCTGCCATGCTGCTGTGGGGGTACTGGGAGCAGAGATGATACAGCTTTGCAGGGAAGCACCCACATACTGCATAGGCTGGGTGTATTTTGCTCCTTTGGAGCTCACTGGGAATGGAAGACCTTCCCAATTCCCTTTCAGAGAGGGGAGGACATAGCAGGTTGTGATATTACACATGGAGAGAGAGTGGAAGTGCCCTGAAATGGGGCATGCCCATTCTGCTTTCTCTGGCCCTGTAATAAATCCTATCTTTGAATGTAAAATTTGCATTACCCTCTCCTGTGAGGTGTTAAATGCCACCAGTAACTCTTCCCTGCCGACTACAAACCCTTCCCTCCAGCATTACCTGTTTGCTGCTCCTCCAGGCACTCGTTCTGAGTGATGTAGGAGGGAGTAGTAGTGAAATGAGTTGTTAACTCAGCTCTTGCAGCGTTAGGGATGTCTCTGGTCTGGTGGAACTTGATGATGAAGAGATCTGTGGCTGTGTAGGATTCAGCCAAATGAAGCTGGTAGAAATGGGATCAGCCCAGGGATTTTCTTACCCTGGAAGAAAATGAATAGGAAGACTCAATAGGAAGAACTGAAGAAATTCAATAGGAACACTCAAATGTAAATATGATGATTGCAAGCACATGTGGCTGTGGCTGTCCATCTTGAGACCTGTTCAGTGAAAACTGGATTAATCTGTTTGCCAAGAGCAACATGCTTTTCCCTTTAACCCTCAGGAAGCCTTTCAGCTTTAGTCTGGCTGACAACATCATGGTTTATTTAGCAAGGCAAAGAAAGCATGGTTAGGCTGAGGGAGCGGTGTGAGAGGCCACAGCTGGGCTTTGAGAGAGACAGGGATGGGGCAAGGGAGAAAACAATTAGGAAAAAGCAAGTGTTCTGGTGCAGAGTTTTAGAGTGGGACTTGTAATGTTCAGTGGTAAATAGCTGGTTAATCAATGCCAGATTGTCTCCTGGAAGTCTTCTTAATTACTTCAGCCTGTTCCAGACACTGATATCCTTGAAACCTGAAAAATCCTATTAGAAGGTGCTTTCATTGGTCCTTGGCCAACATGTTTTGCAGTGTGACAAGAGTGAGCACTGGTGGGTTGGGGCCATTGGGGCAGCACTGGGGGTGGCACTGGAGGGGTCTCTGTGTCAGGGTACCCTGTGCAGCTCGTCAGGAGCTTGCAGTGAGTTCCTTGCACTAGGGTGGTGTCCCAGCTCTCCGGTTAACCAGGCAGCAGTAAGAACTGCTGCTGCTGTTTTCCATGTGCTTTGGCTTTGTTCCTGTGCCCTCAGCTCATGCCAAGACCTTCTGTAGTTGTGAAAAGGCCGGGCATTTTTCTTTCTCTTTAAAGAAGAGGTGTCCTGGCTCTCAGCCCCTCACCAGAGCTGTGGTTGATTTTGGAGGCATGTGTGGCACACAGCAGGTGCACTTAGCATTCTGAAGGTCACCCCTTGGCTAAGGGGTCTTCAAAACCTGTCTCAATAGGGTATAAAGGCCAGCACTGTGGTGTTTAGGTCTTTCTGCTGACTGTGGGCTGAGGGAAAGCTATGAAGCAGGAACAAGAAAATCACTATTTTTCAGTTTCATTTGGCGTTCCATGAAAAGATCAAGCAGAGCACAGAACTAAACCATGAAGGTCACTGCTGTAAGAGGTTGGAAATGGCCTTGATGTAAATGGCATCTAAAAGGAAGTATAGAAATTCACAGAAATATGGCTGGTTAAGAAATGTGATGATCCATGTGCAGCCTCTGGCTTGGAAAGTCCCTATGTCAATGGTTTCCAGAAGCAGAGGAGATGATCAGTCATTACAGTCCTCCTGACATCAGCTGCTGGTCAGAGAGGAGCAGCTCATTCCCTGACTGCTCCCTGTTTCCCTGGGAAGCAGTGCTGCAGAAGCCATCTGCTGTCCCCTCTCTCTGTCTTGGTTGAAGAGGAGTCGGTGTGGGTTGTACAGCAGTACCTAAATTCTCTTCCTTCCCTAACTTTGGAAGATGGGGTGTCCTTTTGAGGATAACTTGGTGTTCCCACAGGTAGAGTCCAGCTGGGTTCAACTGTAAAGCCTAGAGGGATTTTTTCATGGGAAAGATGGTTTTGCTTTGTGCGTATGAGCTGTGCTGGAGGAAGAGAGGACAGCAGGGAGAGGTTTAGAGACTGTCATTTGCTCACTTCCTTCCTCCCAAAGAATCCAGAAAAGTTTGTCTTGTTAAAGGCAGGTCTGTTTTCCTCTCTAGTGAAACAGGAGTGCCTGAACATCCATTACCAGTTTGGGATAGGAAGTGTGGAGTTTAATTACATTTTGACTCTCTTTCACTTCACTATTCAGATATTTCTTTTCCTGGGCTTGAAGTCTTGTTGGACTGGGACAGGAAGGGCCAGGGGAGCTCATTTGGCTGCTGCTAGTACGCCTTGCTTTTTGCTCGCTTTGAGGGTGGCTTTTGTGTTTAGACATCTGAGAAAAGATACCAGGCAGCAGGGATAAAGGATGGTTGGACTCAGCAGTGCAGCATGAAATCAAACTGGAACATAGCATTGGGAGAGCTGACAGTGCTTCGAATATCTTATTCGCATAGGAGGGGGACAGGCAGGACATTGATGCCTCTTCCACTGGAACAGTTGAAAGGCGGAGTTTACAAGATGTGACAGTGGCTGAACAGAATTTTCTTGTATGTGGGGGGCAAGAGGACAAGGAGCTGATGGTCAGGGCAGGACACTTGGGGAGATGGCTGGTGGGGGTGGGGAGCGTACCTCATGGGCAGGAAAAGCAAGTGGTGGTGTAACTGAGGAGCTTCCTTCTGGGTGCCTGGAACAGATTGTGGGGATTGCTGCATCGCAACCATGATGTGTGGTGGTGTGATGAAGCATTGCTTCATCCAGCCACGTACCCTGAAGCTGCAATAGTCCTGATTTCAGGAACTCATCCTGCTTTTAGCATGTATAGAGCTCCTGAGCTGCTTATGTGGGTTGCATTCTGTGTTAGTATTAAGCAGCATAATGTATTTGTGTACATTTGGAGCTCCATGACAGTCAGGCGGCCTGCTGAGCAGTCTCAGCCTCAGTCTGCAGTGAGATAAATACTGTCTGGGATAGTGCCCATCCCATATTGTGGCCTGAAAGATGTGGAAGGATGCTGGGCATCCTGTGAGGATGCCACTGGCCAGCGAAGGTACCCTGATTCCTTGCCACAGGAGGCAGCAGTCCTGTTCTCCCAGTAGCTGTGAAGTACTTAGGGTGGCTTAGTGGGAAAACAGCCAACTTTACAGCCAACGCTCCTCTGCGTTCCCCGCTACTGTGTGCCTGGCTTCTGGTTTCACGGGGAAACAGGCATCTTCCAGCATGGGAGCTTGCAAAGGGCATTTCAGGCAACCTCTTCTCAGTCTGGGGGCATGAAGGACCCTTGTACTTTCTGGAAGGGATTCAAGCACTGCATGCATCGAATGCAGGCTTCCTGAGCTGGGCATTTCTGTTGTTCAGGCCACCTGGAAGGATGTGCCAGGGGAGTCTTGCAGCATGATTGTTTGTGAGCGATAGCTGGCACCAGCACAGCCCGCACTGGGTGGATGGAGGGGGACATGGGGGCTGTGTTTTGATTCTGCTTTTCCTGTTTGTTGTAACTTGGCAGAGGCAATGTTTCAGAGACTGCAGGGGCAGCAAGATCCTTTTTCTTTTCTTTCTTCCTGACATGTACTACACCGCCTTCTGCCACTATCTCTGATTTTTTGCTGGGGAAACAGAGTGGGAAGGGAGGATTGGTGGGGTTGAGGTCTGCAGCTTTGAAGCACATATATTTAGGATGAAGAATATTTATGATGGGGTATATTGTCTAGAGAGGAGACTTTCCTAAAAGCAGCCCCAGAGATTGTGAGCAGCTGTCACAGTGGCTTTTGTTCTTGCTTCAGGTGGGATTTCAGTGGGGAAAAAAGTTTAAAAGAATGAAAAAAGAAGCAAACTTCAACCACACAAAACCCTCTTCCCAAGGCCTGTTCAGAAAATGGAGATAAAGCAGCAATAAAGTCAAGTGCTCAATTAAGCCAGATGTATGTGCTTTAAAGCACTAACAGATGTGGCAACAGTGGCTCTAATGACGTGGAGCTTTATGGACCAAATGTGGTGGAGGTGGGTGTGGGTGCTCATTGCTTCCCAATGGGGAATAGTGCAGCAGTGCTTTTGTTCTGGGGCCTGATGAAAGGGGGTATGTAGCTGCTGGGGGCTGTTGCTCACCACTGTCTCCTTGGCTCCCGCCCCTGCCTCTGGGATGGCTGTGTCTACAGTGCTTTCCAGTGGTGGTGGTCTGTCTGAGAGCAGTGCGAGTTACAGCACTCCAGGGAAATTGACCTACTGGCAGCCTCCCTCCTTAGGGGTCCTGGCAGGGTTTACTGCCTCCCTTGATGAGCTCTTTCCTCAGACCTTATGCTTGGGGATTTACATACCCCCTTAAATGACTGCTGCATTTTGCTTTGAAAATTTGAGGGTTCCAGAATATGATAGATACAGGCCAGGTAAAACCTGTTGCATGCTGTACAACAACAGCAGAGTACAGTGTGAGCCATACTTGCTGCAGAGTAGCTGGCTGGGCTGTGGCTGGGGAGGCTCACCCACGCCAGCCTTACACCATGGTCAGGGTTGGTTTGGAGAAAGACATAGACATCTCTATGCCGCAAGGCAGCTTATGGCACTTGGCATTTTGGGGTGAACTCTGTGAGAATGCTGGTCCTTCTTGAAGTCAGGGGATTCCCTGCATTTCCTTGCCGAAGCTCAGTGTTTCACTGTTTGGGTTGTTTACAAAGGCAGGGGTAGTTTTCTCTAACTTAGGGACCATCCCACCCGATATATCAGCAGATCCCAGTTTCTGGATCTCTTTCATACTTTGGATCTCTTTCATGCTTTAAGTAGTATCCTGATCGTCCTAACAAGAAGGGGATTTTGTGTAGATCAGCTCTAAAGCAAACACACCAGGGTGCTTGGTGCTGAGCGTGATGGCTGGCTGTACACAAAATGCTTTCTAGAGCTCTTTTGATTAGAAAGCTGACTGGTGTGCATCCCAGCTTCCCTTCCAGTGGTTCAGCTGGCTTATCACATTTGTCTCCATCACTGTTTTGTGGTGGTCTGTTTCTTAAACTTTGCAATGCCGCCATCCTCCTCGGGAATGCAGCTACTGATGTTCCCCTGTCTTTTCTTCCTTCCTCTACCACAGTTTTATGGCTCTCTCTTCCTGCCTTTTGCTCAGCAGGAGTCTGCAAACTCCTGAGGTTTGAATTTGGGTAACTTCATGGGTGGCCCAAAATAGAGTCATTTTCAAACAAAATGAGATCCAGCCCTTTTTTCTCTAAAGGCAAGAGACCAAAGCAACGAGATCAGAGTGAAGCAGCAGGCTGCCTGGCACTGCTTCCCTCCCACCTGTGGGGAGGAAACTTCCCCTTCTGAAGGCCAAGTGGCATGGATATGGCCATGCTGTTGGCTCTGGAGGTTGGAAGTCACTGAGGGACCGTAAAGGTAACTTGAATTACTTGCACATGCATGGCCCTTGTATGCCACAGTTACTACAGATCAAATTGCTGCCTCCTGGTAGAGTGTCCATGAGTTTGAACCTTTCATTGTGTTCCTGCATGTGTGCATGTGCCAGTCAGTAGTGGGATGAATCTGCAAGGTCTTAATTTTGTCAAAGCTCCCGGTTGTTCCAGTAGCAGTGTTGTATCAGAGAAGACTTTTAGCTTAGAGAGTGGCAGTTACCTTGTTTCAGTAAATGCGCATACTAAAGTAAATAGTAAATGTGCATAACAAATACACACACAAGACCTGGTTCAGTCCCCCCTCATGGAGTACTTTGAACACAAGGGTTCAAATACAGCTCTGCCTCTAGCTGGGAGAAGGATAAAACAAGGGTTAAAGAAATCGAGCAAAGTGACTGCAAAACTGAATGAAATATTGCCTGAAGAACAGATGAACAAAGAGTTTTGACATAACTTGAAACAACTGCAATATTGCTTAGTTTGGGTGTCATATGAGAAAAAAACACAATCTGGGAATAGCTCTACTTGTGGCTTAAATGTGGGATATAGCAACTAAGTAATAGCCCTCATGAGGAGGGCAGGATAATGTCTGTGAGTGCTGGAGGCAGCTGGGAGATGCTGGTGGGCAAAGAAGACTCAACTAAATTGCAGCAGATACTCCCTCTTTCTACCTATGGTTCAGTGTTCTTGTTTTATTTGAAGGCACCTGTGCTTTGTCCCTGGGGAATGCAGGTTTCTGGGGAAAAAGCAAACAGGATTGGCTTTGAGGGCTGGTGCATGGCTCAGGGGCTACATGGGGACAGTGTCTCCAGCAGACCTTAATGTGACACTGGTGGTAGTGGCTGTTCGGCTCTGGCAGAGTTTCTGAGAAGGTAGGGAGGAATTACTGTAATAATAGTGTGTTTTGAAAAAGGCAGACTTTGAGGAAATGTTCAGTGAGATTTGGGTGGGTGGTGAGGGGAGCCCTGGCCTGAGCTGCTGTCTGGAAAATTTACTTTGAAAAAGTGAGATATTACTTAAAAACTAGTAATACAAATGACTGAAAGTCATTACATTTGTATACATAACTGGAGAAGCCAATGTGGCTGAGAAGGGAGTAGAGCAATACCAGAGATAGGTGAGAGATGGTTGAAGGCAGGGTGAAGGACCTTTCTGGGTTTTAAGTGGTTTTTGCTTTGTGAATTGTTTTTTGTTTGGTTGGGGTTTTTTTATTCCTGGTTTTGAGACTTTTCCACCTTTATTGAGGGTGGAAGGTCAGACTTCTGGCTGTGCTGCACACAGCCTTCCCAGATGGTGCAGTATGCTGCCACAGGCTCCTCTGGTCATGCTGTGTCCAGAGCCACTTCCCCACCAGCCCTTGATCCTGATGGGGGTTGTGAACAGGCACCAAATGGTTACTCACAAATCAGTGAATTGCAGTTGGGCTTCCCGAGCCAGGGGACATCTTTGTCCATCCTTGAGGAGCCAGAACAGGCAGAGGGCATTGTCAGAGACTATCTCTCTTAGCTTCTTGTATGATAGAACCCACAAAATTGCCCTCAGCCACCTCTGCTTGAAGCAAGATGTCTTGTATTTGGCTAAAGCATCCTATCCCAAGAGACATGGACAGATGTGAGCACTTCCCCTAGTAGTCCATCTTTCATTTGTGAAGGTTCAAACTGATCTTTGGCAGTGTATCTTCAGCTAGTGTGGTGTTTCCTTGTTGCTGCCTGCACCTAGGAAGGTAATAATTTAAAAATAGGAGAATAGTCTGAAAAGATCCCGTATACCGTAATTTTCCCCCAAATGTGTGAGGGAGGCAGAAATGTTTAGTGTGATCATGAAGAGTTTCTTGTTTGTGACTGTGTGTCCATTGGATCATAAGTCCTTCATCAGCCCTTCCTGGCAGGCTGCAGAGTGCCATACCTGGAAATCAGCCTTGTTGAGATTCACAGCTCCTGTAATTCTGGCAGCCTCTGCTCTTTTCCTGCAGGAAAGAGAGGTGCAGCAGCCCAGCAGAGATCATCTAGATGTTAATGAACATGTAGGCACCCTCATGGAGGCTGCAGTAAGGAAACTCTTCTGTGCTTGCATACTCTGGAGTGTGGGTTGCAAAAGCCCTGACAGATTTGGACTTGGGGTTAGAATGAGCCCATGTTTCCTTTGTGGAAATACAGGTAATTTAAACATGGCAGTTAAACCTATAGGAAATGAAGAAGGTGGTTTTGTGGTTTGATTTTATTCTGGAAATTCAAAGGAAGCAAGGGCTTAGGTGCTGATCATATATTAGAAGCTGGTTCAGGCTTTTTGGGGTGCCTGAAGACCACAGGGATGCATGTGAGTGACTGGAGAAGGAGAGCAGAGACTTGGCCTGGTAAGATTAATGGCTTGTTTCATTCAGGCAGAAGCCCCTAATGACTCAGTAGTAGCTACTCTGGGGATTTTACAGACAGGGTCAATGTCAAATCGGGAAGCTGCAGTGCAATTAATTTAAGCTTGGAAGTGTTTTCAAGTTAATTCATTTGCTGGGAAGGTTGGAGCTTTGCAGAGGGCTAATTTTAGAACTGTGTTGAAAAGGCTGAGATACGGTTCACTAACAAGGGGGAATGCTTTTATGGTGGCAGGGAGCTCCGTGAGACTCACTCAGCAAAACCTTCCAAACGCGTTAAGGTCTTTCCCCTGAGCATGCTGCCTTCACACATGTTGAGGTTAAGTACTTGCACAAAAACACTGTCATCAGCCGTGAGATAAGACCCTGTGGCTCCTCAGCCTCAGCTTTTAGGTAAGTCCAGAGTGTCTCTGCTATAGGTGTGCACTGGCGATGCACAGCAGCTCCATGCTTGGGAGGGGTGGTGAAGGAAAAGCAGGTTGTAAGTGGAAGCTTGGTAAATGAAGGGACTTGAAGCAATCCCCTGCATTTTTGAGGGTCCTGAACAGCATTCTCACTTACCATTCTTGGCACACAGTGAACAGCTGGTGCAGGGAGGGAGCAGGATGTTGCAAACAATATGTGCAGGCTCACTGCTGGCAGGAGGAGGGCTGGAGCAGACCTTCCCCAGCGGTGGTTTGTGCTCTGCTGGGTCTGCACAGAGTGGACTGGTAATGTGCTACACGGCCCTTCAGTCAAATCATTTGGAAAGAAAGATAACAAAACAAACCCTGCTATTTTGTCTCTCTTCAGCCTGGTTGCACATATTCATGAAATGGTGGAAACTTACTATTTTTGCAAACTGTGTTCCTGTTTGAGATGCAGTTGGTATTTGCTGACGTGTTTGTAGATATATTGGGAGGTGGAGAGGGAGGAGAACTAATAGGGAGACAGGCAGTCATACAAACATACGCACATGCAGAAACACATAGAGGCAGGCTGTGTAATTGCACAAGTCCTGTATCCTTGGGAAACCAGTCTACAAACATGGTTAAAAAAGAAAATAAGACTGAAGTAAAACCTGGGGGACAGGACATCTTGGTCTCTCTCATTTTATCATCTGACATCAGCTCCATGTCAGTATTGCTTCTCCCTCAGTGCTGGAGGGCTTGGCGTACAGAGATGCACAGGTGAGCTACAAGGCACTGTGCAGTCATAAGAGGTTTTCCTCTGGCTCTGGACCTAGGTGGATGAAGGAGGGAAAGTTGAGCTCTCCAGCCACCAGGAATAGACAGGAAAAAGAGTGCAAAGCAGGCTGCTGAAAGCTGTGCTGCCCCGAGGCAGTGTCCCTGGCACTTTGGAGGAGCATAAAGCATTTCCTGTAGGATGTCTGAGTCAAAGGAAAGCACTGGGTGCCCCTTGGATCACCCCTCATGCCAGCTGCTCAGGGCAGAGAGAGAAGCTTGCTAAGCAACCCCTGGCCAGAACATGCCTTTCACTTCCCAGTCCTGCCTTCCCTGCTGGTGGAGATGGGCTGAAAAGGTCTCATGGCATAAAAAAAAGGGTGTTTGCGCAGCCCTAGGGCTTTTGGCCCCACGGGATCTCAGAGTGGACAGCTTATCACAGAGGTAAAACAAGCTCTTGGAGACCAGTGGAGGAATTTGCTGGCTGTGGTGTGCAATTCCACACTGATACTGAGCAAGTTGGTGTGATGAAATAACCCTGGGAGTGCAGGCAGGCAGAGAGTCCCAGGGAGCTCTTCAGCAGATGGAGAGATGCTCTGAAGTGATTGGTGTTTGATGGTAGCCTGTGTTTCCAAGAGATTAGGATGACTGGTCTTCAGGCCAGTCCTTCCAAAAGCTGGGTGACACAGACACCTCTGGGCTTGTAAGTCCTTTGCAACCAAAACAACAGCTTAAACATGACATATTCCCTGTGCAGGACTGGATGAGGCTAACAGGAACAGGCTGCTGGTTGAGGAGAGGGGACAGGTAGTGGTATGGGGGTGTCCCTGTACTTGAATCCAGAAGGGGTCATGCACAGCTTTTCCCTATTTTGGTCTGTCATTAGCTGTTAAACCCCATTTAAATGAAATACATTTGGTTTCTGAACTGCTGATGTCCAGGAGGAGAGCTGGGGAGGAATTGCTCTGTATTGCCTTTTCTTCTGCCCCTCCCCTGAGCATCCATGGTTGCCCTCTGTGAGAGATGTTGTTCCACAGCAGATGATGCTTCTCTGATGCGTGCCCTTCTCCCATTGCCCCCTCTCCTACACAGCCCATTGCTCATGCTCTCTCTGTGGCCTTTCCAGATGTACTTCTGTGCAAAGTGAAGAGTGAAACTTGTGTGAGTGCTTTGGTTTCATCTGCCTTTGGACAGCTGCGTCCAGACTGGCTTGCTGATCCTTGGGGCCAGACCACGTACCAGTGTTCCCACATTTTCCCTCTGCTGCCAGCTGAGTGTGGATGGATGCTGTGCTGTGGCTTGGTGCATTACAGGTTGGCAGTGCTAATCAGCAAACCCTGGATCCTTTTTGGGGTAGGGTGTGGGCCAGAGGTCCTGGGTGTAGGGGTGGGCTTTGTTCTTGGCAGCTCCTACTGTGAGGAAATTGCAAAGCCGGTATAATCCTTGTTGGCAAAGTTTTTCTGAGGTTTCTGAGCTCAAGCACACACCCTAGAGCTGTTGCACCTTTGCCCAGGGCTCTTCTAGAAGTACTTTGCAGACTGATGAGACAGAGGTCATTGGGGCTGTAGTTTGGGTTTGTCTGCTCCTTCCCTACCTTCCTACAAGTAATTCTTCCACTGCAGCTGTTGTGCATATGAAAGGTCAGTCTTAAAGGCTCTGTCTGCTCTCAGACTGCACAGGACAAGCACTGGCTTCCTGGCAGTGTGGGACAGGCATCTTTGCTCCTTAAAATAAAAAGTGGCAAGCAAAAAGTCATTTAAATTATCCTGAAATGCTAGACCTTGCAGACACAAAAAGGTAAAAGAGTTGGAGGCAACCCTCCCCCAAACCTAGATAAGATGGATGGCACTCCTTAGAAAAATCTGTTCATGGATGCTGCATTCTTGCTACCCCAAGTGTGCTTACTCCTGTGCATGGTGCAGTGCCAGGCCAGGACTTGGGCTTCTGGATTTGCCCATATATTCCCTGCATGGCTTTGGGCAGCACTTCCAAATATTTCTGTGTCTTTTTTTTTTTTTTTCTTTAACTATGTGAAATTTAGGATGAACACCTTGATGTCTTTGTGGTCATTAATAAACTGCGAAGCCCTTAGATGTCTTCAGAAGGAAGGTGCTGGCCAACAGAGGCTGTGATTGCTGTGGGAGGGAGATGTCAGCCCCATTCAGCCCAGAACACAGCCAGGACCTCCAGTTAGTGGGGTTTCAGGCAGGGTGTTGAAGGCCACTTGGGTGAAACTTTCTGTGGGTCTGGGACCTTAATCAGTGTTTAAACACTGTATAAACACCCAGGGCAGATAACCGAACGCATGTGAAGCCCTCTGGGCAAGCTGCTGATGAAGGAAAGCAAGTGCAGAGAGAGCAGGAGCAGCACTGGTGAGGGCGGCTGCAGTCCTTGGCATGGTGTGTGCTCCCGTGATACAGCCTGGCCCTCCCGTGCTAAGTGAGTGCTACTGGCTCCATCCCGTCCTGCAGCCCAGATATGCTTCAGAGCTCTTCAAAGGGATAAAAATATATATTTAATCTGAGGCAGCCGCCTTTTTTTGTGTGGTACATATTTCTCGTAGCTCTGGAAGTGACAGGTTGTTTTTCAGCTCCTCTGTTTCTCAGCTGTCTCGGCAGAGGTGCCTAGAGGTCTCAAACCAGATTCCCGAAAATTTTAGCACTGGAAATTGGTAGTTGCTTTTGGAAATGTTGGCGAGACGGTGCAGCTCCCTACAGACGTTAACTGATGGCCATTTGAACAGGTTTTTTCTTCAGCCAAGTCCTCGCCCCATTGAAGCCAATGGGAATTTTCCTTGAAAAAGGCCATAAAGAAATCGTTTTCTTGGCAAGGAGAGAGGTATTTCATGGACTCTGCAGCAGTGTTCAGGAGAACTTCAGCTATCTGCTTGGATTCCTGACACACTTGTCCCACCCTGTGCAAAGCTCTCTACCTTTTGATCCAAAATAACACAGGAGATGTTTTCCACAAGCCATAGGAAAGAACTATAAAACAATTGTTTTGGAGTTTGGCACCACTCCCTTACAGATACATTTAGTGTGAATTGAAATTGGTCAGCAAAAAGGCGTTGGCCAGGATGACAGACAGATTAGGGCTGTGTATCTTGAGGGTATTGCATGCCTGCCCATCCCATGCTGGTAGGGGTGGTAGGTGGCTTCTTTAGTTCATGGATAGTCATAAACAAGCATGACTTGCATCTTTTGGGCAGCATTAAAAAGCATTATCTGGCTGTAAGAGGGGTTGTTTGGCTGGTGGCATGCTCTCTGTTCTCCTGATCTTGAGTCTTTATCTCTCTACTCTTTTTTGTTGTTCCCCTGCCCTTTTGCCCTTTCAGATGTGGTCCATCACACCTGGTGCTCAGCCTCCTCCTATGCATGCAGTTTGTCCTGAAAGGAACACTGGTGCTTTGCACATGGGGCCAGCCTCTTCTGTCTCATCTCCCTTCCCCTGTGATGAAGCCACCCCTGGAAGCTCCAAGTCAGGATAATTTCTCCTAAGAGCAGCACCAGATTTGGGAGAGGGAAAAGCTGTGATGGGGCTCTGGCATCAGCCCCAGGTGAACCAGTCCAGCTTGGCAGCAGGGTCAAAGGCATGGCTCACCAGGGCTGACTTGGCATTGGAGAGGAGAGCCTGCAGTCAATAGCAGCTAGACCTTCCTGGCCTCTGATCCAGTCTTGCTCCTGTGATGGTGCCTGGGGAGCCAAGACCAATCTCTCCTGTCCCTGGGTGTGTTCATGCACATTGGCTTGCACGCTCCACTCCCATCGGTGGTTTTCTTTGGGCTGATATTTGTTAGCATTGGAAAGTGAGAAAAATGAGCAAAAATATTATCAGAGGCAGGTTTTGTGAATGAATCAGCTGACAAGAGGCTTACCAGCTCGCCTGCATTTACTAGCACAGTGCTTATTTGGGCAGATGTCTATATATTTTAGTTGGAGGCAGGAAGGGGTGAGAATGGATGGGGGAAGACATCACTTCCAGTTTGCTGCTTTTCTGTCAGTTTGTACCATCTTTTTCTGAATGAAGCAAGGGACTGCAGTGTGTGTGAGAAGCTGCCCTGCTGCTGCCCTTTTTCTGCTGTTGTTGACAACTTGGGGGACACCAAGGAGAGGAGCAAAAAGAAGTCAGAAGGCTAAAACTCTACTAAGCAGCTTGTTGAGGATCAGGGCCTGGCCAGCCTTGCCCATCTCTTCATGGTGCTTTTTTATTTGATCCTCTCTAAAGGCAGCCTCATGGCATTCTCTCTTCTCACTGTGTTTCTAATTAACAGGGAGACTGGTGTATAAACAGAATATTCCTGCTCAAAATACTGCTTGTCTGACTCCTAGGATGATGGCCAGATGGCAATCACCAGATAGCAGCCTAGACTTTGAGCTATCTGGCTATTAAACCTGGTCTCAGTTCTCATCTGGAGCCAGACTTGAGGAAAGTAATGGACTTTGCCAAATTGATTTTGCCCCATGTTTGCTTTTCAGTTGCTACCTAAGCAGCTAAAAACGTGCAGACCAAATACATTTAGTATTTCTGGAAATGGTGAAGTTCAAAAAGAAACTGGACAAATCCACTGAGGGATGGGTCTTTTGGTGGCTTTTAAATCCTGTGGATCAGATGCAGTCTTCAGCCGTGAAGGTGCTTTCACTGCTGGTCTGCAGCACAGACTGGGAATGGTCCTTCTGCTCCCAAGCAGCTGCTGTTAGTCTCTCATGAATGGCAGGCTGGGCTGCATGGCTCTTTAATCCAGCCCACCTGGGCCATCTTGGCCATCAGGCAGCTGCATGTTTGCTGAGTAAGTTCAGACAAAACTCTTCTCGCAGTTTCTCCTTTGTGAGCTTGGGGTTGTAATACCTGAAAAGAGCTTAGAATGCTGTGACAGGAATAAAATATTTTCTATTACGATTTTTCACTCTGTCATGACAGTAGGGCTATGCCCTGACAAAACATGTATGATGCAGATTCTGAAAAAAAGAACTGTTAACATCTGTAAATGCTCTGTATGCTTGGTCCTCCGAGAAGCAGTAGAGATCCATAAATTAAGTACTATTACTTGAGCTAAAGCATTGCTTGCCCTGCATCATGCCCAGTTTGATATGATTTCTTTGCCTCTAAATAAGTGCCTGAGTTCCATGATGCTGGAGTGCTGAAATTGGAGGTGCCAGAGAGAATTCTGACGCTGGGAGGTTGGGTGCTACAGTCCTACTTTGGCAATACTGAAAGACACTTCCTGTTTGTCACCACAACCAGAGCAGCCTGGTCTGTCCCCTGGTGTGGTACCTATGGAGCTGCTGAAGAGGTCTTATATGGGGAGATACCTACAGAGATGTACAAAGCCTGGCCTGGGTTACTGCACTGAGAGGTGATGTGTATGTGTGGGTTTGATCCTAATTTGGGCTGGAAGGGACCTCTGGAGGTCTTGCTTCAAGTCCTAGCTTAATGCAGGGTCAACTTCCATAATGCAGGGTCAACTTCTATATTATATTCAGCAGTAGTATTAGATATGCTTGCTCAGTCAGATCAGAGCAGGCAACAAGGAGGGATCAGCTGTCACCTTCTGGGCTCTTGGAGCAAACAGGAGGAATTGAAATCTGTCCTCATTGCCACTGCAAAGTCCAAAGAGACTGATGTGTGCAGCATTGTGACCATCATGTCCTGCTGTGGCAATGTTTGCTCTCACAAATTCCTGGTGAATTGGGAAAATGCATAAAGCACAGAGCAGAGGAGATGGAAAAAGTCCAGAAATCCCCAGATTTCTGCTAACTAATTTTGAAATGGCTGAACTAGCTGGGATCTTGTGGCTTTCAGCAATGGCAGAGTTGTCAGTGTTCCACTGTCAGCAGAAGTGGCCAAATGCAGAAGTACGTAGAAGCTAAAAGTGAGTAACAGTATACAACAAACAGTGGGAAAGATGGTATGGCAAGGATGATGATCACTGAAATGGCAGGTTCTTCAAAGGATGTTTGGGTGGCCACAGAACAGAGGCAAGGTATTTTTGCAAGCAGGCCTGAGAATTTGTTTTAGCACGTGAATATTGAGTAAGTATTCCTGGAGATACTCTGGGGGATGATAGATGGACTCAAGGTATTCTATATAATCTCTGTGGTTTTAAGTGTTTGAGCTGCAGTACACTTGGCATCTCTAAACCAACTGGACTTCCATTGGGAAAACAGCATGCTTGGGAAGTCATTTAGGAAGTCACAGAAAAGCCAGAAAGAACTTCTCCAGCAGTGATCTCCCCTGCTCTCTAAACCATCTTTCAGAGTGGCGATAACTCCAGAATGAAAGGATCTATTCTCACCTTCCAGATGAAAGAGCTAATGCAATTTAAAATTTTTGCATGCAATGATTTTATGGCTTGGTAACCAGCCATGTCTGAAAATGATCCAGGGCAAGATGAACACGTGAGGCAGCACCTGACTGAGCTGGACACTTTCCTTGTCTGCCCTGTCTCCTGCAGATAATGGTGATGACCGGTCCGAGAGCATTCTTGCTGAGAACCACGTGGATGGCACCGTGGGGATCTTGAGTGGAGCTGGAGGGAGGAAGCCCATGAAGACGGGCATGAAGGAGCTGGCAGTGATGAGGGAGAAGGTGAACGAGCAGCAGCGGCAGATGGGCAAAGTCAGCAAGGCTCATCACAACCATGAGGACTCCAAAAAGTCACGGCTGTCGACGGGCAGGGTGAGAGGGCAGGGCTGTGGGGAGCTAAGGGGGGCAGGTATGGGCTCACTGGGAAATGCTGAATGCAAAGCCTTAATGGCACCTGCAATAAATTGCCTTAAAAACAGAATAAATAAATAGAAAGAAAAAAGAGGGGAGAAGAAAAAGAGGAAAAGCAAACATTTTTGGCCTGATGCTGGACCCAAACATCTGATGAACTTTGATGTGCTGGTCAGGAGGCATTATTTTCAATGCAGCTTCACCTCTGGAAGGGAGCTTTTGCTGGCTCAACACCCACCTCTGCAGGGGTGCAGGCATGCCCTGTGCCCATGGACTGGCTTTCTCACACCCTTTGTTCCTAAGTAGGCATGGCCAAAGGGGATTCGAGGGAACAGAAGCGGAGCTGTCTGCCTGCTGCAGGGCAGCCCCAGTCCAGGTTAAGGGAGGCCACAAGCCCCGAGGATGAGCTGTGTGATTGTCCTGTAGCAGGGAGAGTAGTGCTTTAACTCCTCCCTGTCTCCTTCTTGCCTGTCCCTGTCTCTCTGTTACCCAGTTCTTGGCCGTGGCTTCCCTCTAGTGGGAATCTTGATCAAGGCAACTAGATGGAATGGGAATGGAGGTGGAGATGGAAACCCACCTGAAAGGGGTACACAATATACATCCCTGTAAACATACAGAGTATTAATATTTGGGGAAAACAGGGACAGAAAGGAGCTTTAAAAGAGTCCTCATGCCTTCCAAGGACTAGGCAAAACAGAGGTTCAAAATAAAATGCAGGCACCATCAACTTTGAGAGTTCACACATTGCTGCTGCTCCTTTGCAAAAAAAAAAAAAACCTCACCCACTGCAAAAGCAGAGAGGTATGGACTCAGTTTGGCTCACATCAGGCATATTTCATCCAGACTGCCTTGGCTGGAAGCCCCGTCTGGAAGCTGCTGTGGAGCAAGAAGAACGCCTCCAGAGGCTGGCTTTGGGTTCTCTCATTCTGAGGTCTTCCTCTCCCATGGAGTCTCACATGCCTTTGAGTTGCACTTCTGGGCCAAAACTGTATCACAGGTGTGCACTCTGGGCTGTGCTTATGGAAACCCTCCTGGTCTGTCCAGGCTAGCCCTGCATCATGTCAGTTGTCACCACCAGTGGGAGCCATGCTAGCCAGTCTGAGGTTTCTCCTTCTCTCTGTATCCAGGACTTGGGTGCTGGTATTTTGTTGGCTCTTGGCCACATCAGGTACATGGGAGAGATGTGCATGTCTATGCACTACTTTGATTTTGGGTGCCTGGAGGTGAAGTCTGCAGCAGGATGCAGTGGCAAACCTGTATCTTTAGGGATGCACACATATGTTCATCCCTACTGATGTTCCCATTGTCTGCAGTGTTGATGATGAATGGTACCATTGTCCTGATATATTTTTTTTTTCTGCTTTCTGGGCTGTTTTCAGACCCCTTGTCAGCAGGAGCTGGATCAGGTCCTAGAACGCATATCCACCATGCGGCTGCCAGATGAGCGAGGGCCCCTGGAGCACCTCTACTCCCTTCATATCCCCAACTGTGACAAGCATGGCTTGTACAATCTCAAACAGGTAAGTGGGGAGAGTGGGAGCTCTGGGGCTGTCTCATGCTTCCAGCAGCAGCAGCCCTTGGCTTACTGTCTGTATCACCATGTGCAGACACAGAACATGCCTAGTACAGGACTGGGCTGATACCCTGCACGCAATGTGAGGTGTGGGGTAAACAGCAAATGCTGCATGTGGCATGGACAGGTTTAGTTATACCCAGGTGCATCTGCAGCCACAGATTTGCAAGGGGAGACGAAATCCACATCCACACATGGCTGTGGGCAGTCCAGAGATGGAGAATCAGTTTAGTTCTTCTTCCCCACAAGAGCTGCTTATCTGTCCAGGTCTATTTTCATGAACTTTGAGCCAAGTCTTGTCTTATCTGGGCCCTGATGCAGGAGAAAAGCAGAGAGGGACTGAATGCTGGCCAGTCTTGCAGACAAAGCAAAAAGCACTTCTGGGAGTCAGGAAGGTTTCTACTGCACTTCACTGGTTTCCCTCCACAAGTCAAGGCTGGTCCTAGAGCTCCAGGAGGGATTCCTTCCAGGCAAGGTGGGGGTTGGGGTGCAGCATGCTTCTGAAGGTATTTATGGGACCCAGAAGGACTCAGACAACTTGTGTGTCTGAATTCTGACTTCTTGGCTTCATCTGTGCAAAACCACCAGGTGTCAGTGGCTGAGGAATGGGGAAAAAACTGCCAGGAAAAAAAGCAGAACAACCAGCTGGTGCAGGGTTGACTGGACTCACCTGTGAATAGTACCTGGATATGAGGATCCCTTATAGATGAGCCTTTGGAGGAGACTCATGCTGTTTTCATGGCTAGGCCTTTGACTTAGGGCTACTTCTACCCTTTGATCAGAAGCATTAAATTTAAAAAATGGGATGCTCAGAGATAATCTCCTTCTGTCCCTTCTCCTGTCTCTGGATCCCCCAGGATGAGCACACTTGGAAGGGCCGGATGGAGCAGAGCTGGCAAATGGTCTGTAAGATGAGCCGTGTCTGGGGAATGAGCCCAGACATTGCAGCGATGCTTTGTGTGCTACAGAAGAAAAAAGAGTCTCTGCTGCTCCTTGTGTCTGGGGAACAGGTCAGCCTGCACTGGCCTGCTTAGAGTAACCTCTGCATCTCCCGCTACACCCTGTTCAGAAATGTATCTGCTGGGGATGCAGGGATGAACATCAGGTTCAAAGTGCCTGCAGCACTGCAGGGAGGAGGAGGACAATAGCCATTAGGCCAAGAAACTTCACTCCAACAAGACTAGGAGGACAGAGTCCAGGTCCAGATGCATCATGGTCCTTAACTTCTGTTCTGAGATTACTGAATCTCTTTTTGGTCTGGCTGTGGGGGCCTTGATCTGATATTTGTTTAGCCTAATCTGCAGGTGAGAAGAATCTTAAACAGCTCCTCTGTCAGTCTGTCTCATCCCTCTTTCCCAAGGGATCTTTGTCTCTTTGGATGCTTTCATCCACAGTTGGCAAAGGATGATGCATTTCAGGGACAGTTTTCCTTCCGGTTCATTAAAATTGGCTTCTTGGTCCCTGGGGAAAGAGGTTCAGCCCTCATGCTGGACTGCTGGAGTAACACTGCTAGTGCAGTGTAGGCCCTAGGGGGTTTGAGTACAGCATCCCATGGACCTTGCCTAAATCCAGTCTAGTGCCAGATCACCAGAGAAACCCGAGCTCTGCCAGTGTTGGGGCTTTGGGCTGGCTGACCAGGGAAGTGGTTTGTTTTGTCCCTCTCTTCACTCTGGCTCCTGTTCTGTTCCTCTCCACACAGTGCAAGATGTCGGTGAATGGGCAGCGTGGCGAGTGCTGGTGCGTGGACCCCATCCACGGGAAGGTGATCCAGGGTGCGCCCACCATCCGTGGGGACCCCGAGTGCCACCTCTTCTATACAGCCCATGAGCAGGAGGACCGGGGAGCACACGCCCTGCGGAGCCAGTAGACAGATGTGATCCTGCTGGCTGGAGGTGGCTCACTGTGGCCCCAGTGCTGGATTTCACATGGGTTTCAGCATGTCTCTTTAGGCTCTAGAAGAGACTGGGGTTGGGTCCTGCGTGCTGCCCTCCTTCCTCAGCTGCCTAGTTCCTGGGGAGGGGAGGGATAATGGGAGGGGAAAGGCGATGGGGGGTTTGCAAGGAGAAGGGACTGCTTTTCTTAGTCTTTCATCCAACATAAACCAGAGAACTGGTCTTTTTTGCTCCTCCCCCTGCAGCCCTACCCTCCCTTGCTGTTCTGCGGCATCTTTCTGCACCCTCCAGCACAGAGTGCCGTGTGCTCCCTGACCCCTCCCAGGGGAAAAAAATCCCTTGCTATGGGTGGGAGAGGGTAAAAAAACAAAGAGCCCAGCCTTTTCCCCTCTTTTTATCTCTTCCCTAAGACCAAAGACTGTAAATACTGTCACCTGCCTCTTGTGTTCTGCCAGTCAGTCCCCTGTGCCCCAGCCCAGCCATCAGTCCTGGCATGGGATGCAGTGTGGGAGGGAGGGAAGGAAGAAAGACCCCAGATTCCCAGCTAGAAGATAACCACAATGGCTGGGATGTGTTCCCCAAGGAGGCAGCAGCGAGGGAAGGGCTAAGAGACAGCTGCCACCCTGCCCCCTAACAACACTCCTGGGTGTTTCCTTTCCTTGTGCTGGGGCACAGCCAACTCCACAGGGACCCAGCTTCAGCTTCTGGTCCAGAAGCATGGGGCCTTTGGGTGACAGCAAAGCTAAATGCCTGCTTTTCCAGGGGATTCGAAGGGCTTTTGCACAGTATTTCTTAGGATCAGCTTATGCCGAGGGAGCTAAAATGAACTTGCTGAGGCTGGGTGGAAGGATGCCTGTGTAGATTTAGGATAACAAGCCAGGGAATGTCTCTCTTTCTCTCATTCATTTTTTCTTTATTTCTAGATAGGAGAAAAAAAACCCACCATCTAAAACCTGCGTTCCAAGCAGCTGCCCTTGTCCCTCCATTTTTGCTTGGGACTGAAGTGAGCATCTGTTATTCAGCACATAACTTTTTCTTTTTGTAAGTAAATTACAGTATATATCTTGCTTTGTAAAGGCCCTCACACGCACACACACACACTCCTCTGCACACATACACATTTGTATAGATGAAATCTAAGTGATTCCAGGTGCTCTGAGTGGTTTTGTGCTGGACATGCTGATAAGAGATGTGTCTCTGCTGTTAATTCACCTGTTGATTTCTTTCTGTACAGAACACAGTGATGCTGAGAATAAATAACTTCCCCATTGCCTAAGCAAGGAGGTTTTATTATTTTCTTCCTTATTTTTTTTAATATGGATGTCCTTTTTGGAGAAATTGCAAAAACCCTCTCTTTAGAGTAAAAGTCTTGGGCTTTCCTTAAATGGTTTGTTGTTTCTTGTCCCCCTTCTTGGACCCAAGTGTGAAGGGCACAGGTGGGCTCTTTCAGATCCTGCTCAAAGCCCCACCCAACCTGGCCTTGAACAAAGGCACTCATGATTTTGCAGGGGTTTGGAGATGGCAGTGGGGGAGATAGGGGAAGGATCCGCTTTGGAAAGTCGGGAGTGGTTATATGTGGATATGTATGAATGGGAGCACATGAAAGAAGAAGAAAACACACCTTCATGCAAAACCAAGTAACTGTAAAAATGATGCTGCCTGTTTTCTGTTAACATCTGAGGGTATTCTGCTTTTTCATATAAAACTTGCACATGCTGGCTCTCATCTGGTTTGTACTTTGTTTTGTGTAGGAATAGGGAAGTTTTCTTATGTGTTGGCCATTTTTTTCTTTTGAAAAATCTGAGCTACGTCAAGTTGGAATAAATTAAATAGGATACCAGGAAAACTGTTGTCTTTCACATCCACAGTTCTCACAGGACACGTTCCTTTGCCTGAAGCATCGCACGCAGATTTGTCCCTGTTCATACTTTGTCCATGGCCGATAGGCAGTAATGGGAGTTGATCGTCATATTGTTACTGGCCCCAGTTGTGTGAGCAGTGAGGAACGGGTGTCACCCAGCCTTTGCCTGGCTGTATTCCTGCTGTACACATAGGTCCTTGTGAATCTGTTGGGAAGGTGCAGGGAGGTACAGGCTTTGTGTGCGACCAGAGTTTGGCTGAGCTGCTCCACTTGTGGGGCTGTGGAGAGAGGTCCTGCACCTTCTCCCAGGGGGTGAAGTGCTGCCACAGGGAGTGTGACAGCAGAGCTTGGTGTTGGGACATCAGAGAGAGGCAAATAGCAATAAAAAACCTCCACACTACATTCAATTAAAATCGCAGCATTGAAGGAGAGACCTCGTGTTGGCCCCAACATCCAGCATCCGGGTGGCTGTCGTTTCCCTTTGGACTCCCCAAAAGGAGGCAAAACCACTGAGCTTCTTCTCCTTCTGCTTTCTTGTATCCCCTGCCAGGAGTTTGGGACTGACATGTGTTGAGGGGCTGGCTGGTGGTGAGAAGCACCAGGAAACTATGGGGACAGGGGCCAGTGAGCGCATGGGGCTGCAGGAGAGGGGAAGGAGTACAGGCACGATGGGGGGGGTGCAATGTAAGCTGAAGAACGTGGGAAAATGAGAAAAATTAATAAATATCCTGTTTTGTGCCTTTGGGGGGAGTTGAAGGTGGCTCAGGTGAGGCTGAGTAGCAGGGTGGGGCACAAGAATGCTCCAAGCCAGGTGCTGCCCAGAGAGGACTGGAGGTGACAGAGATGCCCAAGCCCAGAGCCCAGCAGTGTCTGGGGCCACCCTCCCGTTCAAGGGCTGGAGGGGAATAAACAGAAGTTGTGACACCTTCCACTAGACCAGGCTGCTCAAAGCCCCACCCAACCTGGCCTTGAACACTCCCATCTTGGGGTTGTCCACAACTTCTCTGGGCAACCTGTTCCAATGCCTCATCATCCTCACAGTGAAGAATTTCTTGCACAGTATTTTTAGTACAAAAACTTGTGCAATAGTATAATATAAACAGTGATATTTAATATAAAGCACATCATTAGTGTAAGAACGTGTGCACCTGTAGCTACTTACACGTGTGTATACACCTCCAGCTGTCCGTAGGGATGGGATTAATTAGCCCGTAGCTGATTAATTGGCCCGTAGCTGAAGGCGGGGGGGCACGGCACTAACTTTTTGGATGGAAAGCCCAATTTCAGGGCCTCTGGAAGCGGCAGCGCCGCGGCCCTGCCCGGCCGGGCGGGCGCTGAGGGTACCGCGGGCGGCGCGTGGCGCCGCCTAGTGGCGGCTCGGCACGGCGCGGCTCCCGCCCCCTGCGCTGCCCCAGGGGTGTCCGTGAGGGACACGGTGTCCGTGGGGGGACAGGGTGGCTCTGCCAGCCCCATGTGCGGCAAGATGGGTGCGGGATGCGTGTTAGCACAGCCCTGGCAACCTAGTGTGATGCTGGCAGGTGAGTGGAGGGGAAGAGGAGCACAGAAGAGTGAGATCAGGGGACGAGTGGGAGAATGAAGGGTGATGCGTGGGCGGTGGGACAGGGTCAGATCCAGCTCCAGGGAGCGAAGTGGGGTAAGCCACCAAGAGCTACAAAGAGCTACCACAGAGTGTTTGAGGACCACGGCCTGGCTGGGCTGAGCAGCTCCAGGGATGTTCCTGCACACCGGGACTGGGGCAAATCTTCCAGCGACCTCAAGAGGTCTGAGGCTCAAATAGCACGTCTGATCCCAAGCTGTGGCGCTCAGTTTGAGATACCTTTTAGGGGCTTAACCTCACTGGTTGCCAGGAACTTTACCCTGGTAAGGCAGTTGAATGTGTGCGCTGTGCCCCACGGCCACATCCTTGCAAAGAAAATTAAAAAAAAAAAAATTGTAGCTCTGCTTTCAAGAAGCTGTAAAGTTAAACTTGCAACTTTTACCACCACCCTAGCAGATTGCTCTAGTATCAAAAGCTTCCCTAAAGCACTGCCACCATTTTACCCCATGCCCTGTACCTCCCTGAGCACCCTGGTGAAGCTGGCTGAGCCCCTCAAGGGACCCAACACAGGTGGCCATGGATGCTTGGGGCTGGAGCAGCTCACTGGCAGGCCCTGGCACACAGATGCTCCATGAGGGTCAGGCACAAACTAACTGAATGCATAACTTTATTAAATAAATGCTTTGTCATGAGAAAAGACAAAGATCAAAGAGTAACATAAATTATAAGTTGAATAAATAGTATACAGCAATCTTCACTTTTTAATAAAATGTGAGATTTTTTTTTTAAGTACAAAATGCTAAACAGAGCATTAAGCTCTTCTTCCATTGTCAGTTTTTCACAAACTGCTTTTTTTTTTTCCCACCAGTAAGATTATGAGTATTTCTTGTTTACTGGAAAAAAAAAAACAAAACAACAAAACCAAAACGAAACAACAGAGCTACCGTATGTATGTAAAGCTATAAAAAGCTACCGTAAAATGTGTAGTGAGTATTGCTTAAAGATAAAAACCAGGCAGGAAACTCGGAATCTGGTGTGTTTTAACAACTGTGTTAGAACGGTGGGTAACGTGCGCGGTGACGTCTGTCCCGGTGGCAGTGGTGGGGGCTGGTGGGGCTGGGGAGGGGGCCACAGCAGGCAGGGCTCCTAGCCAGGGCCAGGACAGCAGTCTAGAAGCGAGGTGAACTGGCAGTTCTTTAAATATACAATGCTCCATTTGGGGGGGAAAAAAAATCAACAACAACAACAACAAAATAAAACAAAAAAAGAAAACTAAACCAACAACGAAGAATTTTCATGGGGAAGGCGGAGAAAAGGGGAAGGGGGGAGAGAGCGGAGAAATAGTGCAAAATGCTCTTGTACTAGTGGTTTTCAAAGTCCACTGCAGTACAGACAAGGGGTAGCCCAGCCACTGAGTGCCACTCGCCAGGCAGATGTGGTGGAAGGGCTGTCCTGAGCCATCCTTGTCCTCTCCTTCCCAGCTCGCATCCCAGATACTGACATGGGCTCGGCGCAAATACTGTAGCCAGAGACCCCTGAGCCTCACGACCCCCCGATGCACAAATTCCAGCATCTCCTGGTGTGCCTCAACCCTCCCTAGCTTCCAAATCTGCCCCTTTTGGTTCTCTCATCCTAAATGCAAAGGGGTGCTGCTGGGTGCTGAGAACGGGAGCACCTCATCACTGCCACCCCAGGGGGTTACCAACCCCTCCTGAAGTCACCCTCATTCCCAGCCCGACCCAGGCTCCAACCCCAAGTCCTAAATATTAGTGCAGCCTGTAAACAGCCTCGTCCTGCTGGGGATCCTTGAGGGAGTTGGCAGCTGGGGGGGATCACCTGGTGCCCCGTCCTGGGAGCCAAGGTGATCTGGGGGGCGAGGATAGTGCAACCCAAATGCCCATCATTCCCCCCCCCAGGTTCATGGGGACAGAACAGGCAATGCCATCCCAGCATGGGATGTGCAGGGACGAGGGAGGCTGTGTGGGATGGATTTTGGTACTCTGGGTTCCCAGGGCCACGTAGACTTGCTTTATAGGGAGAAGACAGAGTTGCCCTGTGTCCCCTTCCCAGTGTCCGTGGTGGCCTCATGTGACACCACCCAGGGCCCTGTGAGCTAACCCACACCCTGCAAAAGCATCCTCCCCAAAAGGCAAGGTCCATGGGGAACTGCTGCCCTCTGCCTGCTCCCATCCTACCCCGGGGGCACGTTGCCTTTCTCTGCAGCCAAAGGCTTTCAAGTTTTGGGAAATTAAACAACAAAACAAACAAACAAACAAGAAAGAGGAAGAGAGAAGGAAGGAAGGGTCCTGGGAAAGGTGGTACTGGCCAATAACAGTCAGGAGGTTTTGCACAGGGATCAGCAAGCGGACAGTGTCAACAATCGTGACCAGTGGCCCTTGGGGTTAGCACAAGCTCCTCCTCCTGCTGTCTTCACCCCACTCTTCACCCCACTTGTACCCCAGTATTAACCCACCACTCTGGTTAAACCAACCCTGCTCCATCAGTCCTGTAGAGCCTGGAGGGGTCCCTCTCTCAGCCCCCACCATGCTCCCCTCCAGCAACATGGGGGTTACCCCACTCCAACAGGCTTTTCTGGGGGCAGATCTACATTTGGTGGCACACTTCCTTCTTTTCAGCACGGGAAGGTGCTTTGTCCCCAGATTGAAATGTGTTCCGCTGGGTCTCCGTGGAAGTCCATCGGCAAAACTCGCCCCCAGTGTCACTTGGAGGGAAATAAACACAGGTGTCCAGTCCTGCCCTCCGTCAGGGTAATGTCCTGGTGGGGGGCCCACGGGGTGCTTAGGGGAGTGATGTCATCTCATGGGAGGCTATGAGGGCTCCCAACATGTGATGGCAAGAAACCTTCACCAGAACCCCGTAGTGCTGAATCCCCCTTGTCCCATTCCCACTGGTGGGGCCCCAGTGGTGCTGTGGACTTCCATTTTTCTCTGCCCAGGTCCAGGAAGCTCAAGGGGATTTGGGGGTGCAGGAACCATCCCCCTGAGATCAGCTGTGTCCTTTGGCCAGTGCTGGCTGCCAGCTCCAGCTGTGGCAGTAGGATGTGGTTCCCAGTGGGTGTGCTTCCCTACCGGAGCACCTAGACCCGACAGCTCCCTTTCTTTCCTTCCCTTCGCTGCAGGATCTCCCCCCAGCACCAACATCGTGGAGACCCTTGTCACGGATAAGCAAGAGGCAAGAGTCCCAAAATCAAATGCAAACATCAAAAACAAATGAGTCAGGAAGGCAGCCCAGGGCTGTCCCAGTATGCCCAAGGCAGTGGGTCTCCATGGTGCGGTGGCTGCTGTCACTTAACAAGGAGATGGGTCCCAGGTTAAAGGAAGAGCCCATCCCAGGATCTTACTGCAGGGTGGTGGGAATCAGCCGTAGCAACATGAGCAGTATCCTCAATGCAAAAGGATGGAGACTGGTGTTCTCCTACCCACGGGGAAAGCTGTAAACCAGCCTTAACAAAAAAACATGATGAAACAAAGTGGAGGTTTGGGGTTTTTTTTTCCCCTGGAGCAAACCACATTTTTGGCTGTGAAAAAACAACAAAAAAAATCTCCATAGTTGGTCGTCTTTATGGTGGCAAAGGGTGGTGGAGAGTTTTGGCCCTGATTCCCCTGTCCCCATGTAGGGATACTTCAGTCTGAACAGTGATGCAGCCCTCAGTGTTGATGAGGCCCTTATTCCACAGGCACCGATGCTCCTCCGTAACTCTGCTTCTGTGCTTAATCCAGCAGGTTATTATTTGTTTTTGGGAGGGGCAGCATATCCCCCAATTGCATATTACACTGAAACCTCCAGATTTCAAGGTGAAGTGTTGCAAGGAGGGAAAGCCACGTCAATGCACACACATGTGCACACAGGTTGACGAACACTTTCACACCTGGATGGACAAAGGTCAGAGTCCTGCTTGTCCACGAAGATTTCTGACCTTCCATTCAAGACGAACTGGACAGGGAAGACTGTATTTCCTTTTCGGATGATTTTTTTTGAAGCCCACAGATATTTTCTAGGGGTATTTGTGCTGTTGCAGGATCTGTGTTTCCCTCCCCAGCTCATTTCCTGACACAAAGCCAACAGTGCCATGCCTCCTCCCTTGCTGAAATCTGCCTGGGTTGGGGGCAGTCCTTTGAGATGGAAATCAAATCAACTCAAGTGAGTCCCAGCAACATGGAGAGGACACTCTGGAGGACTGCAAGGGGAACGCTGGTGGCCACAAGATTTTCTCTCAAGACCCTTCAGAAATCAACTAGCTAACACGAAAAAAAAAAAAAACTTGAACCTGCCCAAAACCCATACTGGAAAATCACCAACTTGGAGAGCTTCCTACATCGGGGTGACCTCTGCTTGTGGCAGAGTGGTGCAGGCAGCGTTGGGGAGAGGTGCAGGTTGGCAGAGTGGCCATGGCTGGTTTGTCTCTGGCTCTATCCTTTCCTTGCTGAGTCCTTGTTGTCAAAAGGCTGTTGTAGATTCCGAGTCCTCAGTTTCTTCAGGGTTTATTTTTCTCTCTTCTCTTTTTTTCCTTTTCTGTTCTCTTTTTTCTTTTCTCTTCTTTTCTCTTCTATTTTTTCATTTTCTTTTTTTTTCTTTCTTTTCTCTCTTTTTACTTTTCCTTTCCTTACTCATCTTCTTTCTTTCTTTCTCTTTCCCTGTTTTTCTTATTTTCCTTCCTTTCTCTTTTTTCTTTTCCTTTCTTTTTTCGTCTTACATGAGATGAAAGGAATTGGAGTCCCGGGGCGTGGGGAGGTGCAGAGGGGAGGGTGGAAGGGAGTCTGGGTAGATAGTGATGGGGCGGAGGGAGGGGATGCGGCTTCACTCCACATTGCTGCTGTCGAATGCGTGGCACTGCAGGTCTCCACTCAGGAAGTCAGTCCCCGGCAGCTTCATGCCGTACTTGTCCACACACCAACACAACCCACGCTTCCGGCCTCGGGAGGGCTTGCACTGGGGAGACACCCAAGGGCAGAGGTTAAGAGTTGGCCACCAGACGCTGCTGTGGCTCCCTCCCTGGGGACTGGGTCTCGCCCCTTTCATACCACTGATGCAATCCCCTGGGTAGGATCTGGCTTCTGCTCTCTGCTTTCAGCACATCCCTATTCCTGCTGCTACCCCAGCCCAGGTTCTCTGTCTGTTCCCCCTCCCTCACCAGCTCCTTCAGGATGCTTGCTTCAGGCCAGATGGCACTTGGAGCCATCAGCAAGGCCACCCACCCCCAATTGTGTCTGGAGTGCATGCACGAACATCCTGACTAACCCAGCAGAGGAAAACCCTCCATCTTTCCCACCCAGGACAGCAGCAGAGAAAAGCCTTCCTGGGTGGGGAACATCTCACCTGCTTCCTCTTGTAGAAGCCCTTGCGGTCGCAGTTGGGGAGGTGGACAGCACGGGGTACCATACGCTGGCTACTCTTCAGCTCCTGCAGGGATGCCTCCATGTGCCTGCGGCATGGGCCCTGCACACAGGGAGATCAAATGTGAGAAGGGCAGCACCTCACAGAACCTTCCAGCTGCAAAAGCCCTTAAGTCCCCCCAACTAGTACCCATTTCCCAGGGGTAAACACCCTCCTGCTGTCACCTTCCCATGGGAGCCCCATGGAGGGAAGGCAAAGGCACCCACCAGCTCAAACTCCTGCCGGAGCTCAGGGATGACGACACGAGGGTGAGCCGTGTTCTCGGCCATGCCCACAAACTTGGCCAGGGTCATCTTCTTCCGGCGGTCCTTCTTCAGGGCTTCAGCCTTGAGCTCAGAGAGGCGCCCATGCTTGGGCCGGTAGGCCTTGGGTGGGTAGGTCTCCTCTGTCATCTCCGATGTGGTCGGCTCCTCATGCTCTCGGGACTCCCGTTCTGAAAGGGAAGGGGTACTAAACTGTCAGGTCTCCATGAGATGAGTGGGGCTTGCTTTTGCACGGAGAGCCTCCTACCCAACCCCAGAGGAGACCTTTGCACCAGGCAGGATGAAAACAACCAAAGAAATCTCTTTCCCAGCTGCTGCCTACAGCCCTGGCTTTATCCCACTGTGTGGGACTTCACAAGGTTTTTGTGTGACCTCTGAGCTCAGGACAGGAAGGTGGCTAGAGTGCATGGAGGAGGTGGAGGTCTCAGATGCATTTCTACATACGAGGATCATCATTGTTTTTGTGGAAAAATACCAGTGTGAGGGTAATCCTACCTCCAGGAAGGGCTAGAGGACACATAAATGAGGCAGAGAAGCCCCTGCTTATCCATGCTGAGAGGATTAAGTAACAAATTCATACTTCACCCTGCCTTGAGAAGGCAAGAGCAAAAGCCAGGAATGCTTGAAGATGAGACAACTCCAAAGCCAAGGTCAATCACACAGCACAGCCACCATGGGGCTGGGCAGGCACTTCAGCAGTGATTCCAAAGATGCAGCTGACAAGTGCTGGGACCTCCTGGGTCCTCTGCCTGCAGCCTCACTCATAGGACCAAACCAGCTCCCATCTGCTGGCACACACCAAGCAGCCAGCAAAGCCAAGGGCAGCACTGCCAAGCAGTGCTGCCTGACTGCCACTGATGGTACTGACAGCAAAGAAGGACCATGTTTAGGTTCTGTCCATGGCGCTCATCTTCCTGCAGACCCCCCAGCATAACCTCTGCTGGCAGGACGCAGTCAGGAGCCCTGTGCAGTTATATATAGGAGCAAGCTGGTGACAGTCTAAACTTAGATGACTTGTGACATTTAGTACAACCACCAGACTGAAAAAGGATTATTTCTCTAGTAACTTTTAATACAGTTTAAAGCTCCTGAGGTTCCCGGTCTCCTGACCCCTTGGTACCCAGAAGTCCAGCACTGATGACAAGTCTGTGCTGGGACCAGCAAGTGACCATGAGGAAACTCACTGCAGCAAGAAGAAAAGCATCAGAGTAGCTGAAACCTGTCCCTGAGCAGCATCTCCTGAAGTTTCTATGCCAGTGAAACCCAGCTCATCCCCTCCTACAGGAGGGAAAAAGGCTCAGGATTAAAATAAAAGCAGATATACGCCCCCAATGAGACAAACAGGATTCTTCCTGCAGACTGACTGCTTCCTGGAGCCCAGATGCAGCACCAGGAGGCAGAAAGGTGAAGAGGATGCCACTGCTGCCCAGGGATGCCTGAGGATGCCCAGCAGGGGGGACAGGCAAGATGCTCAGTGGCAGATGGCAGGGCCAGACTGTCACACACACCTCAGGTGCAGGGTTTGGAGGTGACCGAGTGTACTGGTCACTGGGTGGCCAGGCCAGCCACAGGTACCAGTCTCCTATTCCTCCTTGCCAAGGTGACCTTGCACTCTCACAGCAAAAAATGGAAAGTTTCTCATGGCCACTTATTTATTACAGTGGCCCTTTGTTTTTTCTGTCTCTACATGAACAGCCCTGAATCAGCATCCCCAACTTGACACCCTCCTAACTGCTCAGACCAACATAAATAATCCCCTACACCATCCCCAGGACTCACATGGCTCCCCAGGATGGGATAATTTTGCCATTTTGCCCCATGATGCTCATATGCTTGGGGTTTTATTCCTTGCTGCCGGACTCAACTCCCTGCATAGATCAAGGCTCCTCTACTCTAAGAGGATGACAGACAGGGGATAGAGAAGAGATTGAGTAAACTGGGAATTACTCCCCAGAGAATGAAACAATACAAGGTGCAGCTGAAGCACATCCTTTGCCTCAAACAATATTGTGGCAACTCAAGGTCCGAAAGAACATAGGCATCTGCAGTGACTAAGCCCTTCTTATGGCAATGAAACATGCTGTGTTCTGTCCCAGGAATCCCCTCTGGCACCCACATCCAGGGCTGGAGAAGGCACTGCCAGAGTATCCCCCTGGGCAGCCCTGCAGTAATAAGGAGAGGGAGGTTTCACATTAGTGCTGGCAACCCCGCAGTAACACAAGAGGGGCACAGCTCATTACCTCTGCAATAACAAATAAGTGAAGCGCAGCGTCTTAGGGCAATCTTAACAAATAAAAACAAATAACAAATGAAGGGTACAAGGTAGTGAGGATTCAGTCTGAAAAACAGTACGGGGTGTCCAGTCCCCAGGTTTCGCCATGCAGTGGGTGTTTGTAGCAGCTCAGACTGCTCACATGGTCAGCAGCTTTACCCTCTTGCAAGCACCTTATCCCTCCTCTCCCTACAAGCTGCCAGCAAACCAGAATGAGCTGAGGACTAATGTGGAGCCCTTACAGCAAGGAGAGATGGGAGCCACAGGAGCCCTGTGTTCTTGCAGACAACTGATGTGCACTAAAAGCTGCCAAGATCCAAACTGGAGTCCAGTGTTTTCTGCAGGGCTGAAAAACCACCTGGAACTGACTCCCTTCACTGTCCCTGGCATGAATGTGTTCCCCTCAAGGGGGAGCATACACTTGGGACGTCATACAACAAGGGATGGAAGTGATGGGACTCCTTCATTTGTAACTCAGCAGTGGTGTCTAGTTTGGGTCTTTATATCCCAGTGGTAACTCCATGGATGCCTTGAAGGGATCCCTTTCCTCCACCCTCTAAAGTTTTTTATAGCCTAATTTCCTTCAACAACAAAGCTGACACAACCCCTTCTTCCAACAAGCCATTTTGACAAACTGAAGGGCAGAAGTCTCTGACAGAAACTCCTGACAAGCTCTGGGCAGGTGGTAAGGGACCTTCCTAGTGACAAGAGGAGAGGGAAAGGCAGAGCTGGGGCAAGCAGCAGTCATGCAGCCCCTCCCTTCTCTTCCTGGCTGGCCCATCCACATCAACCTGCAGCTGCCCACTGCCACTAAGACCAGACACTCATGTCAGCATCTCCAGAGCTCCTGCACCCACCTGCCCATCCTCACCCACCAGCTCATTCATTAACCTCTGTCTGCCCCCACGGTGGCTCATAGCAGGCAGCAGTGGCATCGGTGTGCCTCCATGCCTGAGGAGATGCTGGCAGGAGCAATGCCCAGTTTCCCCAAAGGAGCCCTGCTTGTGTCTAAGACTCAAGAAGGAGGCTGGAGTTCCTCCTCCCCCACTGTCAGGTTCTGGCCTGCCACACAGTCCCTTCCCACCTACTCCCACCCGCCTGCCAGCCTGGGACTGTCTGCAGAGGCAGAGCTGCCTCTCTGGGGGCACAGGGCATGGGCAAAGCATGCTGCATCCCTGTGGGCACAGGGCATGGGCAGGAAGGCCCTACTCACAGTGTCCCCAGATAAGGGACAGTGGGAAGCAGGAGGTGGGTGGCTTGCACAGCTCCATTCCTTCTCCCCACAACTCAGGAGGAGATCACTTCTCAATAGAGGCCCCAAGCTTACTGGCACATAAAAATGACACAAAATAATTACATTGCTGGCCAAACTGAGGATGCCTGGCTAGCCTGGAGATGGCACGTGGGCTGCAGCGACCTCAAAGGGATGTTGACCCTACAGCCAAGGCAGGAGACTGAACTCAACTCAGATCCACCCCATGTCTTCACATCTGGTCTGACCTGCTGCTGCCCAGGGAAAGAAGGGCAAGTATCTGGAAAGGCTCTTCATCCAGGCCAGGCCAAAAGGACTGTGCTGTTGATGCCTTAATCCATGAGCCCTGGGAGGCAGAAAATACCCACAGCAGAGCATGGGCTGTCCTCTGCCCTGGGCTGAGGGCATAGTGTCTTCTTCCTACTCCAGGCTAGGCAGAGGAAGCTCCCTAACAGGAACCATTTCCAAATGGAGTAGCAAGTAGAACCATACTCCAAATGGAATAGCAAAATACCAGGCACTGTTTCTGGGAAGCCACAAATTGCTCCTGTCTGGCTGCCTGCTGTCCTCAACAGATACAACCCAAAGCAGACTCTACATGTCATCCTGCCCTGCATCAAAACCCAGCCTGGTGCTCCTGGGCTTCAGACACTTTGGACCCATGTGAGCTCCCAATAAGGTAATGGGGTGCGTTCACATGAGGGAGCAGTGTGTGGGAACACTGCACCTCTGCCTGCTGACATTACAGAGTAGAGCATGACGCTTTTTCCAAATGGCCGGGAGGCTTGAGTTTTCGTAAAACATTTTCACTGGTTTCTGGCAGAAAGGATCTATTGACTGCTGCTCCTAATGATCCGTGCTCGTTACAGCCACAGCCCACTGCTAGAGGACTTGCTGTCCTGTTCAACACCACCCCCAAAAGCCACATGCACCTAAGAAGTACATACACAACCAAAGCACAACCCTGCTAAACAGCTCTCTTGATTATTATCATGATCATTATTACTTACAGCATAGGCACTAACATAATACACCACTTAAGCAGGAAAGTTGGAGAAAGACTTAATGGGGATCTCAACTAAACCTCTAGCACAGGAACAACACAAACATCACTGGTGGAGACCTTGACAATTTGCCCAGTCATTTCTTGGCCCCCAAACTCAGCCATCTCTGTTCAGAAGTACTCATTGCTCATTACCTGGCTGGTAAAAACCTTGACTATTTTCTCCAGCTGGCCTTCCCATTTGTTGCCACCCCAGAGGAGGGGACATGCTTGAACTACACCAGTATGGGCAGGCCAATTCCTCCCTGACCTGGACCTGCACCTGTGGCCATGATGGGAAAATAAAAATTCCTCCTTCCTGGTCAGCACACAGAGACAGCCACTGTTTTTGCATTCTCAAGATGCAGGCAGGGAAGGGATGCAAAACAAGGAGTGTCATCTAATCTCGCACCCTTTAGAAGCTGGAGAGTGCAACTGAGCAAAAGCATTCCTGAGCTCCCCAGAGGCCACCAGACTCAGCCCAGGCAAAAGCCCAGGAGCTTTCACCTGCCTAATGAAGAACAGCTCGTTTACATTTCTGTTGCAGACACAAGCCCTGGCCCGGTGGTGACCGGCCCCCAGCCCTGCTGGGGTGGTCAGTGGAGCAGCCCAGGCGCTGTGCCTGGGCTGGGGTCACCGCTGAGATCACCGCCCTGGTGAGGTCAGGCAGTGAGGTCAGGCAGCCGCCCAGCCCGAGGCCATCTGGCACCCGCTGGAGGTGGAGCAGCCAGGGCTGGGGATGGAGGCTCCAGCCAGTCCCTCCACTAGCCCAGGGTGTTGTCTGCTGGAGAGCCAGCTGCAATGTGCCTTGGACTTTGAGTGAACTTTTGTGCTTTGGTGGAGTCTTGGCACCAGGCCGGTGCAGTCTATCTGGTAGGGACTGGCGAGGGAGAATGCTGGTAATACTTACAGGTGATGAGAGGCTCAGAGGATATACCACACACCAAGGACACAAAAACAGCCGCCCTGGTGGGACTGCCACCCCACCTCCCACAAGCCTCAGCAACGTGCAAAAGACACTTAAAATAAATCTATGTCACATAACACACAAATGCTAACACTGAGATGTTCTGGATGGCCAAACTGCATGTGTAAGTCATTGCAGAGATGCTGCACCATCCAAAATGTGACTAGCCCCATCATTTGGCTTGCGTGTTGATTTTAGGGTGGAATGACATATCTCTGGAAACTCCAGTCTCTTCTCCTGTGACTCCAATGATCACACTTAGGCCTCCAAAGGTCTGAAGTTAAGAAAGGTAACTCCCACTACCTCTTCAGTCTTGGTCCCCTTACAGCCTGTGATATAGTTCCCGTGGGCCAAGCTGATTTGCAGATACAGGAGCAGTAGTAAGAAAACACAGACTGTACTTCCTTCTCTGGGAATTAGGAACTTCAACAGCTGCCAAAGGCAGCAAAACACTTTAGTGATTTGCAGAGTTTGGAAGAAAGTCTTTAGGAGTCAAAGCACTGTGAAGTGCTCCCAGAAACACCCACTCTGCCCCACCACACCCAGTCACCTACCAAACAGAGATGATCAGAATCCAATCAGGCCATGGCTCAACAGCCACACAAGCTGTTGGAAGAGGGGCTCCGGGGTATTCCAGTATCTTATACCCCTGTGACAACATGGTGGAAGTTGATGCGACCTCACTTCCTTGTTCCACTGAGACAACTTTTAAGGGAAGGATATGGATCAGTAAGGCCAAGCTCAAAGAAGAGATGGAAAAACATCAACAGAGTTGACTTGGAAGGCTGGGACTTATCTCCATTTTATTAAGCCAAGAGCCAGGAGGATGCCTGGGGACAGCTCAGGAATACCTGAAGAGCCTCAGAGAGCAAGCACTGATGGCAGATGGATTCTGTGGCCTTTTTTTCTTTAAGTTATTATTTGGGCTTTGCTGAACTAGCTTGGAAGACCAGCTCTTTCTCAGGTGATTAATGTCTCCTCAGCAGAAACCTGCAGATGCAGATTCTGCTGTATCAGCCAGAGCTCACCTGCAGAGCGTGAATATCAGGTGCTTGGGCTGCCCCCAGGTTCACAAAGGATTCATGGGAAAGGGAGATCATCATCCTGATGACCTCGGTGTCCTCATACAGAGCTGGATGGGGGAGAAATGCAGCTTGGCATGTGGGAAAGGAGCTCTCAAGGGAACCAGATCATGTTTTGGTCTGCTCTCGAAGCGCAGGACCTATCTGTAGGAGTGGATCTCTGGGTCAGCACGACTTCTCCGCAATGCCAGCAAATGCCATGGAGGTGGGAGAGGTACAGCTGTGGGAACTGGAAGCTTAAGAAAAGATCTGTGTTGCTAGGTGCCAAATGGTGCTTCCCTGAGCTGCCTTTCCTTGCTGCAGCCACAAAATAAAACTCTCTGAGAGCAACTCTGTAGAGCAAGGAGAAAAGCAGGTTTGGATTTGGGGAGCTTCATGATGGAATCTCCTTCCCTATATGTTGCTAGTTGTTAGTTCAGCAGTCTCCAAGCACCCATGTTGTGCTGAAAGAGCCAAGCTTGGGCACCAGCTGGTGAGCTAGACTGGTGCTGCCTGGAGATATAAAAGCAAAGACTGGGGCTGAACAGGAGGTATTGTCTTTGTCTCTTTCCAAGGAGTTCCCAAATCTGTTTACAGTCAGTTCTCCATGCAGGTATGGGAGTTTGCAATGCACATACAAGACACACCAAGACCAGGTGAGGCTCTGAGTCAACAGGCAGCACAGCTAGAGACTCTGGGTTCTCAAGACAATGATTTCTGTCCAAGAGAGAAACCCAAAATGTCTAACCAATAAAAGAACTGGGAAACTTTCCAGAGTTTTGCCCTCCGGTAAGATGATGAACAAACGTCCATCCATTTCAATTAAATGATGCTGATGTGCACCATCTTGCAAAATTGCAGGCACTCTGTTGCTACATAGCTGCTTGTATCAGCCTGACATTTCCTGAACAAAGTTATCTTCCAGAGAACTGAACTGGCAAGTGGAGGGGAAGGAAGTATTGCAGGACGAGATTTATATCAAGAAGCTCCTGTTGCTGATGCACTGATGATAGGAAGATAAAACGTATTTCCTTCACATCATCTGGAGTCTGCAGATGTTCCCCATTCCATATGCCGAAACTGCAGAAGAAGCTGAGAGCTGATTTATGACCCACAGAAATTTAAATAAATCATCTTTCAATATCAGAGTGACCAAGACATATTTTTCCTTCCTGGAAAGGATGAAATAATTCAGCCTTTCTTAGTCTTGCACCTTTCCCAATAAATCCACCCTAGATTTCATTGATTGCAATAAAGGATGTAAAACCCATACCAAACTGCCAAGAAACTAAGAGCAGAAAAGAGCAAGACGGAAAACTCAGAGAAGACTACACGACAGTCTCTGCCTAACTGACAATAAAGGTGAGGAAAATCTGGATTAGCTCCTGAAAGGCATCACTAAATTGTTTACCAGCAGTTTCTCCATGGGGCTTATTTTTTGCTAAAAGAATAGAACACACATGCTTTAAGATTTTCTGAATGAAAACAAAAGTTTTGTTTTGATCATCTGGCCACCAGAGATGACATGGAAAAAATCTTGCTGTGCCTGTAGAAATGAAGGTGTGATGGGTTGGAAGAGAACCCTAACAGTGTCCATCAACTATCATTATTGTATGAAAAAGAAGCAGGCAGGAGGACTTTTTTTGGATGCAGGTAGTTCAGCATCAGCAACGGAGGAAGTGTAACTAGGGAGAAGGAGTAATTTGCCCTCTTGGACTATGTGGGGCTTGCCTTTAAAACTCAGGTGAAGACTGGTTATCAATATACATGAGACATCAAGAAATCTGGACTTAAAAGCAAGTGCTGCCAGGATGCTTGATGCTATTTTGTTTCTGAAACCCAAGTACTACAAACTGTAGTTGAAGCAGGCTTTAGAAGCTGACCCATAACCAAAAGAGTGCTGGTGGTGGCTATCAAGAGCTGGGAAGTCAGTGTGGACATTGTAGCTTTTTACCTTAGGAACAGTACGAAATTAAGGGGAAAATCCTGTATTAAAGGAGAGGATCCTGAGAAAAGGATGTCCTACTAAACATGCAGTCACTACAGGTTATGCTAAGCTTTCTGGCCTGCTTACAGATAAAGGCGGCTTTTGCCTTTTGGACAGGGTTTTGAATCTGATTTTGTTTCATGTTGAGAAGAAGTTTTAACAGCTGTCCTACTGGAACTGAATCTGGGAAATGCTGCTCCCACCAGAGGCTGGTGGTCTCCATCCCCAGATCTGTCCCCACAGTTGGTTATTGAGGGTCTCTGCTGGCTTCAACAGCAGTCAGGAACTCGAAGAGCCAAGAAAGTCAACCCCCTTGCCCACCACAAAGAGAGAGGAAAAGGCACATTAAAGTGGAGTGTGGAAATGCACCTGTGTCAGGTGTTGGACAAGAACTGGTACAACACCAAAAGTATTTCAGGCGTGCAGCTGTGATTGCAAACTCCAGCCTAGCCTGGCTTAACTTCTAGGCCTTCAGCCTCACTTTCACAGTTTTGCTTTAAACCAGATGGAAAAGCTGTGTGAGGTCATCCATTGCTCATCTCTGTGTCAGCACCAGATGACAAATCATCACGTGTACCGTCCATCCTGACTATTAGCACCTCTGAGGGATGAAATTTCCAACCTCTGCCTTCAGGACTCCTTTCTTAATGACTCCTTCTCTCGGAAGACCTTTGCCTGCAGTAGGCTTGGCTGTTATTTAATCTCTCAGTCCACCTAAATCAGACCACAAAAAAGTACTAGAAGATTTACATTCACACTGACAATATTAATAAGGAGAAATGTACCCAATCTTGATCCTAATGGATGACTCCTGCCTCTCTTAGCCATTTTCCACCCTGTACCACTGCATACATTAGCAATTTCTCTTGCAACACAATGCAAAGATGCTTTTGAATATTAAAAAAAACCTATGGGTCTCTTATGTAGAAAAGGGTACAGACCTCCATTTTGGGGTCTGAAATTCCATGAAAGACAACTAATCACCCCTTGCCACAGGTATGGAGCCTTTCTGGAATGATAAAATCCTTGTTGCACTTTGTTGTTTCTCCTGCAACCTCAGGCCACTGATGCTTTTACAAAACTAAATAACCGGATGCTGAAATGGCTATGAAATGATGCAGAAAATTTCACCCACATCTGCAATTTCATCAGGAAAAAAAGACGCACCAAGTGCAAGCAATGACTGTATGTCACTTTGTATTTAGATATAATTAAAATATGTTAAGACATATATGTAATTGTGGCAGCACCATAATTGACTGCTGGAAAGATATAAGACATGCAATTCTTCCCTAGTAAAATTTTTAATCTTTTCCAGCATCTCCTTTAAATTGGGAAGTGAAAGCCAGGTTCCATAGTTTTCACTGGCTTATTTAATTACAGATTTTCATCATTAGTCTAACATATAACATCTGATTTCTTAAGCATAAATGGCTCTGCTGATTTAATTTTCTTCTGATTAATCCCATCTGTATTTGGAAAAATAAAATATTTCTACTGTTTTTCTACAAGAAAGAATTAGGAAGATTGGCCAACTTTGCCCCCGAAATTACCTTTCAGAAACATTCCTTCTTCTGTTTAGCTAGGCAATGATTTCCTTAAGTATCTGTCGGGATTACCTTCTTGCCCTTAAAGAGCAACCAGACAAGTCATCTCCATCAACATAACAATTATCTCCATCAGTGAGCCAGCTGTGTCCATCTAACAAGCAAACAAACCAAACTGCAACAACAGCCCTCCAGGCCTGAAGCTGCAAAGAGCTCTCCAACTCTGCCAGAGCCAACAGCCTTTGCTTTGGCCACACAGTCCTTCAAGGACTGAGGCAGCTGGCTCCCACTGCGGGGAGAGGTGCCCAAAAGCCTTTGATTCTCTAGCCCTCAAGGAAAGGTGCTCAGCATCTTGTAGGATCAAGCCCTGCCAGGCTAATAGGGAACGGTGTGCTAATTTAGTGTGGGAGATATTGACCCCACATTGTCCCATTCTGCATGGAAGAGCCAGTACTACTGGGGTGGAGTTACAGTGAAAAATGATGGAATATCAAAGGAATCTGGAGAATAAGGGCAAGAGCGAGAGCAAAGCCTTGTGCATGTGCACACAAGAAATGCCCACTGACTTCACAAACATAAATTTAACATCCCTCCTCAAAGTTTAACCTGTTGACCAGAGTCTCTCTCACGCTTGTCCTGAAAACATCATAAACAGACAGAAGACTTAACAAAACATGCTGAGAAATGGATTCCTTGAGAGCAAATTTGCCCATGTCAAATCACTGAGAGTCCCAAATTTCTTTGGGAGATTGTGCTGGCTGAAAACAAACACATTGTGCTGGCTCCTGCTAGGATTAACTTCAAGCAGTGGATTGACATGAACACTAAGGGGGTCCTCCTCAGATCACCAGCATCGAAGAGCCACCTCAAAAACAACATCTTGCTGAGAACTGCCTTGGCTACATAGCCAAAGGAGCAGAGTCTTGTGGGGGTTGAGTGGCAAGGGGATAGGGGATGTCACCGGATGTGACGGGATCCTTCCAGGATGACCCAAGGCATGAATCATGGACCATGCCCAGGCATCTTAAATGGGCAGTCCCAGGATCCAGGAGTGCTGGCACAACTGCTGCCCCACTCCATGTCCCACAGGCAGCCCTATGTATTGCCCTGGGGAGACCCAGTGTGAAGGCTCATGCTCAGTGGATCCAGCAGGCCAGGTCTTAGGGGATTCCAGCATAGGGGGGTCAGGTATCTCTCTCCTTCTCACCAGCAGAGCCTCCTCATACTTTTGGCTATTCCTGTCCTGATGGTAAAGAGATACTATTTACTTTTTCCCTGTAAAAAAACTTCTTATAAATGACTAGGTGGTTATCAGGCTGGTTGCCAGCGAGTTCACACAGGGAAAAGATGATCTTTGGATCATCTCTGACCTCTGTGTACATCATGTCCTTGGGTCCTGTAGCTACCTCTGCTCAGTGCTGGAGGCCATTTCTCCTGCCCTCAGTTGCTACATCTCAGCAAATGTGCCATCTTTTCCCAATTCAGTTCTTCTTTCATGCTTTCCTGAAGGCCAGTGGTTGCTGCCTGGGCATAAAAGTTAGCAGGATCCAGAGACCTCAGTGCCCCTGGCACCATCTCCTCCACCTGCACCACTGCCCTGGCAGGTGGACTGCCTGTCCTTTGCAAGTCACAACTTCTCACCTTCGCTGTGGAGAATTTGCTTGTTTGACAGGGAAAAATTGCCCTTAAGAAATCTCTCAGCGTATTATCTTAGTCTAGCCAGAAAACACAACCCACCTCCAAGCACAGGGGGTGAGTTTGGATCCACACAGCTGGCTGAGAGGAGGATAGATCTTGCATATATCTCCTTCCTCACCTCCCATTGTTTGATATGCTCACCTGGTGCATCTCATTTCTGAGCCCTTAGTGGGAGGATAGGGTAGGCTGATCTGTATGCCAGTATCTGATCTTGATGGCAAAATACCGATGTGCCAGTCATAACCAGAACCTGTGCATCTAAGAGAAGTTTGTGTGTGCTGCCTGGAAACCATTCTGCCTCCAGAGACAAGAATGCTCCCTGTGTGTGCTTGCACACATTAAATGTCTGTGCAGGCGTGTGTGGGCGTGTGAACACGGGTACATGTGTGCGTATGCTCACATGCATATCTTCCCTGTGCATATTAATCCTGCTGCTCTGCAGCCCACATCGAGGGGCAGGTGTGTTCCAGCCAAATTCTCCACTTATGTCTGGCCTTGAATTTGCACTACTAAGTGGTTGAGTAAAAAAAAAAAAAAAAAAAAAAAAAAAAAAAAGAGAGAGAGAGAGAGTAAAGCGGCAGGATTTGCTGTGCCATGGGTGCTTTTATCTACCCTAACAACTGTTCTTAGCTCATCCCGCTGAGCAGAGGACGGCAAGCCCCGGAGGGGCTGAAGTTCCCGCCATCCTTCCCAGGCTGCTGCCAGGCTTTTCAGTTTGCATGAAGAGTTTTGGGAAACGCTGCTGTAGCAGCTCCCGCAGCTGCTCCTGCATCTGCGGCTCTTCGGGCCCGGGGCGAGCAGAGCTTGCAGCGGTCGTTAGGAGGAAGCAGAGCACCGCGCTCCGTGTGCGGCAGCGCCGGGGGCCGCCTCTCCTCCTCTTCCTCCCCCTCCGCCCTGACACGTGTGACAAACTAAGCGACAAAAGACACCAGGGGATGTCTTGAAGCTGGCACAGAAGATACCCAATCTTTCCTACCCCCTTCTGCCAAGCCTGAGGGGAAACCCCGCAGTCAGGCAAACACTTCCAGTCGCACATGACTGTGCTCATGTCACTGACGTGCCAAAGCCGCGACGATCATCTGGGCACAGGATGCTGCTGCTGCTTAAGTATCGACACAAGGAGGCACAATGGTCTCCTCCAGCATCCCTCAAGTTTGCAGAGGCTCCCGTTTGAGACCAGCCCCTGCTCATCGCTGTGGTGGTGCAGGCTCTGGAGGGGCTCCCTGGAGCCTGGAGCGGGTCCAGGGCTGTGTGGGAGCTCGGGGCCAGCTCTATCACTCATGCACGCACGCACGCACGCACAGAGCCACGTCTTTTCTCCGGTGAACTCTGCTGGCACTCGGCAGGAATTTCATTTGGATCAACTACTTAATATTCTCCCTCCTTCCTTAGAAACCAGGCTGCTGAAAAATCCTTCCAGCCAAGGCCCCTCCTTTCCTGTTTGAACCTCCCCATCCCTTCCTCCCCCGTACACACACACACCGCAGAAACCCAGCTCTCTTGCTGGCACCTGATGGATTTCACTAGGGTTTTTTTTTTTTTTAATATAGTGTTATTGTTGTTGAAACTGCAGATCAAAAGAAAAATGGAGATTTTCCTGTTTTGTATCTGAGGTTTTGCAGGCCTGTTGATACTAGCTTTCACCTTGACAGCTCGGAGCTGCTCTGCACAATGGACCTGCCGCTTGCACCAGCCGGGTCCCTCCCAGAGTGACACATGTGCACAAGACAGTGCATCCCGAGCACCCTGCTCCCGTGACCCCTGCCCTGACCCCCACCCGCACCCTGGATCTCGACATGGAGCTGCCCACCTGCCTCGTCACATCCCCTTTGCTCACCCCTGAAGCCCCACATCCCCAAATGTAAAGCAAGCGAGTAAGGGAAGGGAGAATGGGGTGGGGGGGAAATATGTTGGGGAGCAATAAAGGACAGCACCAAACACAAGCTGCAGGAAATTTGGGCTCGGCGGCACTCCTGCTCCTCTCCTCCTTTCAGCTGACGCAGCAAAGATGATTTTCTTAGGGCTAATTCTGCAAACCCCCCCCTTTCCCCTCCTGGTTATCGTTGGCTCACGGTTTCATGAGGAAACTTGCCAAGTCTTGCTCGCTTTCTAGAAAGAGAGCAGGAATGAGAGAGAAGGAAATATTTGACAACCTTTGTTTTTCCATGAGCCTTTTTAGGGCAGCAGGCTCCAATCTGTGCCCTCCACTCCCCGGTGCTCAGCCTGACCTTGCTGTCTCAGCAGGAGGAAGTCTGGCAGGAGCACAGGGGAGAAAAATGGAAAGACGTGGTATATTTCAAAGGAAACCTAAACAAAACAGAGAAAACCCAGAATCCTGCAGCCTGTGCCATAAATGAAGCTCATTCATATTTTTTTACCAGGAACAGTCAATTGCGGACGTGATGTTTGGCTTTCAGTAAAGGACAGTGTCTGACTGTTGTGGAAGGAAGTATTACAGGGACGATCCTGTCAGTACCTACATATCCATCTACTTAAAACAAGCCCCACTAAGGCTCTTTAATCCCACACGTGCTTTCATTTCAGACCTCTCAACAAACCAGGAGAACATTCTGCTCATTACCTCTAGCATTCCTCAGTACCACTGTGCCCAGCATACATATGAGGAAACTGAGGCACGGCACCCACGAGCACCTTGTCCCCGCGGCAAGACATCTGCTCTACAGGAGAGCTAAGCCCAGACTCCCAGGCACTGGCTCTTGCAGTGCTGCTTGATGCATTTCCACGTTGTCCATAAGGAGGATCTGCATCTGCAGAAAAAGCATCTGCAATTTTAAACTTGGCCAGCACAAGGGCAGAAATAGATAGAAATGCAGATTGATCTAGTCCTCACCACTGTCACATAGTTTATTTTGCAGAGTGCTGATTTTTTCTCAGTGGTTCGCAGCTCAGGGCCAATTTTGGTCATTGACAGATGGGAGGACCAGGCCAGATTCCCCAGCGCATGGTCCCTGTGCTGCTGGCCAAACTGGCAGAGGCCAGAAAGTTCAAGTCAAACTTCATTTCTTTTCTTGCCCTGTTGCTTAGAAACACGCCTATGAAAATATACTTTGTTCTCACACGCTACCAGTCGAATGCCAAGTGACTTTTTTTCCCCTCTCCCATCCTCAGGAATTCCTGATTTATTTTTTATTTCTTTTTTGCAGTTGCATAAATCTCTAAAGGAGTCTGCTGGTCTCCTGTGGCTTCTTGCAGCAGCCCTTCCAATCCAGGCTCATCTGCTCATTGTGAACAAAACCTGTCGAAAAGAGGCCCCTGCGGCACTTGGGGAGTCCAAACTGGAAGTGCAGGTACTGCCAGGGGGTTGGTTTGCATGACAAACCTGCCGCTGCTTTCCTGTCCCTCTCCTTGTTGATTCAACGGGTGTTCCCCATCCCAAGAAAATCAAAAGCAGCGGAATTACAAGGGACCTGGCTAAAGTTTTCACACAAAGCACCTGCTAAAGGACCAGTTTCTTAGGGAAGTGCAAGGCAGGTGAAACACAAGGAAGTTCATGCTGGGAGCCAAGAGCCAAAGCTTTTTCAGGTGTCTGCATGGGGCACCCTCAGCACAGGCACAAGGATGGGCCCTGCTCTCCTGCTGGGTTCCAGCTGCATGGCTTTGCCTTGCCGACCACACCGCCTGCCCCTGGCCACGCACGCACACGTGCAGAGTAAATAAACACCAGGGTGACGCGCTCCGGGATACTTTGCCTATCTCCGCTGACAGCAGTTACTGCCCAGCTTCCTGGGCTCCATGGCAGGAACGTGGCTCCTGGCCTCACCCTCTGCTCCCTGTGCAGGTCGGCTCCCAACCCTCATCCCTTCCAGCCGCCCTTCAAAAAACCAAGCTCAGCTTTGCTTCTTTCTGGCTGGTTAAAGGGAGTTTAGACATCTGATGTCATTCGAGGGAGGGGGGAAGTTATTACACACAAAATTTGGTCTTGCTCTGAAGGATGCAGCGTAGCAACGCAACCTCTGCCTGCAAGCAGCAAAGGGGAAAAATAATAAAAGCATCAAGATTTATTAGGTGCTAGAAAGGAGAAACGGATTCCTGTTGCATGGGTATAAGCAGGCGCTTGCTAACAAGTAGAAATGACTTTTTCATGGACCAAAAAAAGTGAGGGTTCTGTTTGTTTGGGGTTTTTTTGCCAAGTGGTACCCTGGACATACAGACACCCTCCCTACCTCCCCTTCACACCATGGCAGAAATAGTTATTTGGAGGAATATGTCCTCACATGAGCTACAGGATCCAGAAATGGGAGTGAAACGAGTGCCAAAATGAAGGAGCGCTTTCTTTCATGCTTTTGTCACGTGCAAGGTGCAAACATTTCAGAAGCTTGGCCTTGCACTGGTGCTGCTGTGCTTGCCTTCATGCTTGCTTTTAACCTGTTCTTTTCCATTAAGAGCCACACTACCATTATTTTTTTGCAAATGCATATCCTGTCCCTAATGCACCTGCTCTCTTCACCTCCCTGAGCTAAAACTCATCACCCGACAAAGATGTCCAGCAGCTGGCAGAAAGAGAGTGCAGGCTGTAGTGATTCCAAGGAGGAAGTGTGAGGCAGAGCAACAAACCTGGGGGTGGCTGAGGATTTTGGGAACGTAAGGGATTTTTTGGGATTTTGGTCGTAAGGAGATGCCCTGCTCTCCTCTGTACTTCAATCTGCAGAGATCAGCTTGGGCCCCAGAGCAAGGTGGAGGATATGGTGACAGAAAGGTGTCAGGGAGAGGGCTGAAGACAGGGATGCAGGAAAGATGTAAAGGATGCAACTGGGGAAGGACTGGGATGCACTGTGACTAAGAAGGTGCACCTGGAAAGTGGGGAAAGAAAACCTTTCCACTGGAGATGGAGATGGCAACCAAGAGGTGATGATGGAAGGCAGGGCGGGGGAGGCTGTGAGATGATGCAACAGGAGGTTTGACCAGAGCACAGATGGAAAGAAGGATGGGAAAAGTGGCAGGGAGCATGGAACAACAGTTAGGGGGATGCAAGAGCACCCACAGAGATGGAAAAGCAGTGGGTGTGGGTGGAAGAACAGCTAGAAGGATGTGAAAGTAGCTGGAAAGGTGAAAAAGCAATAGGGGGGTGAAACAGCAGCCAGGGGAAGTGGTAGTGGTGGAGCAGACAGGAAAGATGGAAAAGAAACCGGGAGCTTGGAAAAGTTGCTCGTGGAGGGGGTGGGGAGGAGAAAGAATGGGGAAATAGCTACAAAGATGGAACAGCAGCCAGAGTGTGTAATTGTGTGAGAGAAAGAGAAAAATCAGGCAGAAAGACAGAAAAGTAGCCACAAAGATGGAAAAGCAGCTGGTGGTGGTGCAGGGGAATGGAGGAGCCGGGAAGGCGAAAAAGCACACGGCGGGGGAGGGGGCTCGAAGCGCAGGGGGG
>VZRF01006023.1:261458-376518 GCA_013396875.1 Vireo altiloquus
GGGGGAAAAAAAAAGAGGAAAAAAAAATCCACTTTGTAGATCTCCCAACACTTTTCCCCTGGAGAAGTTTCTAAAGAGACTGAATACTGCAGAACAGGCTGTCTTTTAAATAGACTGCCTCTGGCTGCCTGCCAGCCCCTCGCTGCAATTTGAGATCCCAATGACACCTCAGCTTGACTAGGTGCCAGCAGCGAGGGCCCTATCAGTGCGCGCTCGGGCCGTGGGGGTGGGGTGCGCAGCTCCTGACTTCTGGGCTTCAAACCCCGGGCAGTNGTGGTTGCCATTGGGTTGCACGGCAGGCTGGGCTGCAGGGAGCCTGGGTGGGAGAGGTCAGGGCTCTGAGCTTGGGGAGGAAGTGGAAGATTGAGCTAGCAGGGCCTGATCCTCCGTGCTGGGGGGGCGTGGACCCCCATCTGGTGCCTGGGTAGCAGGCTGGGGACCCTGGCAGCACCCCTGCTCTCCAAAGGTGAGCGCAGGAGGAGATGGCTGGGTGCCTGCCAGGGAGCTACTGTCGCCCGCCCGGGCCCAGGAGGGAGCCTTTGTGTGTGCAGGGTGCCCAGCCCTCCTCTCCTGTCCTTCTGCCCCTGGGCTAGGCTTAAAACCGCAGTGAGGCTTTGCCCTGTGCCGGGGTGAGCCTCTGACACCCCTAAACAGCAAGGGTTAACACGGCCGGACAATGAGCAGAGGGAGGGCTGGGCTGCTTGTAAGTACTGTGTTAGATTCCTCTTTGGAAAAGTTTGCTGTTGCTTAGGGCATGCCAGAAAAGAAGGGGAATTTTGCCATGTGAAGTCCAATTTGCACGTTTTAGCTCATTCTTCTGCCTCTTGCCCTGCACAAAATGGGAAGGGAGAAGAAAGGAAAAAAAAAAACCGAAAAGCTCGTTGCAGTGCTCATCTCCTGTGCTGGGCAGCTTGGGTTTGTTGTCTTTTGTTCCACCGCTGCATTCCTCAGGGTTACAGTTTTCCCGGCCCTGGTCCTTCTCACTTGCCTGCCTTAGTTCTCATTCATCGCTAGGAGCGTGGAAGCTGGAAGCGTAGGGAAGGGAATCTCCAAAACTGGGGTGTGCAGCCCCTGCAGCTGTGCTCAGAGGTTACACCTGGAGCAGGGGGGTGAGCTGAACCAAGAGTGGGAGTCTGCTCAGAAACTCACGCACGGGGGCATCTACCAGGGCAGTGGGAAATTCAAAGGGATCAGCTAATTCTGAGTGAGGTTTATGTGCGATTCAAGTCAACCCCCCTTCCACACAGGCACACACTCCTCCAAAGCTTCATATTCCCCAGGTTTCTTTTTAGATCAGTCATCTGTGCAGCTGCATTGCATGGATTTTGCCACTAGAATGCACCCTTATCTATGGTAAGAGGATGGATGGTTGCTTAAAAGCATTAACTCCTTCTTCTCCAAAATTTCCAGCTTCAGGCTTTCTTTGCACGTCTCAGGTATTCCTTGTTTTACTGCCCTTCTACCCCATATGGACTCAGGAGTAAAGATCAAATTCCTCCTGTCCTTATTCCTTTCCCTTCAAAAAAGAAAGCCACATTTCTGAGATTGGTTTGGTGTTTCTTTGCTGTTCTTTCTACCTAGAGTTTTCTCAGAGATTTTATTTATTACTACCTGAATCTCTGCTTAGATCACAGTTAATTGCAAAAAAAATAGGCACCTTTAAGGTAAGAAAAGCACTCCCCAGGGGTTTTATCTAGAATTGCTTTAAAATGGTTTCTCCAGTTGACACTTAGGACTTTTACAGCATATTAATTGCATCCTGCTGCTGTTTTTTATGAGAATCTGCCACTGGTCTGAATGGGTGCTTTGCAGAAAATAGCACCAGGCAGAGAGTGAGCAGCGTTCACCTGGAGATCTGGAAACACTTTGTGAGAAGGCGTAGGGCAGGAGAAAAATGGCTTTCCTCATTCTCTCATCCACTCTGTAAGAAACAGAGTGCCCCGTATTAATACCTGGTAGAGAGACAGTGAGAGTATCTGGAGGGGTGGAGGAGAGGTTTCACTCCCACTCCTACCTGCGAGACACAAAATGGTGAGGCATGTAGAGAACTGCCTCCATCAAGCCCAGCTGCAAGCCCTGGCATGGGAGGCTTGGGCACGGCTGGATTGCCACGGGGCAGAGATCCTGTGAGGGATCCCAGGGGAAGCTGCTCTAACTTAGGGCTGTCCGGGAAATTTCTCTTGGGCCAAAACCCAGGTCGTGTGAAGTTGTCTTGCAGCCACCCTCATTTCACTCCTGTGCTGTGCTGTGAGGACACTCATCCACAAAAGCTTGCCTGGAAACTGAGTCGTATCCTCAGGCAGAAGATGACAATATTTTAGCCATGAGAGGTGCCCTCTTGGCAGGCTTCCCCCCATTTCATGAAAGCAGTCTCAGCCACGGGGATCTTAGGGCTACCACCTGTGCTGAACCACAGAGCCCAGCAGTTGGGATGGAGTTGCAGATTACCCCCTGGTCTGTGCTCTCCATGCTCTTCACAAGGTCTGGCTTTATGGCATCTTCTGCTGACACCAAAAAACCCCACTGCCCAGGGAACATAAGACAACCACAGGACAGTGTGCAGCGTATGGCTGCCCATGAGCTGTAGGAGAGCCTGCAGCTAACAAAGATCACATTTCTCCTGGCTTGTGCTCTTCCAAGGGAGATCACAATCATGTTTTATGTTTATAAGACATGCTCTCTTATTTCGAGGGAGTGAACAGAGAGCATTCAGAGGAAACCAACGTTTCTATTAGTGTCTTCTTAGTGTATTTCATTGCTATAGGCTCTGTGTGTTACAGCTCTGCTGCAAAAGGACAAATAATTATTTGGAAAGCAGTTAGTGTTCTTAACATATCAGATATGTTATACTTCATTATGATAGTCTCAGTAATATGCAAAAGCACTGATTTTCCTGGGTATGATAAAGAGGATGGAACACATACTTTAATAAGTTTGGGCTAATCTGTGTGTTTTGGAAGCACTTAAAAAAACGTTCAGGCAATCTAGGAAGATTAAGAGCTGAATGACAGATACAAAAGCAAGATACTTTTTTCTTCTCCCTCCAAAACCACTGTCCGGTTTTTATAGATCTGAAACTCTTTAGCAAAATCATGCTTATACAGGAGAATGTATTTTTTTTTTCATGAGCAAGCTTTAAAAAACACTCAATAGTTGTGAAATCAGGTGCCTGAAGCATCATTCTGAAAAAAAATAAAAAACCAATATAATTCTTGGAGGGAAGAATGACAGGCAACAAAAGTGGAACTGATGGAACAAGTCTGAGACAGAAGTGCAGAAAGGAGAGATGAGCACCAGCAGGAGGTGCAGATATCGACACAGTATTTCACTTTGCGTGGAGACTGCGTTGAGTGTCAAAAGTAAAATGTGATTTCTTCCCAAGATACTTGTTCTTCCCTTGGACAGTACCTTCTTGCTTGCGATGATAACCCCAACAAGTGTTCGCAGCTTCATGCTGGGAGCCCCCTTCCAGCAGGATCCAGCAGCCCATCCCGCAGCAGTGGATGTAGTAGAGCTAGCGAGGGCTAGGTGGCATACTGGATACGTTGGAGAGTCACCTCCAAGGACTTCCTTCCACATCCAGCAAGGGTTAGGCTGAATGAAATTATCTCTTTGCAAGCAGCTTTCTGTGTCATTAAAAAAACAAAGCAACCGATGCTTCCAGTGAAGACAGCATCAGTGTTTTGCTTTCTAACATGCCTCATGGGGGTATCAATTTTAAACCGCATGTAGAAATGGAGTCTCCCCCCACCAGATCAGCGCCTGGGTGTTCTGCGGGGCTGTGTTGGCTCTGTTTTACATTATCAGGGCTCAGCTGCCAGGAGTTCCTGGCAGTGGTGATGGGTGACTGGGGTGCCTCCACCTCCCAGTGGCCCACACCGGTCAGCTTGGGGTGCAAAGTGGGGGGATTCAGCAAGCGAGGGGCATCAGATCCTGGGCATCATCTTCCTTCCTCAGAGACTTTCACAAGGATCTGAAGCATAAAGGCTAAGCTGGATGTTTAAATGATAGAGGCAGAAAAACTCAGGGGACAAATTCCTCTTGCCTGAGCACAGACAAAATTAATTTTTTCTGCTAACGGGGGAAAGACAGATGTTTCATCATGAGCAGACAACAGAGGTTCCCCTTTGCACCTTCCTGGCCAGAGCAGAGAGCAGAGGTCATTGTGCTGCTTGTGGCTCTCAAGGACCGGAGTGTGGGGTGAGCAATTCCAGCAATTCCCTCCCAGCACCATGCATGGTTCAGCAACAAGCAGGGCTGTGATTCTCCTGCCCCACTCGCCATGCAATGGCCATGGTGCTGTGTATGTCCCTGTTTCCTTGGGGCATTAGGAAAGTGCAGTCTTGCTCTGGGGAGAGATGTTTGATGACTGAGGCTGCAAAAGAATCTTCTATTTCACTTATCCGTGCAACAGGACTGCTGAGGCTTCTGTGTCTCAGGAGGGACAGGGTGGACTCAAAGGGCTGTCTTTGTAAGTGGCTGGAGACCTTGTTGAGGTGCTCTGCAGGCTGGAAATATCCGTGTGATTCACTCACTTTCCACCTCCACCTTCCCCCGCTTCATGCTGCCCACATTGTTTTTTTGTTATTAATTGTTTTAGATTCAGACAATGCCTCTCCTTTGGCCTCAGGCAGACATACTGGCTGAATCACTAAAACACTTTAACACACATCTGCTGAGGCAGCAAAACTCAGTATCTCCTTCTCTCTTTTTCTGCCTCTCCAGTATCACAGTCAAAAGGTGACTGAGACACAAAGTAGATCTGAAATTGGCTGAAAAGGGAAAGTGCTCCCAGCTGAAGTGCAGAAAACACCTGCATCTAATAAAAACAAATGAGAAACATCATCAATAACCAGGAGAAGAAGTAGTGTAAATAAAGAAAGAGTATAAATTCAGATGGTCTCTGGGAAACTTGAACAGATGCCCTAGCCTGCTGTCTTCTGGAAGTATTGTCTAATTATTTACCTTGTAGTGCAATAAAATACAGGGGGTTGCTGTGTCTCTCTAGCAATAGACTAAGGTGCTCTAGAAACCTTGCTGTGCATGTGGGTGCCATGGTGATCGGTGACACAGAAATATGATAGATTGTTGCTGTGGCAGGACAGGGCCATCTCCTAGAAGAAGGAGTTGTCCTAAGAAGGGTATTCCTTTCCGGCCTTGAAAGGTTTTACATGTTCTAAGTATTTGGATAATGATTCAACCTAGAAAGTATGCTTGGAGTTGACTGAGAACCTCCAAGTCCCTTACAGGGTGTGTTGGGTGGAGGTGGGATGTCCTTTGCCTCTGTGGTCATGTACCTGCTCCTGGCCCCGTGAACAGCAGTGAGGAGTACTTTACCTCGAGGAGATGACTCCTGACTGTGACCTCCCTCCAAGCCTGCTCTGTGCACGTTCATTCCTGAACTTTTGCATAGCGCCTGAGGAGCTGGCATGAAAATAACCTCTTGGAGCCCTGCTGATTTTCTTTTTTCATCTTTCAACCACTCTGGATTCCCTTCTGCTCTGTGAGTGAGCCAAGATGGATATAGGCTTTTCATCTCTTTTTGTGATGCCATGTGCCTGAAAATGTTCTTGTCTGAATCAGTGTTACCACCAGGAATCAAAACCTCTGTCCGAAGGGCAGGGAGGTGTAATTTTCATGGAGAGTCTCATGAGTGGGTGTCTGGCTGCGCCATTGACAGGAGTGGGTATGGATGGTTTGGAGGCTTTCTAGGGATGAGGAAACGTGATCCCTATAACCTGATTCTGAAGAGCTCTCAGAAACCAGCCTGTCTCTTCTGCTGAGGTGCTGCAGGAGTTTCCAGTGACATCCAAACTACTTAGGGATCTGTGGATAGCAAGTGCTGGCTGTTACCATTTATAGCCCTTTTAAATAGGGAGAACTCTCCTGCCTGTGACTATCACACCTTGATTTCTTGCAGAGCCTTCTGCTGGTGGGATGCCTGTGTGCAGCTGTCTTCATTAAATACCCACAGTGAACAGTTGTATTGTTCAAAGGATAATTAAGGTCCTCACCAAATTAATCCAGGCTGCAGCTTAGAGCCTCAGCTTCCCTGATGTGAAAGGAAAATATCCTGTCTCTGTCCCATCCCAGACACATGCATCCTACAGGCATGAGCCTCATCCCTGAAGGTCTGCAGAGTGCTGTAAGGTCAAAAGTGCATGTAGCATTTTGGAGTCCTGCTGGGACACCCGGGACAGCAGGTTCTGTGATGGTGGTGCTGGCTCAGGCAACACTGGATGGAGATGGACCCAAAACAGAGGGGCCCTCAAACCCAGCTTGGATACATCGTCTTCTCAGCCACCAGTAACTGGCCTGGATGTGGGCTCATGATTATATCCCTGAAGTAATTCCCTGGACTTCTCCTTACCCCCACTCTATAATTATTCATAGTTATTTTCTAATGGCTGTCCTACCACTTGTTTTCTTTCTGGCTTTCTTTTTCTTCCGAGTAACGAAAACACATCAGTGGCCTTTCTCCAAGAACAGTTATTAAAGCCATCACCCCTGCCTATCCCCCCTCCCCTCGTTTAAAGCCTATCAAGCTCCACTGGATTTGTGGCCAGAGTTTGCATCAAATTACTATTTTAGGGTTGCCAAAATAAGCACAACCAGAAAGTTGGGAAGGGGGGGGGACGGGGAAAGAAGAATAGGGAGAGAAAGTTATAATCTTCCCAGATCACTATTAATTACATTTATAATAATTATACTTTTCCAGACAGTTACACTGCCAACAAGCAGGAGGGTCAGCTCTTGCAGGGCAACCTGTGCGTATATTTTGGCCTTTGTTTTTCCTCTACAACAAGTCTTTTGTGACTTGCAGCTGCTACTGGGACACCTCTGTCCCTAGTGGGATGGAGAGGACAATGTGCATGTGCAGGGAGCGTGGATGGCTTCACTCCCTCGATGACAGAGCTTGCACCCACAAACAGGTCCCAGCTTGACTTGCCGATTTTCCACCTCCTCTGAGGCTGAATTTCAGTGCCTTGTTTTTGTTAACCCAGTCCCCAGCACAGCAGAGGTGGGGTGCAGGATGCAGGACTGGGGGTGATTGTGTAAAGCTGTTGCTCAAGGCAAGGAAGTATTAAGGGGTGCTCTCTCATGGCTCTGGACTAGGCTGTGCCTCCTTCTGGTCTCCTGGGAGATCCTGCACGGGTGGGTCTAGTGGATGAACACAGCGATTCGGAGTAGCTCCCACAAGTCGCACTGCTCCTCACGTGTCAGAGGATATTTATTTATTTAAAGGGGTGTAGCAATTAGGGAAGAGAACAGAGATGTCAAAAGGCACATAGCTTTTCTCCAACTAGCTCCTTCTTCTGGTGCCTCTCTCTGACGCCACTGTCCTCCCCTGTCTCCTGCAGTGCTGAAATCCCTGACAAGGGTCTCCCTTGCACTGCAGCCAAAGTTGTTCTCTCCTCTCATTGCCTTCGCTTGACATTTCCTGCTTAACACCCCCTCTCCTATGCTAAGTCAGAGGTGTGAGGACCCAAATACTCATCAGAAGCAAAACCTCAAAGGCATTAAAATAACACATTTTGTCATTGACCCAGTTATCTCCATTTTCAGAGCTCTCTTACTTCAGACACATCAAAACTTTGGATCTCACATATTCTCACCTGTAATGTGATATGTCTTCTACCAAATGCCCTCCCTAAAACTGTGTATTACACAGGCTCTTCAGTGAAGAACAGAAACACCCTCTTGCTAGTGGGGAAACATTTTTATACAACATCCACTTTGTCTCCAGCCTGTGAATCCTGATCCTCAAGGGTAAACTAAAATAATACTGACTCTTGAACTAAAATTCATAACTCTCCTGCCTGTGACAAATCACAGCCTCAGCTAGAGATATTAATTTTATGGCATATTACGGCTTCCCCTGCAATTTACCTGTCCCCCAGGATTCTAAAGACAATAATTATCTCTCCGTCTGTCCATCCAGGACCAACAGCTTTTTTACCTCCCCTTCTTCATCTTCCTCCTCTGCTTTCCAGTTGCTGGGTCCCTTAAGATGGACAGGCACAGCCATCACAGCAAAGAGACACAGGTGGTGTTTGTGAGCCAGGGACAGATCTCCCTGGCACTCCTGACAGATGGCTTGCAGCGGTGGTTCCCTTGCTCTCACTTGTGCAGTAATTACAAAAGTACACAGAGCAAGAGCTGAAAGGCCCTATTGCCAGTCTGCCACTCTAACTCCTTTACATCCTTGGTGAGGGGAGGCATTTTTACCCTTTGAACAACACATCCTTTCCCCTTGTTTTCCCTAGGAAGCATCCTGCCTCCCTTTTCTGTCTTGCTTGCTGCCTGGCAGAGCAGAGCATTGCTCGTGGATGTCCCAGCAAGAGTCCTTGCCACCATCTGATTAACAGCCCTGAGACACACATAGGGTTGAGACTGGCCCTGAGGATTGTGTCACTCAATGTTAAAGGAAATAATAAGTGGTATTAAACTAGATGCATAAAAAGCAGTATTAAAGCAAATGCCTAAAAATGGTAGTTGAAATAAGAGGAGATGCAATAATCCAGGAAGAAGGTGAGGGAAAACAGAGTCCGTGCCCAGTACAGAAATAGTGAGGCCTTCAATGTACAAGTGTCTCTTGGGCTCCCAGACTCAGAACACACATCAAAGGCCTGAACTTGGTCCAAACCATCATTTCAATTCTTTTTCCCCTGTCCCCCTCCCTTTTTCTTTTTTTTTTTTTTTTTTTGAGGAGGGAATCTCTGTAGCTTCTTGTGAACCAAGTATCACAACCTGGGGCATGTGGCTTTCTCTGCAGTCTTCCTATTTTCCTTTTATGGCCATGCTGTGGTAGGTTAAGAGAGAGGGAGAGGGAAAGTCAGAGCCACTTATGCCTTGCATTGGTCTTGACTCCTCAGAGAAGTCACTGGGAGGTTGAGTGAAGCACATGGGTCTCACAGCAGGAGCCAGCACCCTCATGGATCTTTGCTGGGAAACAGCATATGAGTCTTGTGCTCTTACAGCCTGGGGAAATGCAGTGACTCAACACACTCGTGCCAGTGGGTGACATCGTTGTGTTGGGATGCATGTGCCGGCATCGGGAATTAATTCAGTATTCCCCCTGCACGTCAGGCTGGCAGGAACTGGCTCAGACTGGAGGCATGCTCCAGCACATGTGACATCGCGTCTTTGAGGGCACTTCTCGCAATAGTCCCGGGAAAATGCCAGCCAACTGTGTGCTCCTTGGCAAGAGGAGGATAATGGCAACAGGGCAAGAAAGCACAGTCCTCCTACAAAAGAAAATTCCAGGAGAGCTGCTCCATAGCTGTGGGTTGCACATTCCGCTTGGATCCATGCGCCTTTGGTCACCATCCTTCTGTCTGAAACAAGTCTGGTATAAATGATGCCTTAAAATATTTGGCTTTCTCTAGGGCAGTTAATTTTCACATTTCAGATGGGAGCCTGAGATTGAACCAGTGAGTGCAGAATGGGCAACAGATGGTTGAGGGCTCAAGTGAAATGTAGACCAACTTGACAGGGTAAGGTTCAGAGAACAGTGCCATAAAGAGCAGGCAATTTACAATAGTTTAGGAAGAGGAGCGGGGATCTCCCTCTCCTACAGTGTAAGGGAGCTGGAGAACCCTTTCTTGGTTACATTTGGAAGGACCACAGTTAACAAACATTCTGGCAATGATGCCAGCTCTGCCAGAATTCATATACCATAGTGATGGATTCTTCCTCAGGACAAGAACTTTATCTGTGAACTAAATTCTCTGCATAAATTTCAGCCAAAGGAAAAAGATCATTCCTCCCACGTGCCTTCATTTTTATGGCCCATTTGCACTCTTTTTCCGGAGTTTTCAGCAGCCTCTTCAATCTTCCTGCAGAAATCCCCGAGGACAGTCTGATCCAACATAAACTTTACTGTAGCAGCTTTCCCAGGTGACTGGCTCCTGTAGTTATTCTCTGTGCTCTAGCTCTGCCTGAAGTCACTACTTGTTGCCAGATCCTTGATGCTTTTCTGAGGTCTCCAAGCCTGTGAATAGCACGTTGCCTGGTTTCCCATCTTTTCCTTGATGTCCTTCTTGTCTGCCTCTTAAAATCTCATCTTTCAAAAGCATGGCCGGAGTTTTCTGATCTTGTATGTCACACTCTCTGCTGAAAACTTCCAAAATGCGAACATATTTCAAGTGTAATGGTGCAAGATTTTGGAGGAGATCACAGAGTCATTTAAGACCTTCATCTCATCCTCAACTTTACTGACACTTATAGAATTGTTTGGGTCAAAAGGGACGTTAAAGGGTTATGTTGTTCCAAATCCCTGACATGGGCAGGGATACCTTCTGCTAGACCAGGTTGCTTAAAACCCCGTCCTGGCCTTGAACACTTCCAGGGATGAGGAAGGTCCACCACTTCTCTGGGCAACCTGTTCCAGTGCCTCACCACCCTTGTAGTGAAGAAATGAAAACAACTCTTCCAAATGAATGTAATTGCCTATCCTTGGAGACTCCATCCCGTCTCTCCTTACACATTTAAAAGTTGATTGTCTGGTTGAAAGTAGTTTTGGAGCTATTTTGTGGTTAAAGTTAGGTGTGGAAGATATGAGATGCTCCCGAATATGAGTTTTGCTGGATGTTGAGAAATCCTGTCCTTTCCAAGGTTGGTTGACCAACTGGTGACTGCTTCAATGTTTGCAGTGTTTCTCCAGAATAGCCTGGCTTTTGTGCCTTGGAGTCCAGTGCTTTTCCAGCAGGCTTGGGAGCCCTTTGGCTGGTGGCTGCTCAGCTTCCAGGGCCAGGCAGGAGTGGGTGGCTGCAGTCACCCTGGTACAGCTGCAGCCTGCATGGGATGTCTTAGGCTCAGTTATGCCTGCATCTGTTCCAGCTGATGAATGGGCCAGAAAGGCCACTCTTCTAGCTGAAGAAGTTGCTGGAGACTGGCCTTAGATAAAGTTTGGACTTGGGAATTCTGTTCCTGGAGGTGCCTGGCTACAGTTTTAACCAAGCATGATGTGTGGTTACAACCACTAGTCTTTTTCTCTCTGCTGTAACCAGTTTCCATAAGCACTGAGAGGCAAGATCTAAAAAAAAAAAAAACTCAACAAAACAAACCACCCAAAAAAAAGCAAACCAAAAAACCCCTCTCTGTTGAGGGAAAAGATTAGTTAAGTGACTACATTTCCTGTACATCAAATGGCTGAGGACATACAGGTTTCCCAGTTTCCAGGGCCCCGTAAAATCAAACACAATAGGAAGGGGGAATGAGATTAATGGGAAAAGCGTCATGGTCTGCTCTCAGCCAGAGCAGTCTCACCAAAAGTGATGGGACTGTGCCAGTGAAGGCATGAGCAGGATTTGGCTTGGAATCTGTTAAATGAGGACATTACCAGAATACCAGATTACATAGCCTAGTTGTCTGAAACCAATTCTGCTAAAGTAGAAAATTTTGTTAGGAGGCTGCAAGGTCAGGAAAGCAAGATTATTGGTTTAGCAGCCTTCTGCTGTGCTGGGGACCCCAGGCGATGGCAAGCACAGCTCTGCCCAGTGTTTCACATCTTTTGCTTTGTCATTTAAAGACTTGTAAAAAGGACAACGAGACATTCTCCTTTCTTTCTCTTCAATATTTGCACAGTTGGAGTAATTCTTACTCTGTGCTTTTTTTTTTTCCTCCTCAGAAAACAAGTGCTTCAATGCCCTTATTTTCTAAATAAACTGAACATGCCCACACAAGTGCACCCACGAATATGAGCAGCCCAGAGCGCATGACCACAACAACGAACCATTTTGTAGCACAGTCTTCATGAATATCCTGTTCAGACCAGCCGAGCCCCCCTGTTCATAAACAGCTCTATAGTTCCTATTAACCAGCAGCCCTCCAGTAATGATCTGTTCTGTTCAGCCCTGTACCCTTTGGTGACCTCCCAATAAAAGACCCTACTATTGCTGCGCAGCTTGGCCACAATTAATCAGCGTAGCTCTGGGCTTGCAAATTACTTTCACTGTTGCCAGCCATTACTTTCGAGTGACCCTACAATAACAAATCGAGATCCACTGCTGGCAAAATAGTCAAGGTTGGCTTTTTTTTTTTAAATACCTCAAAACAGCTCTCTAAATAATTTTTTTCCCTATCCATTTCAGAAATTAAAAGGTTTAACCTGAGCACAAAGAGTTAGTAATTGGGGGGAAAAGGCAGAGGTCAGTTTTAATAGGTTAATTGTCCAGTCAGGATAAAGAAGGAACAGCCAAAGTCAGTCCAGAGGATCCAAGTCACATCTATGGAACTGCAGAGTGTGTGTGTTCCCACCCTGGAAGAGGAGGATGTCACCCATCTTGTACTTGGGCATGTCCCTTGAGTGATCCCCATCCGAAGGCTTAGGAGATGCTGTGACAGCTATGCTGAGGAGTGTGCTTGCAGTTCCACAGCACAGTCATGCTGGTGCTTGAGCCCCTGCCCTCTTCAGCTTCCTTGTGCAAGTGCAGTCACAAACCTCTGGTTTGTGCTCCTCCACCCTCCCTGCTCTTTCTGGGTTGGTTTTGCTGTTGGCCAATGCTATGAATAAGAAATTTTTCCTTTAGTGGGTAGTTAATTTCCAGCTTTCTTCTTTATCTGGTTGCCAGTTTTCAGGAAAACTGTAGAAATGTTGCATCTCGGAGCACCCTGCAGTGCTGTCAGATTGGGTTGAGATGGGCCAGTGGGTTGAAAAGCTACTGTAAAGTCATGGGAACATGGAAATGCCCATACCCTTAAGCATAAATGTGACTGAGCACCATTCAGTCTGTGGTTTCTGGTGTCACAGCACTGTGGTGGCATTTTCACCGTGCCTTTCATAAGCTTCTGCCAAAGTTGGAGTTTGGAATTTGCCCTGTTTCACCTTGTTTTAGCACCTGGGGTTAAAATGAATTTTAAAAGCAGAGAGCAGCTGTCAGAGACTGAAATATTATAGTTTATGACTTAAACATTTTCATTAAGGATTTTCAAAACTGTATTACCAAAGCTGCAGAGAAGACTACCACACCCTGAATGGGGCTCTGAGAGGCCCTGGATCGCTCTCTAATGAAGATAAGATAAAGTAACAACTCAGGGCTGAGGACATTCACCTTTCTTTCTTTTCGCTTTCTTTCTCTTTGCCTCTTTTACTATTAAATAAAATACATCAAGTTTTTGGCACCAACATTTAATTTGTTTGGTTTTAATCTCATTTTTGTGAATATTTTGAACCTTCAGAGTTCTTTCTATGTTATACTCAGAGACTTAGTTTTCTTTGCCCTTCTGGGTGTAAACCGGATCATAACATTTTATTGGCATAATCAGCAGGATGCCTTGAAAATAAGAATGTTGGTTCCAAAAAACCAATGAATTGTTAATTTTTATGATCGATAATTTTCTTTGTGTGTTTGTTTGTCTGTTTGTTTCTAAGTGAAGTGCACATTGAAAGTTTGTTTTTTAATTTTAAGCAAGGTACTTTCTCAGAGAAAAGGAGAGACATTTGGAAATTAACTATAAGGGGCACCTTTGCAGAACTGTAACTTTGAGATTTTTAGCTTTGAGCTTTATAACTTTGTTAAACACTAGGTGCTCTCGAGGTGTAAGGAGTAGGACATTGGAAAATATTTTATAAGGGGCAGCCCTCGAGAGAGATTACTCTGGTGTTCGTAACTTTGGTTTGGTATAAGAGGCGCCTTCCCAGGGAGAGGAGTGAGACTTTTGAAAATTAGCTTTACGCAGGGCTACTACGTTCAAATGCGTACATTCAAAGTTCTTTCCGTTTCATACTCAGAGACTTAGTTTTCTTTGCCCTTCTGGGTGTAAACCGGAACGTAACAGAAGCACAAAGAGCTGGCACACAGTGGGGTCCTGGCTCTGATCTCTCCAGAGCCACTGACTCACTCTGATCTTCGGCAGAGCTGTTGACCTGCTCGTGCTTTGTGCTACACAGCTGGAAAATTGGGTGAAAAAAAAAAAAGCCAATGGGAACTTCACTCAAAAGAGCAGATGCATGGATTTTCTAGATAAAAAAATCACCCAAGCCCTGCCATTCCAGTGTCCCCAATCCTCCTCTCTTCTTCGCACCTTATAGTTCAAGCAAGAAGCAGTTTAAAGTGGAAAATCTGGGGCTGTGTTTTCTTACACATTCTGGATCCTCCTTTAACTGTGAAAATGTTCAAAGTGAAAACTTGACCTGGCAACAGTTTCTGAATGACCTCGCTCTGGCTGTGAAATCCACTTCAGCTTTGCAGGAGCAAATTTTTACAGTCTTCTCTGGTGGAGGAACAAAAAGATTTTTATTATTATTATTATTTTTCTTCAAGAGGAAACTTTATACAGACTGCGTGTTATGCTTTCTACCAGCACTCAAGGTCAAATCAGCAGTTCTGTTCTCATTGTTCCGCACTCACTTTATATCACCCAAAAAAAAAAATAAACCCATTTCCCTACTCTCAATGCAGATACCCCACGGCAGCAGAGGGGAAGGACAGAAGCGCAAGCAAACAACATGACATTTCTGCCATCGCAGCCACACGCTGTAAAGACACGTCTGGGCAATGTGATCGTGTAGCTGGAAGTTGCTAATTATAATTACTACCTCCTAATTCAAAGGAGTAGTGACTCACAGGAACCCTGAGCTATCTGGGCCTCCCAGATCCAAGTTCCTCAGACTACAAGCCATGGCACTGAAGGTAAAGGCCTCCAGTGGATTAACTTCAAGCCATAACTCAAAAGTGGTCAAAGACACCACTGGTGAAGATTTGATATCAACTTCTCTCCAACTTGGTAGTGAGTGCAGGATTAGAAACTGTGGCTGAACATCTGGGGCTCAGCTGGAGCCAACTGGATCCTCCTGAAGCACTCAGTGCCATAAGCCCTCTGCTGAGCACTGCAATGATTTCCTACTGGTCATTTTTACCAGGGCACTGTATGCAGCACCAGCCATGCACTGGTTGAGAAAGAGCATTTATGTTTGTTGGAAAGGCTTCCCTGTGCGTGACGGTGGCTGTTTGCATGTGCAGCCAACACGCCTCGCACCTCGTCAAGACTCACAAGTGCACAGAGCACAGGACATTATTATGTGTGTGCCTGCACACTCTCACAAAGCTGAGCCTTAGGTGACAACTAATTCTGAATGATGTGTTAAAAAAAGCAACAGGCACGCAATAAGGACTAATCCTAACCTGTAAAATACTTCTTTTTATCTCCCATCGTGGCCCTTGGACAGGAAAGCCTAGTCTCTGACACTTTCCCCACAGTACTAGGCAAGTCTTACCTTCAACTTCTTAATAAATAATAAACATTTCCTTTTAGTTGGCCAGCTCATACCTGTGTTTCCAGAGCTTGGCCTGGGAATAACATGTCTCATTCCCAGTAGGGATTGTGGAGGTTACTGCCACAGGATGGAGGAGGGAAGGGAATTTAGTTATAAGCAAGCTGAACTGACCAGTGCCAGGCAGACTCCAGAGTATGGTCCTTGATCTTTTAGTTACAGGGATATATATGGCCTGCATTTCCAGAATTGTAAATGAGACATCACATCATCAGGGTTGAGAGAGTAACACACTGAGGAAAGGGAGTCAGGCCAAGGACATATTACAGTATTATCTTATTATTCCTTCACACTCTCTTTCAATCAAACTGTGTTCCTTGTCCAGCATTTTACACATGATTATAGGCTCTCTGGGGGCAGAGGCCATCTCCTAGCTGCATTTGTGAGCTGCTGAAACAATGAGGTCATGTCCTTGATGAGGAAGAATTTCTGTGCGCCAGGGATGCTGATGATGCCAGGATGCTCACGGGAAGGGTGAAGGAACACTCCCCTGCTGAGATGCTACTCCACAGCAGAGTTGAAATTCTGTTTGCTTGTCCCACTTATTCCAAGTTGGCAGGAGTTTGGTCATGGCCATCTAAGGAATATGTGCATGAGATATTGCAACCAGACAGTTCATTCCTCTGCCCACAGAGGTGTTTCCACATTGGAAAATGCCTCACCTACAGAGGAATTGCCCCTGCCTCCAGAAATAACCAAACGTGTAACTAAAATGTGAGGTCTAAGGAACATTGTCAGAAGTCTCTTTAAGTTAATTTTTATTAGGTGTTGGATGTCCTAGTTGAAGGTTATTTTCCCTCTTAAAGGCTAACGTAGGAAAGAACCACACCATCAGCTCAGCCCTCCCATGAACTGCCGGCAGACTGTGTTCCCAAGGGGAATTGAGGCAGTGGGATGAGCCACACTGGATTACAGAGTGTGACCAGATGTGCTGAGGAGTTTGTGAAGCTACAAACTCCTACTTGTTCTTTGCTACAGGGTTAACATGCATGAGGAGGTTGCTGCAGCTGATCCTCCTGTGGAGCTGGAGCTTTACGTTGCTTTGGAATCATCTCGTCCTCCCATCTCCATTGCTGTGGGAGGCACTGCTCCGTCACTGACTCTGGTGGCTTTTGGGGCACTCTCTTTGCTCTCCCCATGCTTCCAAAAAAGCTTTTCTAGTGCACCAGCTCCAGAGTCCATGCTTGTCTTTCTGTCCATCTAGATGGTGTCCTATAGATTTTCCTGCTGCCCACTGTTTGCCCTATTGCTGTGGCCAAGGCTACCTCAACCACAGAGGCTAAGTGTGGGAGGGAGGGAAGCAGAGCAGCGAGACAGAAGTTGTAGTGGCCTGGAAAGGCTGTTCAAAGGCACCCAGAAGGAATCTTGTCTCTGTGTGCACCATTCTGGCCCATGCTTTACAGCCACGGGCAGGCAGTGATGAACTGAGCTGAACTTTTCCTATGCATCATCCCCAGCAGAGCAGAGTGGTGCCTGGATGTTGTGTACCTTGGAGAAGTGGGCGATAAAAATGGCTCATTATGCACTGGCTTGTGTCACATGCTGAGCTTATTCACCCCCTGTACTCAGGGATTTGACAGAGGGGGTGAGCTGCCAGGAGAAACATAGCCATCCCTACTCTAAATTCACTTTCATGCTTGTCCTCGGGATTGGAGACTTGGGTCACGTTTCTGTACATTCTCCTTAGCCCTGCTGCCTGGTGCAGACAGGACAAGATCCTTGAAGAGCGATGGGTGTGTTTGCACAGCTACAGATCACCCTGCAGGCCGTGTAAATTGAGGCATTCATGGAAAGCTCATCCACTTTCAGTTCTGCCTGGTAACTTCTTATAAGACCCTCTGAAATCAAAGAGGAAGGAGTCAGGCAGCCCCTGCCCAGGACAAGCCCCAGTGACCAGATGAAAAGGAACAATCCCTAATTAGCAGCCGGTGCAGAGCCATCTGTGCTTATACATAATCCGCTAGATGTGAGCCACGTGAGGAGAGGAGAGCCTGGTGTCAGCCTCTTGTGAAACCTACCATGATGGCAGGACAGCAGGATCAACTTTTGGGATGCTTTTGGCAGGACGAGAGTGGACAGCATAATGTGGGCAACATCATGTCAGGCAAAACAGCTGGGAAAAGACACGGTGGGGAAATTTAGATGACGTATTGGTGTGGATATGGTTGTGTCTGGGATATTTGCACAGCTGAGACCTGGAGAAGCTGTCACAGTTGTTACATCACAAGTGACAAGGATGGGAGAGAGGAGAATGGAGAGTCCATTGAAACTGTAGAAGACAGTAACTCGCAGGGTTTTATCCAGGAGGGAGCATGTGGAGGCAATCTCCATTGGGAACAGTCTCACACTTCATTGCTGCTCTTTTCCTTCCCCTGGAGAAAAGGAAAACATCGTTGAAGGGATCTTCTGTTTTGGAGAGAGTTGGTCATTTCACCTGCTTTATTTAAACTTGTCCCCATTTTGCAGGGTCTCATCCTGTAGCAACATTTCCACATCACTAATCACAATTTTGTTTTGGTTTTTGTTGTTGTTGCATAGATCTGAACTTCCCAGAGGGAGCAATAAATGACAAAGAGGTGAGGTTTACACTGCATCCAGATGTGTCTGGTAGACTGTTGTGCAGTGTGTTATGTTTCTGTCTTGCATTATCTCTCAGGTTTTGACCCCAGTGGAGCAGAGCTCCTCAGCAAGCACCACACCTAAACAGAGGGACAGAGAGAGCAGCAGCCTTGGAAAATGGTGCTTTGCCTACCAGGTGCTGGGTGATTGCATGAGACAACCCCAGATTTTGATACTTTTTGTTTCTAGCGTCTCTCTCGAGTTTTGGCCCATTTCAGCCATTTGCATTCACTGATTTTGGTGCTGGCTCGAGGTCTTCCTCCCAGCAGTCAGATTCCCTCCTGCCTGAGGTCATGCTCAAGCCTGAGTGATAATACCACATTCACATGTTTTTCAAAGGCTGGATCAAACTATGGAGGTGACTGAACCTAGGAACAAATGTCCTGTTGTGCACAGAAACAGCGTTGAGCTGATTTTTGATACACCCACTTAGTGCAGCCGGGGTGCTGGCAGGCTGTCCGTGTTTGGTTGGTGCTTTATGGGGCTGCAGCAGGGAATGCAAAGCTGTGGGAGGTTGGGTTCTCTTGCTGAGAGCACCGTTTGCGATTAAAGCCCATAAAGTGACCAAAGGTTGTCACCTCTCTTTGGCACGAGATACAGAACTAGCCAGGAAAAGGTAGTAACTGCTGACTTTGCCATTTTGCTAGTCTGTTTGCAGTCTTCCAGCTGGCTGTGAGCTCTCACAGTCATGTTGTTCTCCAAGCTGAGCTGTAATAATTGTCTCTAGAGACCCAGCATCAGCTGCTTTATTGTAGCCCAAACTTGTGACAAGTAATTCGTTTTCTCTTTCTGTAATTGCTGGTAGTAAAACATTATTTGCACTCATCAGAAGGTCACAGGGCAAGAGGCAGGCACTCTTTTTAGCAGTTGTGGCAACCCATCAGAGAAGAACGTAGAGTTTGAGATTCAAGTGCCCCTGGATTTGTTGGTGCTAAAACTAGCACATGATAACAAAGAAAGATGAGAGTTGACATCTCTCTAGCAAAGATTTGTAAGGAAATGGGCCATGGCTCCTACCTGAGGCAGTTTTGAATAGATTTCTAGCTGTACAGGGGTCAGCTCTCCCCAGACTGTCAGTCCTCTTTTCGTATCCCACCTGATGTCCATTTCCTGTTGGGTTCCTGTGCTCAGCTTAGGTTTGCTGGGTTGCCTCAACCATGTGGAGTCAAGTGATTTAGCACCATGTTCTTGTGGTTTGTAGTTTTTAAGCTACAAGATTTGTAAGCTATTATAAACAGAAAGGCCCAGCCAAATCTTGCTGCCTGACTGAGCTATCAGCATCTCTAGATGTGTAGGAGAGGCCATCCTTCCCTCATGTTTATTTGTAACACAAGGGAAAAGAGGGAAGCATAGTAAAGCTTAGTACCACATAATTTACTGAAGTGACAGCTAATTTGCATTTCAGCTAAGACATCCAGCAGCAAAATGCAATCACTTTCACACACACTCCATGATTCCTACTATATGATCTTGGACCCATGGATTTGATGGACAGTGAGTTTTGCTGAAGTCCATTACAAATAAGGAAGAAATGTGACAAGGCTCCAAGGAAGTTTTAAGTGTTCATGTGAGAAGGTTTGCATTACCAAAGACTCCTGTGAAAGATATCCCCATGTGAGCTCAGTATTCCTCCACAACAATGTTTGTCCGTGCCTCTCCTGTGAGGTGGCCACTTGAACAGGAGGCCACTGTAGGTGGGTGCTGAGAGATGGACAGGAGGGAGCTTTCTGAGAAAAAAGACTCCTGAAGGAAAGACTTGACTGTGGGATGAAGGATCAGGCAGTTGGGACTGTGCTCATTTTACTCAGGTGTCCTCACTTGAAAGTTCTCCACTAGCTGGTTGTTTTAAATCTTGCAAGTCAAATGTGAAGGTCTTAAAATTTTTCTTTCCATACTGTCTGGAGAAGCTGGTGTAGTACTGTTTGCTTTTTATTTTTCCTGAGGAGAAAAACAGTACCCTGACAGGGAGACCTATTTTTGGTGTGTTATCAGACAAATATGACAGTGGAAATCTCTATGTTGCATTATCTGCTTTAGTTTCTGCTGCAAGGAGCAGCATCTGATCCGAATGTGCTCCTGCAGACCAGGGGTCTCGGTGCCTCTGGTTTCTGGTAGCCAGTATGACACCCAACCATTACTCATGACAGATCCTTGGGCTGAGGTTCAGGCTCAAAATCCTTCTGCTGGAAACGAGCCCTGCATCTCACTCCAAAGAGCAACACTTTATTTTCTTCACCATCAGTTAATTAAAAAAAAAATCCTCATATTTTGTCCCTCTGGGCTCTTGTGATTGCTGGGTGTGCAGCTCTGTGCCACCTCTCTGAAATTGCTCCATCAGGGACACAGCCTGCCTTCCTTTCCCAAGTCCAAAAGCCGAGCCCTGCTCCTTCTCTTTCTCACTGGTTAATATGGAGCAAAGTCAGGACTCACACACCTCATGCAGGGCCATAGTGTCTCATTTCAGCTACTGTTCCCAGGGGCTGTGTGTGCCCAGGGTGTCTGTCCTGGCTGGAGGTGGAGGCATGCCCTGCCGAAGACACGACAGGACCAACCGACTGCACCTGGGACCGTAACTCATCACACTTGGATGGGTTTCTGCTTTCAGACCAGCCTGCTCCAGCCAGCTACACACATCCTCCAGGCAATTTTAATGTTCCTGGAAAGTCCTCCCAAAAACAATCACATCATCCAGATCAGCTGAACATGTGGTCCACTGAACAGCTGCCAAAATCAAATCCATGTGCCTTTGAGAGGTGCTAGGGGAATTGCAGAGACCAAAAGACATCACGTTAAACTCAGAGAGCGAGACACGCTGTCTTTGGACAAGTTTCTCGATGAGTCTGCCCTTGGCAGAAGCCACTGAGCCCGTTTGGAGAGGAGCACTGCTCCGTGGTGCAGGCAAGTGCCTTGGGCAGTTCCTCTGCCAGCTGGTTTTTACTGCTGCCTTCACTTTTAGTACTGAGCCACTCAGAGAAATGTTGTCCACTCAAGTCGTGTCTCTGCAGAAGAGCACAAGCTCTGCTGAGACCACCCAGTGGAGGGGCTGGGTGTGAGGGAGACCCTGTCCTGCTGGGTTTGGTTACCAGAGCCCATCTTGTCCTTGTTCTGCTAATACAGTGCTGAGAACAGTGGGACCTCGGTCCCTCCCTTGAAGTAATGAATAACAGCATCTTCAGCTGAGGCAGTCAAGCCATATTTGGGGAGGATGCGCTCTTTTCTTCCAGGAAATGAGTCTGTGGAGCAGGTCAGCCTCTGTCAGCACTCTGGTTGTGAAACCTGTTGTTGAAGACCTTCGTCCTCCCTCTGCCTTCCCTCTGCACTGCACCCCCTGCATTGCCCTTGACGCTTGTGAGAGGTTTTTTAATAACCAAGAACATCAGTGACCCTCAGGGATGTTTTGGAGGATGTGACATTCCTACCTTCTTATGAACAAAAAAACTAAATCCAGGGTTTTCCCTAGTTGCTTTTCCAACCAGGCTTTTCCTTGCTGGTTCCTGGGAAATGTGCTTGTATGTTGCCATTGAAGTCTTAAAAGAAATGAAAAACTGTGTCCCTGCAAAGAACTTATCTGATAACAATCTTCTCCCATCACTGGTTTGTCAGACTTACAAGCCAAAGGAATGTTAGCAAATGGGAGAAGGGACAAGATGTCAAATGTCCCCCTGCCAACCTTCCTTTCCACCTGACATCTGCCAACACAGGGCTGGATGCAGAAAAAACAAAGGCTACGCCTGCCAGATGGTTGATGGATAATGGTACCATTGTAAAAATTGGCCAGAGCATCTCAGACAGAAGCCCTGCCACCCTTCACAACGTGGAACAAGGGCTCAGGTGGTTGTCATTCACTTCCAGCTATAAAGTGGGATCTCCCCTACAAGACCCAAAAGACCTCATCCTGCCAGGTGCAAAGCTCTCTGCAGTCTCCTGAATTAAGTAGGAGGGCTCCTTGGCATCTCTCTGGAACAAGCATTAATCCTTTTGGATTTGTTGTTCTGGGGATTTCAGGAAAGGGATAGCTCTAATTCTGGTGGGGCAAGCTGTTACAGAGAGAAGGTGCTGAGGTACCTTCTGTAGGACTTTCTCTGGGGCTGTCAGCCCTGATATATTCCTAGCTTTCTTATTTCTTTCCATCTCTTCTGCTCATTTGTGCTTTCTTGGATTGCTGTCACGGAGGAAGATTTTTGTATTCATTGAATTTATATCTCAGTGACTCAGCACTGGGCTCAACCAGAAACTCTGTTGCCCTGAGGAGATATGGATGGAAGAAACGATTGTGCATGTAAGTATTTGTTGGCAGGGGACAAGTTCTTCCCCAGCCTCAGCTATTCACGCACTTTTGATTTAGGAAAGCCCGAAGAAAGCTTTGTTACTTCCTCCTTACTGGTGCCGAGCAGAAGCAGGACCAGACGTCATGCTCCGACACGCTGAGCCGTCTCCTTCCTTCATGCTCAGTGGCTTTTCTCCTGGTGCACCCGAGGAGAGCTCAGGGAACAGCACTCCCAGCCAGTTTGCAACTTCGAAATGCGTCAGCTGATCGCTATCTTGTCTCAAATACCTGTCTGGTACAGACCATGTGTGGAGCATTAACTCTGCAAAAGAGGGGCTGGGGCACTGGAGCAGGGTGGACAAGGAGCTGAACTTTAACTCTTTCGCTGCACAGGTCCCTGCTCACTGGTCACAGCTGCCTTCTGTGAGCAGTACAGGTGCAGGGGGATGCAGAGCCATCCATGAGGATGCAGGAGGACAGAGGAAGACACCTGTGAGGTGAACCCAAATGGAGTTGGGAGGGCCATGTCAGAATCAGACAAAGTAGGCATAAGGCAGTTCCTCCTGTGGCATGTAGTTGATGTGTCAGATGCATGGCCAGAGGATGTCATGGATAGAGATGAGCTTCCAGGGAATTCTGGATGAGTTAATGAAGACAAAATTCCCTGGAGATTAATAAATTTGCAGAGGGTAACTTGTTTAGATAACATAGAGGAAATGGCATATTTACTTGTCCTGTTCTTACTTTCCTCAGGTTGCAGGGCCAGATGTACATGTGGTCAGACCCAGCTCAGCTGCCAAATGTTCTCATACAGTCTTCTATCCCATTGGCAGCTACCTTGAGGTAGAATATTGCCTAAGCTGAATATTGCCTGGGATAGGCTGCAGACCTTGGAACTGCCATGAGTGTTCATGGAGAATACCAAATACTTCCCTCTTGGTTGCCATTAACAGAATGAGGGGGAGAAATGTTGCTTGATGATAAGCCAAGATGTTGTCCACAAAGCCTTGTTGCTTAAACACACTGGGAGAAGTTTCCACACTAACCATGAGGGCCAAATGTTCTCCCTTGGTTCCTCACGTGCAAAGTGTTTACAGTAAAGGCTGTTTCCTGCTATAGGCTGCATGGCACTGGGTGACTGTACAACTTTAGCACCTTTTTGGTACCAGACTAGATGTGTCCAGTGTCCTGACACCTGTGTCTAGTCCAGAGCCTCCTGCTTCATAGTAGGTGTGGAGCAAGACACAAATTAATAATCTTACCCTGGCTCATCTATTGGGCCTGGCACTGCCGTGCAGAGGCTCCTCTGGGATTGCCAAAGCCACAGGGAGAACAGTCAGGGGACACAGCAGGGATTTTAGGTATTGGATGGTGGGAAACATGACCTGCCCCAAGCAAGGGTGGGGAGCCCCTCATCTGTGATGTTATTGGAGTGGCAGCTAGAGGAGACTGCTGGCAGTATCTCTGGGCATACCCTGGTTGTTAGCTTGGAATTTAGCACTAAAATAATCTCCATTTAGTACTTTCAGGCATTTCTGAGCACCTTCTTCCTGCTCTGGAATCCTGATCAAGTTTAAACTCTGTTTCCACTTGGAAATAAAGAGGCCAAAGCCCCATGTCTAGTGCACCCTGAGAGAGAAAATTGATGTTTCTGTTGCCACAGAAGATCTTTGTATTCTCCTTGTTCCGGAGGAAACCCACAAAGCTGAACCTTATGCAACACATTTGGCAAACAAGGCTGTGGCAGGGTTGTGGCTTTGTGACCAGATGAAGTGACACAGGATGAGAAAGTCCCCAGAACTCAACCAGAGTGCAAAAGGGACAGATGTAGAAAGGGGAGAAGACTGCTGTTGTGGTGACATGAAACAACAAAGTCTACCAACACAGTGATAGGCTGGCAAAATCCCTTTGCTGTCCCATAAGTGTCTGGCACAGCTTTACCAGAGAGAAAATGACCCAGAAGGTTAAAGAGACAGGATAAAATGAAGGAGGTCATCCAGTGAGTGGTCTGGTTAATATTATATTGGAGGGCAGTCTCAAGATGTGGTTTATCTCCTCGGGATTTAAACTGTATAGTGTTTAGGTAGTTGCTATAGCACACTGTATAGATCTCAGTTTAGGCAGTGGGGAAAGATATGTATATCTAAGGAATATATATCCCAGCCTGCCCCAGAGATGGAGTCTATTCCTGCTTGAAAATGTCTACCCTTCTTCATGAACAGAATAATCTAGACATCTGATTTACAAATGGCTAAAGTTGGTGGTATGAACATCAGTGTAGATAAGAATGAGCCCTTCCAGCCTTGTCCATCTGATTCATTACATAAATATTCCCCTATACTACATTTAAGAAGATACAAAAGCTGTTTTTTACCATGTGAGTAACAGTAAGTACTTGACAAGACTTCAGAAGACACCAAGGCCTTTGTGCTGTATTGTTGACAAAAGAATTTCCAATGTGGACTTTTTCTTCTTTCATTTGCAGCTAACAGAAGACAAAGCAGTTTTCCAAGAATTCTGGTTTTAATGTAAATGTGTCAGTATTTTTTTTGGAGATGACAAAGCCTTTTATGAAACTAAGACTTTTAAAGGCAGCTTCAATATACAAATATCTCACCACAAATGGCTTTTGTATAAGTTCTACAGCAAATATCAGCCTCTTCTGAATACAAACCCTAATTTTCTCTGTGGAAATGTTCTTCATGTCAGTGATGGGGACCATTGTGGGGTCTGGAGCAACTGAGGGCTGTTAGTTTGCTTAATGTAGCACAGCTAGAGAGAACTTTATTCTTTGTCTAAAATTCTCTTGAGAGAAGGGCAAAGAGGCACCCCCAGCATACATGGTCTAGATCCAATGTCACAGGGATTGAATTCATCTGAAGGAGTAACAGCCTCTGGTTTGAACTAGCGATGGCTGTAAGAATGAAGGTAGGATAAGTGGGTGGATGGGATTGGATATCACAACAGCTGCTTTGCTCTCCACAGAGCCCCGCTGCCGTGAACGGGGCACTCCTGTCCTCTTGCACTTCTTCACACTGGAAAATTGACTCAGCAACATCCTGAGGCAAGGTGCCAAAATGTAAACCTTATGAGTAATCCAAGGTGTTCGCATGACGATGTGACAAGAGCAGCTTGCATATTTCAAGCTAGACATGTGCTTCAGAAAGAGGTGAAAATCCCTCACTCTAGGAGTGTGATGAGGGCATTAGGTACATTTCAGTCATAGTTTTATATTCCTTTCTTGTATTTTATTTGTCAGTGATCTAAATCAGAGGGCTTCTTTCTAAGTCTTTACTATGAGGAAATCCTTCCATGTTTCTGCTCTAGATCTTTCTTGTTTGTGTTATACATCTTTTGAGAGCTGGTGATTCAAACTATGTTTGAGGTCAGGGAAAGAGGCTGTGTACACAATGGCATTTTAGCACTTTCAGTCATGTTTTCTAGCCTCTTCCTAAGAGTGATGTAGTCTCTGTTGCACACCAAGATCTTGAGGCTACAAAGGAATTTGGCACAAGACCCAGGGAACAGCTCTCTGAATTTCCCTTTAGAGGTGTTCTTTTCTCAGCACACCTCATTTCTGTCTCGCTGAGAAGCCAGTTTGCTTTCACCAAGGTCTGCTGAACTTTTTACAGGTTCCTTAGGGATTTACATATATAATATACAAAAAAATATGACTATAGCTAGGACAGAAGGTGGTACAGAACACTGCTTAAGTATTTCTGGTGTGGAAAGAAGGATGCTCTGTCAATCTCAAACCACGAAAGGGATTCAGGAAGAAGAATGCAATTTCTCTTCAGTAACTCAGCCAGACAACCAAGGCTAATGAGCTTTTTCCTACGAAATGCAGACTGTAATCCTTCACTGTTGCAGACTGATGTGGTCTTCACTTAAGTCCTCAGTCCTTGGGGTGCCATCAGACAGAGGCAGGGTGTTCTCTCACTATCACTTCATGAAATAGTAGGGTAGATAAAGGAGTATTTCATCATGTTCACTGCTCCTCACGGCACCTGATCATTGTTTGACCATCTCCATTTCAGGTTAGCCAAAGGAATTCAAGAAGACTGATTCTTCCAGTAGGATACTCGAACACTTTCAGGCCTTAAACATGGAAGAATCTCCTGGGACTTTCCAACAGATGTGGATGTCTTAAGCTTAAACTTGGAATCTCACAGGAAAAAGGAACACTCCTAATTATCTCCTGCTTCAGGATGTTCTGGTTTCGAAGAGGTCCATTGCTCTGTGCAGGATGGAGCAGCACTGTGGAGGTATGGAACTGCCTCTTTTTCCCACTTGGTGTTTGCAGTGTTATATGCACCTCTCAGGAGCACTGTGTTCTGAATCAGGCAGATGAAGTGGTGGCGTTTCTGGTGAGTTGTGGTGTGGTATCATCAGGGATGGAGGATCCTGGTGAAGAATATTTAAAATGCAATCTGTATGACTTAAGACAAAAAGCATCATTCACATTCACACATGTCCAATTGACAGGGCCTGCCAATACCCACACAAGAGCCCATCCAGATGGATCCTTTTGCAACAACTGAAAACATACTAAGAAGAAAAGAATTTCAGTTCTTCTGTTAGCCTGAAAACACATGAGTTTTTAGAGGAACTATTAGTATTCCGAACATATGGCAACTCCCTGCATTGCCTGGGGAAGCTCTTGGCGTTCCAGTAGAAAAGCTGTTAAACCAGTAATGGGGGACTGGGTGTATCAAGTGTTTATGAGTCTCCCATCTGTAGGCCAGACAAAAACATCTCATACTGAGTGTTTTGCAGTATCATCAACCCATCTGCAGAACTGTCTGTTTGACCCCGGGTATGTGACGGACTTGGCAAGAAGCAAGAAAGAAACAGGGGTGGTGGGGGGACAGTGAGAGGTGAAGAAAGGAAGATGGGTGCAAGAGGAAAAGATATAAGGTGAGGAATATAAATAAGCCTGTTCAAATATCACAGAACTGACATCATGACGTTTCTTCACCCAAGTCCTTCACTCTCAAATCCATAAACTAATTAGGGAAGTGCATTTTACAATTCCCTCACCCTTACTATATTAAAATCCATTTTTCCAGCTGGTCAGGCCAAAGAGGAGGACTCCAATCACATGTTTGCAGGGGAAAGTGTTAGTGCATGGATGGTCAGCTATGTATCGGGAGGGACCCTTTCACTGGTGAAGAAAATAAACAGCAAAGTCATTTTTGGTTTTATTTTTAAAAATTTTCTTCTTTATGGCTTTGGGCAGTGTTGAACTTCCCACCCTCTGCAATGCTGTCAGCCTGAACCGTATGGACATCTGGCATGCAAATAAATTACAGCCCAGGCAAATGCTGTCTTGTAAGTTAAGTTTGTCAGTCTCCCCATCTTGCTTGTGCTTCCTTCCTTCCTTCCTTCCTTCCTTCCTTCCTTCCTTCCTTCCTTCCTTCCTTCCTTCCTTCCTTTTCTGTTGCTCCAGCACCTGTCTTTGTAATAAATTAGTTGTCCAACCACCTTTGATTCATCCCAGAAGGAAAGAACTGGAAGGTTACAGCATGATGACACCCCCAAGGCTAACAGCTAGACTCATAAAACATGTTATCATTAAAGCATTTCAGTTTTTATGATGGAAACTAATCTATCACAGTCAGCCATTAAGTCTTAAATACAATTTCATTTCTTCTAAAATTGCACTGACGGTGACAGTATACGGTCAATATATTCTCAACACACTTTATACATACATACGTATATATATATTAGATATATTCTCAGCACGCTTTTCAACATGCTTTAAGTGGCAGGGATGTTTACAACAGCTTGTGAAATCACTGACAGCTGTAAATACCACACAAATATCCTCACTCTTTTCTGATTACTGAAACAATGATTCTGGGAGGGAGAGAGAAGTAGATCCAATGGATTTTAGGAGTTATACAGCAGGAGGAGGACAGCTCAGAGTCCTTCTTCAGATTTAATTTTTTTTATGGTTTATGTGTGTGACAAAATTCTAAAAGAAAGAGAGGTGATGTTGGCAATCAAAGGCCTCCTTTTATCAAACTGTAGCATCGGTGCCAGCACTAGTGCCTTTTAGAGGCTATTTCCAGGAAAGAGGGAATCACTTGTAGCTGTTTCTCAGCCTGATCTGCCCCATCTTATTCTTTAAAGGACGTTTTCCCAGGCTTGGCTTTTCCAAAGAATGTATTTTTTTGTGAGACAGAGGATAAATGCATCACATTTAAAATGGAAGGGTTTATTTATACTAATTGGTGTTCATGAAGTTCTTTTATAAGCCAACATTAGATTATTCAATAAATTTCACAAGCAAAATGATAACCCTTCAAAGAGAAGGGACAGAAAAACGAATAGAGATACTGAACAGTGAGAACTATGAAATGTAACTATCAGGTGCCTCAGGATTTCAGCAATCTAACAAGTGCTGAGACTGCATTCCATGTAATAAAGAAGGGAAACTTTAAAGATGGATTTCAAGGAGGATAACATCACAAATTTATGTATTCATAGTGTTCTCCTTCAATGCATGTGGGAGCAAAATATGAAAAGAGATGTCTGAAAATGTAAAAAGGCTTTATACAGCAGTTGATTCTCTTCCATAATTTATTTTAAACTTTTTTTTTTTTTTAATTTTATTAATTTGAGGCCGTGATTGCTGCCAGGCTCACTGCTGGCCCTCCCATGTGCCCAGTGCATCCTGGCAGTCTTGGCTTGACTGTGAGTTCCAGCTGAGCTGGGGAATGGCAAGAACTGAGCAGTATGCACAAGGTAACCAGGAGAAATGTGGATTCATATTGGCCTTCCAGATCTACAAAGTACTGCATGCACTGAGATTGATGCTGGTGATTAGTTTGGAAGCAAATCCGATTCATTGCTGACAGGGTTCCTGTCTGGAACCAAGGAAAGTAGGTGAAATGTGAGTTTTTGGAACTGATTGTTAATGGAAGAGGGAGAATAGATGATATCAAGAGAGACTTCAGGATCTTGGGATGACTGGCCAAGAGATCAGGAGCACAACTAGTGTTCTTTATCCTTCCAGTTGGTGGGAATGGTGAGGGAAGAAACTGGAAGAGCCAGAAGATCAATACCTGGCTCTAAGCCTGATGTCACCAGCAGAATTTTGGCATTTTTGATCATGGGTTGGTTGACATGACATCAGGCCTGCTGGCAACACCCAGGGTACACCTGTCTGAAAGAGGCAGAAGGATTTTTGCACAGGAGTTAGCAGGGATCTGAAGGTCTTTTCTGACTGAAATGGTTCTATGATTCTGTGACTTAATCCAAAGAGGGTAAACAAGTCTTGGCCAGATCTGCCTTTTCTTCAAAATTGCCACTTTTATCTATTGCAACAGCAGAAGACCTCACTTTTGGTCATGGAGAGTGAACTTGCTTCTTTTTGCTGAGGTTTCAAGATGAAGTCTCATTTTCAGTGGGTGGAGTGGTGATACATATATTGCATCTACTATGTCTAAGCAGAGAACCTCCATTTCCAGGGCTGTCAACTGAACCTTCTTCACACTATGGAGAGCACTTAATAAATGCAAAAAAAAAAAAAAGTGAAACGTTTTCTTGCTGGAATGGGGAGGCATCCAAAAGGACTGTGCTTTGGGTTGTACAGCCTTCACACGGAGTCAGAACAAATATCCTGACTTCAATGCGAGACCAAACAGAGTTGTTCAGTCCCTACGGAGATGAGATGTAGAACTGGAGAATGTAAACAGATGTGGAAGCATTTTGATGCATTTTTGAAAAGACAGATTACTTTCATGCCGCTATGTTTTGGAGTTCACTCCATCTCCTTATCAAAAATATGATGCAAAGAACAATAATCACTTCATTTCCATTTCTCAATCTGTCTGGAGTGCAAAAGGCACAGTCATCTTGTAGATGAGTTAACAACGATGTCTAACAACTGTTGGGAAAGACTTGGAGAGATTAAGACACCGAAGAAAAAGGAAAGAACTATCGAGAAAGTAAGAGTCTGAAGGAAAGCACCATGATAGATGGAGATCTTGAAATAGCAGGTGTTTTTATGTTATTGCAGGTGGGTTGATTAGCACATGAGATATTCCAGCACAGCCTCATCCATCTGGAAAAGAGAATGCAAATGGTGAGTATCCAACTAACCCCATATGGATATAAACATTCCATTGAAACAAGAAACTCCAGGATACAAAATAGGTGGAATTTCAGCTTCATTATCTCATCATCCTTTTTTTTTCTTTTTTTTCCAGGAAAGAGTCACTCCATGAAAAGGGCAAGGCTCACACACTAAAAGGCTGGAATATTCTCAGCATCCTTGGAGCTGAGTTCTGTGGGTGAACAGAGGGTGCCAAGAGCCAAGGGTGTCTCTGTAGCTATGGGTACCATGGGAAGGCCCCTTGTTCAAAGATATCTCAACCAATTTCAGCTGACCAGTGTGGTCTGTTCAGGTCAGTATTATGGACAGCAATAAACAAGAGGACACTGTCTCATCAGTCTCATGGATATAACTTTCTGCTTACAGCTGTATTTGGCAAAGGCCCGTAGGTGGTTATGGACTTTGAGTCAGTGGCTGGGCTTGGATGGGAGCCTTCTGGCTTGCAGTCCTGCACTCTAACCATCTAATCTCTCAGCCCAGAGGAAATTGCGGTGTCCCTTTGGGCCCTTGGTAAGACACCACAGCTTTGTTTGTTGAGTGCTTAGCTTTTGATGGGGATATTTGAAGGTTTCACAGATGGCAGTCAGTGACTCCCTGCCCTTTTTTCTACCTGGAGGCTGCCAAAGGATGGCAGCAAAGAGGCAGGCGTTAGAGGGACATCGAGATATGAAAAGAGGGGGTATGTGCAGTAGAAGGAGTGCTGGAATTTCTTTTTCTGTGAAAGAAAGGCATACTATCTTGGAAAAAACTACCTGGAATACAGTATTTTCTGCAATGTGCTGCTAAAAAATGCTGCACTGGCATCTCTGCAACACAATCCCCCAAAGTAAGAATATGGTTTGTTATTACATGTGTGGCCAGGAGGACTTCATGGTGGTGGAGGAGACGTCCTCAGCTCTGGCTGAGTATTTAGTTTCCATGTCCCTTCTGTCCTAGGATTGCAGTCAACAATAATTACTTCAGTGGTTTCTACCCTGCAATTCATAACCTCTAGGGACTATACTCAGCTCCACAAATTTGTTCCATGCAGGCCCCTTGTAGCAGGATGATGACTTCTAGTCTCTGCTGAGCTTGGTGTAGATTCACGTGGGAAAGCTAGAGAAGAAATGCCAGTTCACTGGAGTGGCCAGTGCCCAATCCAGCTTTGGGTAATGAGCCTCCAACATTTGGAAACAATCCTGAAGTGACGGAGTAACAAACATAATGATCATATGATTTAAAGAACTACCAGCACTGGATCTAGACAGGAGAGGAAAACTGATCACTAATAACAACTGTTATTGACAGGAGTGTTAAGAATATCTCCTGATGACACAAGAAGACAGCCTGTGTCCTTTAAATCTGTTGCAAATTCCTATTATCTAACCATGATTTTCTTTAGAACAAGAGACGAGACACTTTCTTTTTGTTTTCTTGCTTAACAGAGCTCCTGTGCTTGACATAATCTTTACACTTGCCTCCCCAGTTAAGTATCTTTTTTCTTTTCCTTCCCTGGTGTTTGCATGAACTTGGTGAACCCTCATCACGTGTGGCAGTGTTTATATTTGCACAGGCTGTTCTGCGTGTCTCTGTTTGTGTTGCCACCACATCTATATGGCTTGGCAGCAGCCCCACGGCTGTGTTTCAGCTGCATATAAATCAGCTTCCCTCCGTCCCCCGGTGTTTCCATCTGTCTGTCTTCCCTGATTGCTCTGAAATGTTACAGGGCATGGAGGTTAACCCATGACTGAACCCTTCAGATAGAGGTGGGACGAAATAAAAGCTGAACTTCTCCTCCACAAACTCAACTCATCAAGTTATGAAGGTGTGGGTTATTTGTGTTTTTGTAGGGAGGGGAAGCACCTTAAAATAGGGACTAACCCCTGCTAATGTAGTGTAGTTTTCAAGTCTGTTATTTTGGAGGAAACTTGTTGCAGAAGCTCTGAGATCACCTCTGGACTGTGGAGCTGATCATCCCTTCATTACATGAAATTGCCCCTGCCTCACACAGATTTAATTTCTACTCTTTCATTAATTATCACCTCTGGTTTCTTTAGTTATAATGTCATTAGTTGGCTTCTTTCATTAGAGAAAGTGATATGAAAAGGGTTCAAAGACTGATGGCATGAGGAGCTGAAGGTACCTTGTCATCCAGGAAAGAGTGTCAGGCAGAAAGTGTAGACATTGATACTCTCCATGTATAAAGGCATTTCTCCAGGGATCTCCTCCCAGACAGAGTTCACAGTGCAGCTGACTGAATTGCTGTGACCCCTGGAAATAAAACTCTAGCCTGCTCAGTGTCCATGGTTTTCTCTTGGCCAGGTGTCTTCTCTCAGGGAATGGACGTCCCAGGGGAACAGAAATGGAGCAAATTGCCCTTTTCCCATTGGCACTAAATGGCCAACCCAGTAGAGATGAAAAGAACTAAATGGGGAGTCTGTACTTCTCTCAAATATTGGAATTGCCCATTCCAAGAAACTGAGAAATAATGATAGGACAAAAGACATGGTAAAGGAACAAAATCCTCCTGTTGTCTTGGTGTGTTTCAGTCAGGTGTCAGATCTAAAAACCAGCATTTTCTCACCATCTTGATATTTGTTTGGTACTCTGTTTTTCTTTGGAGCATAAAACAGAAATTAGGCTCTTCCTTTCTACATGTATGTGCTAGAAGGTCTTTGCATGGGTACCCCAGCTCTTGAAAGAAGAAAGTATCAACAACCTAATCTCAGAAACATTGTAGACTAAGTGAGAAAAATAGTGGATAAATTTGAATTGGCCTCCCAAGTCACTTGGAGTCTACTTAACAAAGTAGACAATGTCCTTACCTAGGAAAAATTGATTAAAAATAATCTGTGACTGTGGGTTCCTACATCTTTCCAGCCTTCTCTCAAACTGGGAAGTGTTTGGGCTTTGTGCTCTAGTTTTTCTTAGCTCTCTGGCTCCGAACTTGAAATCTTCAAAAGTTATGTCAAGTTGGATCTAATGTTTAATTTTAATAGATTCCAGAGAATGGTGGGTAATGCCTGTTTTGGTACACAGATAAATCCTTAGTAATAGGATTTGTCCTATTACTACATCTGTCTAACAGTGCTTTCTTACTAAATCTTTGTTGGAGAATGGGGGTGGCTGTGATTTAATTTTTGATGGGAGTAACTGATTTAGAAATTCAGGAAAGGCAGATATCCCTGTGACATAAACATCCCCTCCCATTGCACTTCTAGCTGAAAGAGAGAGTCCCAGATTGTTTTTTAATATTGCTGGTGTCCCAGATGCATGTCTGAGTAGATGTCATTAAAAATCAGACTTGCAAGAAACTTTGGACAGTATCTATCCACAGAAATGTCATAGAACCAGTGAGGTGCTGATATTAACCAGAATATTACCATGGAAGCTCCTAGGATGCCACAGAAAGCATAGGCTGACCACTGAAAACAGATAGGAGACAAGTGCATGACAACATTTATATATTTTTTTTAATAGCAAAAGTATTAAGGAACCAACTGAGAGCTATACTGACATATCTATATTTACTTCTTTTTTTTTTCAATTTTTTTTTTTTAATGCTGGATTGTAAATTTTAAGTCAGTGTTGTACAGTCTGTAAAACAGTGCAAGAACAGCACATGACTGGCAGTACAGGGCTAGATCCCTTGGGATTCAGCATTTAGAAAGTGGAAGAGAAGCAATCAGGTGTCAAAAGACAACAGTAGGTTAGATCACAATGAAGAGACATCCTTCCCACCCACTGGGGACTTTACTGCTCCTCAGAATGAGATGCAGCTGTTCAGACCTTAGGACAGAAAAAAAAAAGTGCAAGAAAAGATTGATCTGGACACAAATCCCTGGCAGGGACTGGTGAGGATAGAAATCTGGAGAGTAAGAGTGCTGTGTTATAGCCAAATTGGGGGTTGGGAGAAACATTCCCTGCAGAAGGGATACAGAGATTGCTACTGAGATGGTGAGATTGAAGATTTTTCCAGGGGTGGAAATAAAAGTGGTTTGTGCCCCTCAGACTAACTTCACTCATACCTGAGAGTATTGGTCTGTATGCTGAATTTTTTCAGATGGACATGCATTTACAGCTTTGACTTTTTCATGTTCGTGCACTTTATAAAGCCATGATCATATTTTATTGGGCTTTTATAAAAAAGACCCTTAAGTCTAATGAAATTCCAGCAGAACTGAAGAGGCTGAGATAGAGAGACATGCAAGAAGGCAGAGACAAGAGGGGGAACTTGAGAGGAGGGTAAAGCAGAAGTAAGCCCTGAGGGAAAACTTCTTGGGCAGAGCTGAAGACAAGGCAGAGCTATGTCAGAGCAAATACTGAGTTATACACTTTAAATTAATCCATAAACTAAAGGCAAATGCACAGCTTGATTAACACTCTACACTCCCCCCAAATCACACTCAGCCAGCCCTTGCTTGAACCTGGAGCAGAATGTAATACCAATCCACTATGCCAGGCATCCCACCAGAGGCATCCCGTTAGCATTGCTGTGGATGAGAAATGAAGGGGAGGTGCAAAGCAATTAAAGGTGACAGAGAAGGAAACACGTTTCCCTTTCTGACCAGCCTGGGGAATTCAGTACTGCAGATAATTACTGAAATACCTTCCAAAACAGGAGAGGCTATGACAGGAGAGGCCATTCCTCTGCATTCAGATATAACCAATGGTATAAGCAGTGTCCCTAGTGGGAAATGCTGTCATAGGGGAGGGAGTACACATTAATATCCACTATGCTTAGAAGGGAGTTTCCCCCTCCTGCTGAGTTTGGCAGCAGATATTAGATTCCTTCTCCCTCATTTTGAGGTCCTACAGTCCAACTTTAGAGGAGCTGGGCAGTCCTCTGAAAGGCTCCTTCTAGTCTGCAGTGAGTTTTAAAGTGTCACTCAGCTCACGCTGAGGCTGCTGGTGGGGCATGGGTGCATCCATGGCACCAGGAGGTGACCTCATTCCCAGAGAGAGGAACGACAGAGCAGCTGGGTCACTGAAGCCAAAGACTGCAAAACTAAATTTGCTCTGTCCATACAGCACCCACACCTTTGCATATAGCCACCCTGAACCCAAGTCCCTGGAACTCTTTCAGAAAAGAACAAACAAACAAGCAAACAAAAAAAAGCAAACAAGCCTAAAAGCTACAACTTTCAATGTGTCTACAACCAGGAAAGATCTGGCATGTAATGTTTGTCTCATGTTCTTCCTATAGCAAAACAATGTTAGAAAAATCTTTTGGTCCTCCAAAGAAGTGGGCTGTGTGCTCTGTTCAGCATGGAAAGGCAGCCCCTCCAGCCCCCTCGTGATCCCCAAGCCTGCAGTGCTGGGATCAGCTCAAGGAAGGATGCCAGAGAAAAAGTATGAGATTACCTCTCAGCAAAGCCCTTTGGCCTGAATCACTGACATCTTTGATTTAAACAGTAATTTAAAACACGCATGATGAGAAGTCAGGGAAGGGATCCAGGAAGGCCTGGGGTCCAGCCAACCTGGCCTATCTGCCAATTTGCTATTCAGAAGGTAGGTTTGCTAGGAAGGGGCAGGGTCGTGGCTGAAACCTGTCATTGCCTCAGCTAAGCCACAAGACCCTTATTCAGAAATGACCAGAGATTGCCTGGCTGAGCCAGCACTGCCTTGCTGGATGCTACAGGTCTGCCCTGCTGCTCAGCTGCTCTAGAGTACTGTATAACAGGAGGTGGGGAAAACCCTGCCATGCTCCTTCCAGCTGATCAGAAATCCCTGCTGCTGGGTGCCCTGTGGGTTCCTCTCTGGGCTACCAAGCCAGTGGCTCAGTGATGAAGCTCGAGTGTGAGGACAGCAGGCAGAAGCAGCAGGAAAACTGCTGAAGGAACAGAAAAAATCTGGGTTAAGGGACCAGCAAAAGGAGCACACACACAAAGAACATGTATCCCAGGCAGTTTTTTTCCCCTTTTCTGTCTCTCCCAGACCAGTGGCTTTCCTGAGTGATGCTGCTGGCACCGGCTTCTTGACATGCAGAGACAAAAGAGAGCAGGGTAAATCCATTCTTAACTGACACATCCTAATTGCTTGATCTCAAAGAAAGAAGTATATGGCTCTAGATAAAGGTTTCCCAGGTTGAACACTACTGCAAAACTGACACTGGCCCACTGCTAGTGGGGGCCCAGATTTAGAAATATCGGTGGTTTCACTTTAGCGAAGGGAGAGGTGACTTCTGATCCAGCTCTGAGTCCAGAATCTGGCTCTGGTCCACCATGAGTACCACCAGTGGGTAATTGCCTGTTGGGCTTAGATGCCAATATGCTATTCTCACACAAATTATCTTCTTCCCTGCCAGGCAATTTCAGATTCTGCCCTGATACTGGTTGTGTCATTTTTCCTCTCCTGGGTCAGGTTCAGGTTGGAAACTTATTTCTTGAAGAGGGCAGACAGAAGAAGAGGTCTCTGAATCAAATTCTGTATGATCATGACTCAGTGATCATAAATCCTTCAGGGCCTGAAACCCAGCAAGGGAATAAAGGAAGAGGCTCTGTCTCTCTTGGATCAAAGGGAGGAAAAAAAGATGTGAAGGAGACAAAAGGTGCTGCAGGGTATGTGAAAATCAGAGCTCCCATACATCTTGCTGAAGACTGCCAAAGTGGGGCTCTCCACAGCCATCCCATATCTACGCAATACAGTGATGGGAGCGATTTTAGATAAGATCAGGCCTAGAGAGAGCATGCCCGGCTCTGTTTCTTCCAGCAGAGCAATATGGAAACCCAGTGCTGGGAAACCGTTTTTCCGTGCCAGTAAAGAGGCAGGGAGTTGTGTGCAACCATTCAGGAGCCTCCGCTCCCACGCATCCTCCTGCTCCCTGAAACCCTGCCAGGACGGCAAAGGAGGAATTGATTTACATGCAGTAAGCCAAATAAATAGATAAATAAATGAATAGATACAATAAATTACTCCCTTCCTACCTTGCTCATGTAAAGAAAGAGAGAAGGACGGGAATCAAATTCAGGAGGAAGTCATCTGCAGGTGTGCAAAACTGGGCACTGGGTGCTGACAGCTCTGGTAAACATGATATTTATTCCCTAGGAGAGAATTTCAAACTGCTCTTTGTGAGACCTGTCACTCACTGTCTCCTGTTCTCGGTAGTGAAGTTTCTCTACTGCGAGCTCATCGGGGTCAGACAGCAGTGGGGGAGTCCAGCTTGGGTTTCCCCAGGGTTTTAGTTCTCATTTTGTTGAATTTGTTTCTGAAAGAACACTGCAGAAAAGTGTCCCCTTAGCTGAGTATAACCCACTGACAGTCATTTTGCTTCCCCTTTTCCCTGTGCCGGTGGCAAGCCAGTGAGTTCCCAAGCATTTTGTCAAATGTCCACCCAGCTGAGCAGGCTCTTCTTCCGTGGGCAAATTGCCTGGGAAAAGATTATAAGAAAGTTACAGTGCTAACCATTGTCTAGCTAATTCCCATTAATGAGTTCCTTAAAGCACTAGCTGACAAGGCTGCCCTATAGACCTTACTGTTTAATAGGCACCAGCCTCAGTGAATCATCCTCTTCCCTGCTTTTGGCATCCTCAGCATTCAGTGTCAAAATAACTTCTCATGGGAAGTGTATATAATGTAAAAAAATTCACGCAGTGCCTTTGAGCTTCCCCAGACTGACCCTCCTGTTTGAGACCTGGTCTCCCACTACCATGTAGTATTTCTTCCTCCTTTGCCCTGCCCACACACATGCAGAAATGCCAAGAACAGGTCTGTAATCCATGGATTGTTCTCGTGAGTTCTCTCTCAGTAAAATAATCAGAGATCCAGTGATTACATTAGCCCATCTACTCCTTGGAACTCAGGAGGAAGCTCAGTGTCCAGAATTGCCTGGGGACCCAAACACATGAGAAAAGAGGGTCTTTCTTTTCCTGCTCTTTCCAGGTATTCAGCTCCCACTCTGTTTAAACACAAATGCCCTTTTCCTCTGTGCACCATCAGAACTAAACCATCCAAGTGAACAGTTCTTTTTCACTTTATCACATAAATTGTTCAAGTGATGTTACAACAGAGCTAAATTCACCTTTGCCCTGACACCAAACTCCCACAGAAGGTAATACACAGAAGGACTGGGAATGGAGAACATTTAGGGTCAAGGTATTTCCATGTACCACCTAATTCAGTTTTAACACAATGACCAATAGCAAACTGCAGCTGGGATGAATCTGAGGGGAGTTCTAGTTGCTTTAACACCTCTTGTGGGGTCCATACAGGCTTCCCTAGCCTTCAGAAAAAGAAGAAAAAAAATTTCTCTACTGTCTGTTCTTATGCCAGCATTTTCCTGCCTTCTCCCAGAGCAGCAGACTTGCTGTTTTCTAATCCCAGTGTAGATTAGGAGCTAAAGAACAGGATTCCCACACCCAGGAATGTTCTAGAACTGTAGCAGATCAAAAGAATAATTAAAAATATGAAAAAAAATTGGATACTAAAACTGGAGATAAAAACTGTGGATTTGACAAAAACACACAGCTTCATCTACCTGTACCTCTCTTTGTCTCACACTACTACCTTGGCCCCTCTCTCTTCACTGATATCTCTTCCCCTTGTCCCCCAGAGGCTGATTGCTCCTTTCTCAAATTGCTTAAACAGCTGACATGGAAACAGTAAGTGAAGAACAAGTGTTTCCCACCTGCGTGCAGCTGAACATGGTGCTCTCCCATTTCAGACCCCAAGAAAGGCCACCGAGTCTGGAAGTGGATTTGTTTTTCTTAGCCTCCTAGTTAGTCTAAGAAGAGATATTCCCTCTCTTTGAATAACCCACTTCTAATAAAAATAATTCATTCCACTTCTGAGTGAAACCTCAAAATGTCCAAATTTTCTGGAAGTGGGTTTCTGACCTTTTGACGTGAAAGATGAGCTGGCACATTTCCCTGGGAAACCTTGCTTTCAGGCAAAAGGGTTTGACAAAGTCAACCTGTTCTCGCAGAACCTCTCCAATCTGGCCAGTGGAGTTTCCAGCCAAATCCCCCCTCCTGCCCCACTCCAGCCCTCTCTGTTACAGCCGGAGGAGAAAGCATTAGTGAAACAGGAGGATCCCTTCTTGCTTTCAGAGTGGAAATTAAACCAACATTAGTCTATTTACAGAAGATCTTCATGTGAAGGCTCAAGCCAAGAGCAAATGCCAAACAGGCCTGGGGTTAGCCTTTCCAAGCAGCAAAAAAAGCTATAAACGTGGCCCTAGAAGGANTATTTCAGCAGAGTTCCCTACTCAGCAGTTTCCTTTCAAAGCTTTCCAGTCCCACTGTTTGCTGAGTTGCTCTGGGCTCAGCTGCAAGGCAGGCCAGAAAGTACATGCACGGGCCATTATCGCTGGGCTGGCTCGGCGTGCCTCCTAACCATGTGCGGATGCTGCTGCATTGTCTGAGCCTCCTGGCAGGCTCCCAAGGGGGCTTCTTGTTTGCACTGCCACATCTGTTTGAAATTCTGGCACATCTCAGCCTGAGAAATATGGTTTGCGGTGTCATAGCAACCACTTTTTCTTGATCTGACAGGCCAGGCAAAGTTATGGAGGCCTGGAAGTGCTCCTTAATGCAGGTCTGGTTGCAATGGATATAGAAAGCTCCTGAGGCTACTGATCACATGTATAACCTGTGATGGTTTTTTTCCTTCCCTAGTTTGCTATCTCCCACTGTGCCCTAAATCACTGTACTTGTGGCAGTGGGTTAGTTCAGAAGTTTGAATGACACCATCAAACCTTTTCTTGAAACTTCAAAGATGTCCAGCTTGGACCTCTGTTGCCCAGCTGCAAAAGGCAAAGACGTCATAGGTCCACACACCAAAACCATCTTGGTACTAGGGGATATGGGGCAGAAATCTGCCTTTCTACTCCCATGGTAAGAACTCCCATGAGCTGCCTAAGGGGGACTTGCTGAGGGCGTCTGTCCTTTTTCCTGAGGATGGGTGTGAGGTGGAAGGTGTTGTGTGTGCTTCTGCAGCAACCTGTCTTGGAGCAGCATGGACAGAGCCACCAAATATGTCCTCCACCACAGGAGTCTGAGGTGAAGGAAAGATCCTGAAGCTCTGACCAGAAGATAGATGGGAAATTCAGTTAATCCCTACCATTGTTAATGAGCCAAAGCATCCTCTACCTTTGGGCTGGGCAGTGTTGCTAATTAGCACGCAGTCATCAGTATAAAATGTGTTTGCTGGGTCTCCCAGTGGACGCCATGTGAATTCGTCCTTCCTTGGCTGCTCTATGCCCAGTGCCATGTAACTACAGCCAGGGAGCAGAGGCCATGGCCTCCTGCCAGTGCTCCCTCCTGTGACACCGTGGTGTCAGCAGGAATGTAAACGTTTGGCAAAGACAAAGGGAACAAAGCCACCTGAATCTTTTCCCCCTGGAAAGGAGCCTGGCAGGAACCACAGGAATGTTCCTCGAAGCAACCGGTACCAGAGAAACTGAAAAGGATGAAATCCTTGACACTAGTGCCTGGCTTCAGGGTTGAGCTGCTGCAGAAAAAGCTTTGTATGGAGGCATGAAAGGAGAGCTGACCCCCAGCGAGAGCCATCTCTGAATGCAGGTACTGTTGGGAGGGTGATCCTGAAGAGACCAGCTGCCAGGTGTGCCTTTCCTCTGCTCTCCTGCAAGTGTACAAATGGTGGCTGAATGGTATGGATTTGAACAGTAGTAGGCTGAGCTGAAAGCAGAACATTTGTTGTATAACTTAAAAGTAGGTTGGAGACAGGTTATTCCCAAGAAATATACTTGGCTTGGCCAAGAGGAGTGAGTATTTGCAGGGTTGTTAAAAACTTGTGCTTCCCCAAAGAGAAGCATTAACAAGCAGGGGAAGAAGGGCAGTGGATCCAATTAAAAACACACGGCAAGGCAAAAATGAAAGAAAAAATAAAACAGATTTTTTCAAAATGCCTTAAAAATATACAGTGGGATAATCCAGACTTGTTTGCCATAAACGAGGAGGCAATCACGGTTCAACACAGGTGTCCAGGCCCGGAGGGAAGGCAGGAGAGAGGGCAGCCAGGCAGCAAAGAGAATAATTACAGACTCCGTTGAGGGTATCAGCATTTATTTTGGGGTATGAGTCCAACTTTGCTATGAGGATTCCATTTGGAGGAATGCCATGAAGGAAGCTCTCAGGAAATATTGACTATCACTACCCACAAGGGTGGGAGGAGCTGGAGCCTTCCCAGCTCTGACACCAACCCGTGAAGTGGAGCATACCCTGCTAAGCCCATGCCTCAGTTTCCCCACCAATATTCTCCCCTGACAATAAGATCCTGATAACTTTGTCACACATTCTGAGAGCTCTGTTGGGAAAGCAAATGTGAAAGTAGGAAAGATATAATTTTGAACATGCTAAAATAGCTAACTAGTGTTCTGATCTTCTTTCTGAAGTTCCTTGCCTGAAGGTCAGTACCCTCTGTTATGATCATCCCAAAGACTACACAAAGCTGCCAGACAGTCAAGGGTACAGGTGGGCCCATTAAGCAGCAATGGCTGCATGCATTTGTGTAAAACGTGCAAAATCTCCCCAATTAAGTCCAAGCCAAATCATTCTCCAATGACTTGATGTGACAGAGACCCAACAAATTATATGCAATGAGTTACTTGCTTTCCTCCGTTTTTCCTTTCTTTTATGTCATGGTTTACTATCACAATGTTTCAAACTAACATTTGTTAACAAATGATAGCAGTGACTCCTGATGCTCTGGTGTCTCTTGCTGAAGCATCACCATAACATACCTCCTGAGCTTGGCTGGGGCTTCTCCAAATTCTTCTTCTCTTACCAAGGGTTTCAAAGAAACTGTGAGTGAACCTGGGTTACTTGGGTAGTGTTTGTGTCTGGGAAAGTGCAGTCTAATGGGAGGTCTGCTGCTGAGTCCCATCTCTGCATTTCAGATGTCTTACTGAGGTTCTAGAATTGTCTTCTAGGTGAAGAAAATTAAGATAACATGGTCATTGTTCTGTGAAAAAATAGGCTAGTGGCTGTGAGATGAGAGTTAGAAATGGGTAAGTCTTGACTGAGGTCTCCCAGACAACATGAGATAGAGAAAATCTCCCTCTGATGCATGATGAATGCAATGAAAGTGGAGGAAAAAGAGGATTTTGCACAGGAAAAAGAACTTTTCAATCCTTTAGTTTGGTGGATGCAATAAAGGACTTGCTCAACTTTATGCTGGCTGTTTGTGATATGGAGAATGCCATCAGAACTGGTATGTCCAGCCACATTTAGGGAGGAGAAATGCACACCTTCTGATACAATTCATCTGTATGAATGCAGACAGTTACTTTTGGATGTGGTGATTCATGCCCAGATCTCTGCTGACTCCACTGATTACATCTGCAGATAATGTACAACCTCTACAATGGGCTGCAGAGAGCACTTAACATGATTAATCGAAATGGGGTTGTCAGTACCACGTCAGATGTGTTGCATCCAAATTCTGTCAGTCCTTGGGCTGTGAGCCAGTGCCATCCCACCACCAGCTGGGATGAACTTGGGCCAGGACTGTGATGGAGCTGCAGGATGCTCTGCACTGCGACCAGAGCAGAGCTGCAGCAAGGATGGAGAGAGAGAGGGGTGCCCAAAAAAGGAGGTAAATGTGACTCAGGCCTCTGCCTGCCAGGGCTGTTGTCAGAGGAGAGTTGCAGTTCTGAATCAGAGGGAATTTCTGGGGGCTGCATGTAGCTCCGGGTAAGACAGTGCTCTGGAGTGAGCTGTGAGTGAAAGGGGAATCAAGCTGCTAATGCCTTAGGGATTAGGTGCCTTGCAAATGAGCTTGTTAAGATAATTTTTTCTTCTGAATTTACCTGACATCAGCCACTCTCAAGATATTTGCAAGGCACTTGGCTAGAAGAAGAACAGGTGTGTTCCTGTGCAGCTGTGTCTATCCCGCTCAGTTAGGGGTTTGGAAGAATTATTGCTGCTTCCAAGAAGAAAGCAGGTTTTTTTCTGGGACAGGAGAGATTGAGGAGGGGTTTGACCTAGAGGGCTTGTATGGTTTAAGATGAGCTGGGAGCCAGCAGTAGTGTGGGTTTTCCAAGATCCTGACTCAGCTTTTGACCTTTGGCAAATCATTGACCTGAGTCAGAGCAGCTGGAAAGTTGAATAGAACTTAGTCTGGAAGGAAAAGTAAAGATGCTGGATTGAGCTGAGCTGTCAGCCTTCTGTATTTGGGCAAATTTTTGTTCAAAGATAGAAATAGCCTGAATTGCCATGCCTTCCTCAGAGATTTATACGACTTTGGATCGTCCCCTCTGTTGCTGCTCTGGAGTAATGTAAGGAAGGGATGAGAGATGAAATGAACTGTGATTAGCTCTATTATCAAGATATATGCAATTCAATAAATCAGAAATCTTGATGGACTTGCTTTTGAACTATCCAGTTACGATTTCTCATGGGGAGGTAGAAGAAATTTCAAAGAGAAGTTGCAAAAAATAATCTAATCTTCTTTCTTTTAATTGAGTTTTAGAAATAAGTGTTTTGTTGGGAAGGGATAGGTCTGCAGAAGCAGTAGTGGGAATAAATCAAGTGTAGGGATTCCATGCCTGGTGTTATTTCTGATTTCTTATACAGATTGGGGCAAGATGCCCAGTCTCTTCTCCTTCCCGTGCTCCAGCTGTAAAACAAGGCAACCATATTTGCGTGGAAAAGTTTTGAGACTGTCCATTCACATATACATTGCACTATAATCCAACTAATCCATGAAGTCAAATCATATGGATGCTCTCAGGTTATTGCAAAGGGAATCAAAAGCTCTAGAGATCTCTGAATGAAGAATAAGAATTTCCTCTCTTCTAATTTTTCTTCTCTCAAGCACTGCACAAACAAAAATGAAAACCTGGCCTTCCGACAACTAAATTTCTCCCACTGTTTTCCAGATTCAAGTGAAGGTTTATATCAGCTGTTTTTTAATTCACTCTCTTGCCTTGGATTAAACAGGAATGTCAGGAACAGAAAGACATCTGTGTACATCACTAAGCAATGTGGTCTTGAACACTGCTGAGTTCTCCTTTCTGCTTCTCCTCACACCAAGTCCAGTGGTGTTAAATGCGAGAAGTTACGTCTGTCTGAAAGGCAAGGTAGCTCTCAATTTGTGTTGATGATCCACAAGGCTGGAGAATGGGACTCACAGTTATTCAATGGCACTGTACTGAACCGTAAAGGCATAGTGTTTCCAATTAGGAGGTCTGATAGTAAAAGAAGATTTATGGAAAAGATGGTAGATTAACAGAAAAATGCTGGTCTGGGAATTTTGAGGGCACTGACTCAGGGAGACAGATAACTGCAGGCTCCCTCGGGTTCACCAGGTCCCCTTACCACATGGCATTCATTAGGAAGCCCCAAACGCAAGTGTTTGGCCCATAAATGTGTGACTGCTTTCCCTTCTTCACTGAACCTTTAAACAGTTAACAGCACTCTATATCTTCCCTGCAGCAGAAGCAATTCCCAGACGTTGAAGCATTTCCATTGCAAAACACAGCTTGGGATTCTGGACTCGCTTATTTGTTTGGAAGATGTAGACAAAATGAAAGTGTAGCAAACTCATACCAGATTGGATCCACTTCAGAAGCTGCCAAACAGCTGCCAGTGCTGTCGGGTCAGAAGAGCTTGCCAGGCTGTTCCCTGGGGCAGGGGGTAGGTTTTAATGGGGGAACCTGGGATCTGGAGATGAACTATACAGCTATCCTGGAACAGAATATGCTGTCTACTGCATTTTCCCACCCGCAAGTATATAAACATGCCCCCTACCCCCCTTTCCAGGCTGAAATGCAGCTGATCTAGAGCATATCCAAAAAAAAAAAAAAAAAAAAGCCACTGGGCAATTAACAGTTGCTGCAGTGTCACTTTAGACAAAAGAATATACGCAAGTTGGGGACTTGGGGAAGAACAAGAGAAAAAAGAACAGAAAGAGAGAAAAGTCTGTGGGATGTCACATAGCTCAGTGTCCTGCTAAAGGCCCTGTTTTTACCTCCGGGTCACTCCTTTCAGGCCCACTTTGCTTAGAAACATTGGAGAGTGAGTGGAAGCTGCTACTTTGTAGTCTAGGAAGGAGGAAAGTCTTACTAGCCTAGGTGAGCAGGCAAAGTGTCTCCCTGAGATAGTGAGGTAGATGTTAACTGCAAAAGTAAACTTTTTGAAAGCATATGAGAAGTCCAGTCAGTTGGGAGTCTTTAGTGACAGCATGGTACTTTTTTGCTTCTGTCTTAAAAAAAGAAAACCCAAAAAAACCCCAACAAAAAAAAAACCCAAAAATATATCTAGGGAGATATGTAGCTCAGACAGTTTGGCACCTTTCACCAGCCTGAAATGAGTTAAAAAGAAAGAAAGAAACAAGTTGAATGGGATACTGAGGTTCAAAACTCTTTGGAAAGAAAGATAAAAAAAAGAGAGGTTCTTTATTTGCTGGATTTAGATCTGAAAGGATTATTGTTTTGTTTTTAATACATAGAAAAGACGGGGAAATATCTTCCTCTCTTTAGAGACTTATGAGAGCTCACCTTGTAAATCTGTCCATTTGGAAAGGTACAAACTCTTCCATATGCCATTAGTAATGTATGTCTTCAGCTTCCCCTGATCTTCCACTTGTGTGAAAGGGAGCTCTCCCTCCGTTAGCAGAGATTAAGCAGAGACAACAGAAAAGAAATCCAACAAAAGTGAGATTAAGTTGGTAAATTACAATGCAAAGGGTTTTGGAAAGAACTTCCTCTGGGGCTGCTTGAAATTTTCCATCAGAATATTTTTCAGTGGAAAATTGCCTTTCAGAAAAAAAAAAAAAAAGAAGCAAAGTTGTTTTGTGTTAAGTTATGACCAATCTCTCAACGAGGCTTCAGAGTGTGGCAAGAGGCCTGGAGATTCAGCTGGGAAATCTTTGGACAGTGTCTCTTAGAGGCTGTCACCGCCCAGCTCTGTGACCCCATTCTGCTCCAGTGCTGGGCTTGCCGTGTGAAGTGCATTTCTCACACAGCACCATGGTGACGCGGCTGCCAGGGTCCGTGGCATTGTCTCAGCGAGAGAGGGGACCATGCTGCACCATGAGACATGTGGGCCAGCCAGGAATGTCAGCTCACAGGGAACAACGGGGACACAAAGCATACCAGCTACAACTCCCACGGGGGAGCATTTCTGAACTGAAATGGAGGGCTCTTGGCCAAAGATTTTCATTGTTTGGTGAAATCTCAATATTTTCCATGGGAAAAGAAAACAAAAACACAGTAATATTAATAAAAAAAGAACAATTTTCAGCCCAGATTTATCCAGTCAGGGTTTGAGAAATCCCAAGGACTGAGTTTCTATTAAGAGAATTCTTTCAGGAACCCTAAAAAATTGAGAGTGGGAACCACGCATTGTTTGGGACCAATCCGACCATTTGACTAGGGCCACAGAAGAGGTCAGGGAAGCCCATCATGTGTGGTTCAGGCTTGGACTGGATGAGCAATTACCAAGCAATGTTAAGTCACATGAGGCAGGAACAGCCAAAACCTTGCAGTGGACAAGTCAATGTATTTGTGTTTAAGGCCGAGTGTATGGTGGTTCTGGCAAAAGCCAGCATGAAGGATGAGATAGCAACAGTCTTGATATTAGAACAACTCATAATGAGTTTATTCCTCTTAGATCCTGTTGTCTCCGACTTTCTCCCTTCTCTTGCCCCAGAAAGACCCTGTTACATTACCTATTTCAAGAGCTGAGCAGGTCTTGAGCATGAACAGTTAACACTGCAGGTCCTGAGCAAGACAAGAGTGACCCAGAAAGAAAGGAAGGGAGAGGGATTTGTGTCTGTAAATTATAAAGAGATACAATACTCACCTTTCACTTATGCTCAGTTTCAAGTTTCTGTTGAACAGCATCTGATACCTTCCATTTTCCATAGGTGAATTAGCCAAACAACAGATAGACAATAGAGACAAATTGGCTAAGTCAGCAAACGTTAAATGAAAATGAGCTGGCCATGGGAAGGAGGGAGGGGAAAAGTTGAGGAAGCCTTTACTAGTAAGTGATCCTTCCTTGGATTTTTTGCCTGGTTTCCAGGTAAGCTTGGGAACTGACAAATGAAGGCAGTGCCCTGGGAAATCTTCACAAGAGATTGTGTTCCACAGCCCTTTACAATTACACCAACACTGTGTCATTTCAGTCTCCTTGGGCTGGGTCTGTATTGGGGTGTATTTTCCGTCAGCACTGGTAAGTAATGGCCTTCCTTTGGGTCATTATTTGTGCTGCTGAAGGAAAATACTTCTCTCTCTCTTTCTGTGTTTCTACATTGAGAAAAGAAATCAAAACAGATCGGATTGTGTTGAGTGTTAGTGTCAAGACAAAAGGGTCTCTACGATAACCCATCACCTGAAACAAAACTTTGCCAAAAGTTGTGATGTGCTCAGGCCTGATTCTAAGACTTGGGAGATATTCCAAGAGTGATATAAGTGATAAAGTTTACTTTAACTCCTCCCCCTAAAAGAAATGTTTTAAGTGTTTCCCAAAAGGTTGTTCTCAAGAGGCTTAGTCTTGTGACTTACAAAAGAGAAGGTGGAAAGATAATGTTAGGCATTCTGAAAGGCTTTCCATCCAGCATGTCAGAAGAAAGCATAGCACAACCTTGATAGGGTAAATTAGGGAAATGGGTGGAAATGCAGACAAATCATAAGGAAGTGTAAGTATACAATTATGCCTTAGTATCCTCTAAGTTTTTGGTATTTTGTTGTTTCCTGGCTTGTGATGACAAAATTAATCAGTGATGGACATGCTAGACATAAATGAAAGGGAGGGATTTGTGTAGTCAATTTTTTTCCGTGTGAGATACAACCAGAGGCCTTGAGATCTTGATATTTTTTAATATGAGATAATATTGATAAGGGAGTTCATCACTGCAGAATTTTCAAACTGTGCTTAGTCAGGAACTTAAAGGGACAGCCAGAGAAAAAGTACTGATAGCTATTTAAATAGAAAACCCTTATGTCCATCTCTGGAAATCCCGAAGCTTGAGACTGGTGGGAGAACAAAACACTCTCTATTTACCCTGTTCATAATCTTTTCCCTTAGCATCTGCTATTAGCCACTGTCAGCAGTAATGCTATGGAATAGAAGGATCCAGTCTGACATGGGTTGTCTGTTCATGTCTTCTTGTGATACAAAAAGCCTGCTATGCTGCTTGAAGCAAACTGCCCTATGTGACAACCACAGTTGCTTTAGAAACATGCTAATCAGCCACGAGTGTAGAAGAAACATGAGATGGTCTCTCCAGTCTGTTCTTGAAGGAAAGCAAAAACCTGTGCCTTGTGGTCTCCACTCCAAATCTCCTCTCTATTGAGATACCAACACCAAAAAAAAAAAAAAAAGGAAAAAAGAAAAAAAAAGGAAAAAAATGCAGGTATTTCCACAGCTGTGTTTTAGGGACACTCAGTGGAGCCATTGTCATATTATTGTCATAAAAGCACATTTTTTTGGTCATTGACTTCTCCCTCTGCTACCTCTATGTCCTTACAACTGTTCCACATTTTTCTCTTCTTTGGTTCAGCCATTGAATTGAGAGGGGGCACCTCATCCAGCACAGTTGTCACTGAAAGGCACCAAAATCCTCCCTCTGTGAGGATACTACTGCCTTGCAGCTAAAGGCAGGACTGCAGCTCATGCTGAACAGACCTGAAACTGAATCAAGCTCATCAAGATCCTGCATTGCAAATATCTGTCAAACTTTCTGATCCACTCTTAGAGCCTGAGCTCCCAGCTGAAGCTCCTTACATCACGCTGACCTTCCCTCAGGAATGGAGCTACTTGAGGTGTGACTTCCAAAGACAGAGCCACCACCAGACTGCAGAGGGGATGTCCTCTCCAAAATGCAAACCAGCACAAGGAAGCTGAACTGGGCATCCATCCAATGGAGTGAAATGTCCTCCCTATTCCATTTCATGCCTAAACAAGCTGACCTAAAACCTTCTGACCACCGCAGAAATGTAGGGTAGGTGCCTTCCAAGCCTGAGTAATTGTCAAGCAGTATAACCAAAGGAGAAAAAGCATTTCAAGTGCCTCTTGGTGATGGTTGAACTAAGCTCAACATAGTCTGACTGGTCAGCTGAGTTTCCCTGCCTGTCCATCTGCACTCACTCAGGTCTCAGCTCAGACCACAACAGCACCAAAATCTTTGGCTGTGAGGTAATAATTTCTTTGGGAGGACTCATTCTTCTGGGGAAGGAACTTCTTCACCCAGTTTCCTAAAGGAAACTAGTCTTGAGCAATCGTATTGTCGGTATTTGTAAGTGCCAATGTGTTCTCCTCCAAACAACTGTCAAATTATTTGGCCAGGTGATAGAGTTCTTAGAGATTTTTCTGAGATATAAACAAAAATAAGCACCCAGAGAGAGATACACGTGGTAGAACAAGTTCATGTGTTTAAATTAGAGTCCTGAGAACAGGAAAAGTTTCAAACTGAGGTCTTCATTAATCACCAGACACAAATCTGTGGGAATCCAGGCATCAGTAGTGCTACATGAACAAATAGTTTGTTTGTCCAGTGTTTCTTCCTTTCTTTTTTTCTTTTTTTTTTTTATGGTTTGAATCTGTACAGCACCTAGCATGGTGGTGTACAGAAATACACTTGTAATAACACAGCGGGAGAGTTGGCATGCTGAAGGGATCATGAAGAGGGAAGAAACCATCTTAGCAGGCAGCTTCTTCATTTTACATCAGTTTTTAATGTCAGGCCAACTCAGGGTGCAGGGGTGAGGGAGCAGAAAGTGAAGAGAAAAAAAGAAACAAATGAAAATCCCACAACCCCAACAACAGCAACCGCAGACAAACCAAGAAAACAGCAGCATGTCCAGGGACTGCTTGCTCCTCAGCTGAAGGGCCTGTTTTCATACTCATCCCTGTCTTGTGTCCCAGACTCACGTCGCCTCTGAGGCTGAAATACTGGTTCCTTATTCTGAAAATCAAGTCTCCTGGGCTTTGGTAATATTTTCCAGCCTTTCTAAGGTGTCTGCTTTAATGAATAAGGAAATAAGAAGACAGACTGACTCCATGGGCACGGAGATTGGTTACCACTTACTTCATCGTGACTGTACAGACAGAATGAGAAGAAATGAAGCAGGGATTAATTGACCCAGATTGCCTTTGTAAAACAAGGTGGGAGGGATCAGGTAACAATTTCCCAAGCATTATCTAAGGAGGAGGCATAAGCAGGCAGGCAGCGTGAACAGCTCACACTAGGGCTTGAAACCCTTCAAAATCCTCTTGCCCTTCTGCTTTTCTCTACTTTTTCAGCAGCTCCATCCTTCCTGTTCCCACCTTCCCTGAGACACCTCTTGGTTGTAGTTTTTTGCACTGCTGAAGGGTGTCGTGTGTACTGGAGACACAGCCCCAAAGTCTTGACTTCCACAAACCTTGCCTTACACAGCTCAGTTACTTCTCACTTCTTTTATTTTCTTTTTAATCCTGTTTCTCCCTTCTATCCCCTAGGCCCCCTCCCACTCCCTTTCACATTTATCCCTTAATCAAATCGCTATATGCTCTTCTCAGCAATTCTTCTCTAAATCCCTCAGGCGGGTTAGAAGCCCCCTGAGGAAAGATCTTTTTTTGGCAACTGAGTTGAGATAGGAAAGAGGTCCTTGACAGAAGCATATTCCATCCCAGAAAGTTTTTAATCCTTCCAGATGCTTTGTCACAAACTGTGCTTTTATGCTGGTGCACTTTTAAAGGCAGCCAGGATATGTGCAGAGGTCAGATCACAGAGCTGCTCTGGAAAACTCTAAATTGCTCTCGCCTTTGATTCTCGTGCTTTAAAACCACTCTGAAGTTTAAATAAATGGATTAGAAATGAGTTAAAGAGCAGGGTGCTTAATGCTTGTGCTTAAATCTATAGCCTCAAGCTACGGCACTTTGGGCGGCAAGATCCTGTTAAATCTCACCAGCTCAGCAGACTCTGAACAAGTCAAGGCTTGGATGCAGATGTCTGTGGAGAAACAAGGTGAAACAGACCAGAGAGGTGCCACTGGTCCTTCTACACCAGCACAGAAGCAAGCCCAGGGCGGTGAAATGGGCAGTGGGACATACACTGGAGCACCTTTCAGAGAAGGCACCAGCACCACAGATATTTGCTATTTATATTAAAGCTCTGACACCATAAATGTATTTTATTTTATTTTGTTTTAGATCTCATGATTTCTAGACTTGTTTCCAGCTGGGGAAAAGGAGGAGCGGTGGTAATGTGGTGGGCTAGATCCTCTCAGGAGACTCAGCTGCCTTGAAAGCCCGTTCTGCTTCCCGTTGTTTATTATTGTTGGATGGCCAAAGGACAGCTGTTATGTTACGTCCTAGAAGTAGCTGCACTTCCAGGGCTGGATGAAACAATTGCTGTAAATGCCAGCTTGGCAGCTATTCTGGCCCTCCTTGGGGCAGGCCCTTGCCCCCTGCTTCTGGTGTGGCTTTGTTCTGTGAGAGAAGAGCAAAACATTTTGTAGCTGCAATTGAAAAGGGTTTCTCAACCTTTTAGGATAATCCCTGTTTTAAAGAGGAGGAGTTGAGTCAATGAGAAAGCAAATCACTTGTAAAAATCACAGAGCATTATTTGCTGAGTTTCTTGCTATCTCTCCACACTACCCTGCCTGAGTGCAGCATCCCTACTCAGGACTCCATTTTTTTTTGCAATATGAGACCAATGGTATTTATTTCTGGTTCACACTAAGACACCAGGAGTTGAAAGAAAGCCATCCACAGTGACCCAGGTAAGCCTCTGGAAGGCGGCATTGATGATTAAAAGCCTGGATTTTGGATGTTCACCATACAACTCACCACATGCATAAGAACAGTCCAACTATGGAGGGAACAAAGAATGGGTTAGCTTGGCTTCCAGAGCTCACACACTCTTCTCTTTGCAGCAGGCTATAAATTATGCAGCATTTAAAGATGACTTTCTAAACCCCTGGCTTTAAAGCTTATTTATAACTCCCACACTGATATTTTTCAGACTCGTGACAGCTCCCACCTTCACAAGCTGGGGACATGCCAAGCACCTGGCCTTTTCTATAATGGCCCATTCCCCCCAGCAAGCTCCCCCCACCTCTTTTTTAAGCAATGCTTTGGATATCTCAGGGAGATTTTATTTATAGCAGAGACATAAAAAGCAAGTGGAAGAGAGTGAGGATGGTCAAAGGGAAAAGTAGCAAGTGTCCTAAATGTCTGACACACGTCATAGGACATGCTGGAAAAAAATAAGGCCCTGGGAGCAGCCAAGATCTCTTAGAGATAATTTATATAGGAACAGCATGATTCCATGTAAAGCAGGTTAGACTCAGACCTAGCCAAGATGGAAACTTATGACTAAAGGGGATCACCTCAGGGAAATTATGAGGGAGGTGGTACTTGTCCTTCCCAGAAGGGGCTAAGCTCACCATTGGCAAAATCAGGAGTACGTGTGGGTGAGAAGGTGGCAGCCTCATGTTGGCTCGGTTGGATCAGTGACAGGATTCTGATGGAGTCTGTGCAAAGTCCAACTGGTTCTAGGACTTTGATTTTTCCTTTTATTTGTTTATTTATTCATTTAATTGATCTCCCAGTGTTAGAGAGCTCACTCTTGAGGGAAGAGCCACATCTTGAACTGTGGCATGGATAGAGTCTCTAGCAGCCCTAGTGATGTCATCTGAAGTGGAATACCTCCAGCCCGAGCTCGATCCTTGCTTTGGGATCTGGCTTACAGTTAGACATGGCTCTGGGATTCCCTGTAGGAAACAGGAGCTAAGATTCTGAATCTTAAATAGAACAACAAAAGCCTAGCATACAGAAAAAAGCCTCATATCAGCATCTGTTTTGTTAGATGAGGCTGTTGCAGACCCACGCTGTTACTTCCAGCCTCAGGAACATATCTAGGGATCACAGTCAAGAGAAACAGTTGCCCAGGCCATGCCACCAGCCTGCAGCAGGAAGGTGACTCCTGAAAACTGGGTATAGCAGGGACTGAACAGCGCTTAATTTGTTTGTAGAAGAGACCTGTTTTCCCCCTGTTGATTGCCATGGCTTCAAAGCCTTGGAATGTCTTTGGCTCCATATGCAGTAGCGTGAAGCAGAGCCCTGCAGTCTCGGTGGGGTTTGCTCCTTCTCCCAGCCTGTGGAACATTTCTGCACCCCAGGGCAGGCGTTTGCATTGCCAGAGGAAGACAATTCAGCTTTGTGAAATCTTTGAAGGTTTAGAATTTTTTTTTTTTTTTTTAATAAAAATGCCTGGAGCAGGATAAGCATTAAACAACAAAACAAAACAATAAAGCCCCAATATGCATGTGAAGCATACTTGTGTCAGAACATCTGTTTTCAGCTCTGTGCTTTGATTCAGACGTCTCCTCCTCTCTTGTCTGAAGTGACCAGCAGGTCTCAGAGATCAGAAATCTAGCCAGAGAAAAATCTTGCTTGACATTGCTTTGTCTTCCCTGCAAAAATGCCCCAGGCTTTAAAGGAATGGCACTTTTCAGCAAAAGTAAATTTAGTCAAAAATCTCTGACCACCTTCGGTCTATTCTCAGTGGCACCAGGCATTACAAGCAAAACAAAGTCATCTTGGCAAAATTACACCATTGAAATTGCCGGCAGAAGAGCTCAATTTAACACCCACTAATTGTTGCACAATAGTTACAGGAATAATCGGAATTTGTTAATTAGATGCATGCCAATGAGTAATTCAAGACTGGTTTAAATAATTATTCCTATCTTCCCAATAGGCTGTGGTGGTGATTAGCTTGCTGGCTGTTTCTCTTGACTGTTCTGCTTCAAATAAGGAAAGAGGTGAGAGACACCCATGCAGTGAGCCATGGCACTCCTTAATGGAATCCTGCTCCTGGGATACTGAGATCTGCTTGCCTGTGAGTGCTGTTGGTTGTTGCTTTTGACCACAGAAACATCAGAGACAGGGAGGTGGACTGCCAGAAAGCTCTTGGATCAGCGCCATGCCAGTGAAATTAAATTGGTACTTTTTAGTGTGTTTAATTCCTGAAGGAAGGTGTAAGGATGACAAGTGCCACAAATTCAAATCCCCCCTTATAACCAGAACGTAAAAAAAGAAAAAAGAGAAAAAGGCCAGTGGCCAGAGAACAAAACTCTCCTCCCTGGAACATAACTAAATTCCTTCTCCCCCAGCCTGGAGAAATGCCCTCTACTGGCTCAGTAAGACTTTTTTTCTTCAGTTTCACCATAAACTTGCCTATTTGTCACCTTCAGATCTCCTAATAATTTCTCACCCTTCTTTGGTTAGCTCCTTCAGTGCTGCTTGGTTCATGTCATGCTGTTTTTAGACCATGGGAGATACCTCAGGAAGGGATGGAAACAGGACAGTGGAAGAGAATTAGTGTAACTGACCTTCTGCTATACAGTAAAAAATTTCACCCCAATCACAAACATGGGGAAAAAAACCCTAAAAACAAAGCCAAATTGTGATCCACTGTATGATCTGCTTACCTAGGCTTGTGATGGAAGCAAGAGAAATGCCCAAATATTTGAGATAAAGAAGGTTTGTGCTGAGAACATTATCCATTTTCAAGTGAGCAGTCACAAATCCTTAATATTTCTGTCAGTCTCCTTGTGGACTGAAGGGAACTGTTGCTACTGAGACGGCCACCTGATGGAAAGCAGTAGTACAAACTGGTTCTGGGTGGAAAATACTGTAATCTGAAGGATTTGCTGAGGGAGTTAAGGAAGACAACATAGAAGCAGGAGCCGGGAAACACAAAGACTAGTTTTCTCGAAAAAAATGTAGGTGAATGGCTGCAAATTCCAAGACTGTACTTTTGTATCTCCTCTCATGAAATAGCACCTTTGAGCACTCCAGAAGCCCCATGTCTGCTTTGCACTAAAGCACTTGTTCATTTGTTGGGAGCCAGGGAAGCAAGGGCAGAGGTGCAAGAAGGCAGCGTTAGTGGCAGAGGCAGGCTGTTTGCTCAGTACACAACCCCTCTATGGAGGGGGAAATTCTGCTGCACCAGCAGACCCTAACAGTTTATGAAAAACATACGAACAGCAGTTATTGCTTTCTCTTCATGTTCCTGTTCCTGGGGTAAGCCAGAGCCCCACAAACTACTCTGAAGCTGAGTACAATCCCCTGCTACTTATCCCCATTACCTCAAGTTCTCTGGTGGCTGCTCTTTCTGCCTTCTATCTTGCAGCAAGGCAACCAAGGTATTTGAAAATGTCCTCCCTCTTCTTGAACCCCAACAGAGACATAACTACTTTTCTAGTCCCTACTCAGTGCACCTCATTCCTTTGACAGAAGTACTTCCTCTCTCAGTTGCTCCCTGCTCATTTACATCCCTTTCATCATGATTTCCCTAAATTAATGCTGCTAAGTGAGCTGCCTAGGTTAGGAGCACAGACAAGATGAGCTCCCCGTTCAGTCAATGGAGAGCGAGCAGGACCTTCTGGCTGTGCCTTGGTGACCTGGGTAACCCTCCAAGGACTTCTCTTTCTGTTGACTGCAGAGGGAGCTGAAAGCCAGCAGGATGCTAATTTGTTGGCCTGAGGTGAGATAGAGCTGTACCTCTGCATGGACAGGACCGGACACTTCGGGCCGAGCCATCCAACAGAGCAACATTTGAACAGCCCACGAGAATTCAGCTGTTCCAGGAAAGCAGCAGAGACAAGGACACACAAAACTGACTCAAAGCAGGGAAAAACGGCAAACAATTGCCCCTTGTTGAAATTTGTGCTTCTCTTCTTACACTTACATAAGGAATCTGAAGACAGCCAAGAACATGGAAAGCAGAGGTTCCCCAGAGACAATCTCAATTCATGAAGCTGCAGCGGATTTTTCCTAGCCCTGAACTTACTACCGTGGGACTGAACCCCCTCCTTTGGTCTTCATCTGCACTACAAGAGTCGAAATATGACTTTCTAGTTGACTTATGGCTTCTTGTATTGCCATCCATTGCTCCCTCATTATCCTTGAGGGAGCTCTTTAGCAGAACTTTACCAGAACTACCAAACAGAGAAGACACTTATGGGTTCCTAGATGACATTCAAGGTTCAAAGGTTTTCTTCACCCTGGGCTTGGTCCCAATCAAATGGGAGGGATTTTTTTGTTGATTTTTTTGTTGTTTTTTTTTTTTCAGAGTCCAAAGACCAAGACTTCAACTCCAGTCAAATAAAAAAGCACAATAACAGTCTGGCCCAACTTTTTTTTGGGATCCTGGGGTAATTACCTACTCACTTCAACTTCTCCAACCCTGCACGTGGAGACCCCAGAATACACCAGTGGCCACACTGCTGCTCAGAATTAACTCCTTGTCTCCCAACTCCTTCTCTGCCAGCTGGTGTGTGAATATTGTGGGGGGAAAGTCAAGGAGTTTCTAGTCCTACTCGAATTTGTCTCTGATCCTAGAAAACGGAACACGAGTTGCCCTGTAGAATGCAAAGAAACTCTCCCCTAAACACTCTGTTTCCTCCATTTTAATTCAAAGTTGAAACTAGATGGAACAAAAACTAAAATAAACCAGGCATCAACTACTTACTGCCCAAATAAAAGACAAAGGACTCAGGTATCCTGAGAGGGACAGAAACAATACAGGTGGAAGAGAAGGCTGATAGACACAAACTGTCCAACATTGAATGGTCTGAAGAAATATTGTAGATCAACAGGGAACAGGAAAATTTTCTTCTATGAACCAGAATGGAAAACTTTCCGTGGATGTCAACACAACATGTGCTTTGCCTAAATACCCCATAGAATTCTTTAATTTCTAATTTCTGTGATCCAGAGACATAAACTGGATTGTTCTTCTCAGTTTGATCTGAGATATCCAGCCCTTCCCTGCAAAGTCTGATTGTCTTTGACTTTCTGTATCTAGTTTAAGTGGCTACAATAATCCTGAACAGAACTCTCTACATTTCAGCAGACACAGGTCATGCAGTAGTGACATTTTTGATAATTTTTCATAGTTTGTTATGCTGAGAATCAGGGGATGTCAAGGGATTTCCCACCTGAGAATTACCCACCTACCCCAAAATTACTTTGGATGGAAAGGATCAGCAAAGTCCAATATAATATAAAGCACATTTTTGGCTAACATCTGAAATGCCTTCAGATATCATCTAAAGTTACACACACATGTCCCCAGTGAAGCCTGAAACAAAGCTCTCAGAGAAGACAGGATTAATTCGAGGTCAGAAGGGCTTTGCTTTCTGTCATAACATTGCCATGATGTAGTACCAAACTCATTACTTACTGTGACATGAAACTAAGAGACTAAGGAATGGTTTAGAGTGTGTTAGTTCATACTCCCCTTCCACTGCAATATCTTCTCTTGAGGATGGCAGCAAACAATCTAAACAAGGACTTGTGTGTATGGAACAACTTAGTCCCCATGCAAACAATATGGGGACATCAGGGATTTCTGTGAGATGTTATGTTTTTGTTGTATCCAAATTGCCTACAGATTTTTCTGTGTGTCAGTCTCAGCTTGGAGGGGGCTGTGTTCTGTAATTAAACCAAGTTGATTAGGCAGTTGCAGAGAAGGGAAACTAGTTCACAATATGTCATCTGACCTTTTCTGTCTTTTTCCTCAGCTCCGATCGGCTGCGAAGCAATTCTGAAGTTTTCAAAACAATTTGTTCTTCAATTTGGAATAATGACAGTAAATAGTTCTTTAAATAGCCTCATTTGTCAGCTGTCCACTGGGATTACTTAACATTAAAGAGCTGATCTCCTTTAACTGGATACTTAAGCTGTCTACTGCTGACCTTCCATATGATCCCAGGTAGGTGTTGTTCTCCGAGGGTCTTGGGTTCACCAGTTACAAAGTTGGAAGGGACAACTCTAATTGTTTCGTTCTGAAACACTGAGAGTTGAGGATTTCCATGAATTCAATCCTTTTTCAGTGTACCAACTGGGAAAAGACACCTCATACTCAGCAAAATACTCCCTGTGCTGGAGGTTGTACCATCAACTAAAATTTGGTTGCTCCAGGGATAAGTCATACTTTTGCCTGAACATTGGCCTCTTTTTTTTGGCCTGGTTGTGTGTTTCTTCAACCTCTGCAAATGAGCTGTTGTTATTTCTGAATTCTCTGCCTACTTTTTCCTGTCTATATAAATAAAAACTTAGAATCAAAGTTATGCTTGTGAGCTGCGTATGAACAAGCACACTCTGCTGACAATAGCAGATTAAAAAAAAAAAAAAAGCTATCAGGTTCCAGTTATTTTGGGTATAATGCTCATGCATATTATCTCTCCAGAAACTTCAGGACTTCTGTTATCGTCACCCTCATGAAGTTCACACTGAACTTCTCCTACACTGTCTGATTAATCTAAGCATACACTGCAGATGCTGATGACATTTATGGAGCTGCATCAGCATGAGCGGAGCAGCAGGGATCCAACAAAATATCTCAAAATCCACCTATAGTGGAAGTCCAGATGAGAAAAGGGAGTGTAGTCAGGGAAAAAAACCCTGTTATTTACATATCTCTCTGTGTAGCAACTATCTTCTATAGCAACTATCTTCTGCCGATGTCATGGGCCCTCCGCAGAGCTGGATGTCTTGAACAATGCCTCAGTATATTGGATACAAGCTCTGCTCTCTCCCTGCTTCAGCTATCCTTGATTGCACACTTCCAGGTGCTGATTTCCAGATTAAGGGAGTCTTTATTTCAGACTTTTCACATGCTGTCAACGTGGTGTTTGATTACATCAATAGAGGCAAAATATCGGTGCTTAGTGGAAATAAAGAGATTTTTTAAGCGGGGAGATCTATTTTTGTCACTTCCTCCTATGGGGCAGGTTATCAAGATGACCTGCAAACAGCATTGCAGCAAAGAACAGCTCACTGTTTCGGGAGGTGAGGGGTGACAGATGGTATTTATGGTGTGTCATAAACAGTGAAGGACTCTTTGGACAATATCCTAATAAATACTCTAAAAAGAAACTGCCAGACTCTCATAATTCAACATACAGGCTGTCCTCCTTTCCCTCCTGCTTTGTGATCTAGTTAAGGTTTGACTTTTAGTATCGCCACAATGAACTCAGCTATAAGGACAAACTCAGGAGTCACTGATAGGACATTCTGAAGGACTGTTTATGGGCAGAACCCACACAGAAATCAACAGAAGGAGTGTGCTTGTCTTCAGGCTGGGATGCCTTACGAGGCCTGCGCTTGCCCCTCAAAGACATTTTTCCAATTGTGGTATAGATCATGGACCTAGCAGGTCCCATGGGCCTTACCATAGCCTGGTTCAGGGTCAAAAACCAGAATATGACCATAATTCTAGGATTGATGACTTCCCAAAGAGAGAGATGGACTCTAGTGGTGCAGTGCTTGGCTTCAGGTTCAGAGTTCTCTCAGGCTTTCACCTCTGTGTGATGGATACAGAGGACATTCCCCAGGAGGAAGCTCCCAGTCATCTCTCAGCAGATCTCTAAGGGAGGGACGGAGGGAGATGATGGAGAGGACGCCAGATAAAGGCAGTTAGTGCCGACTTTCGGAAGACACAATCCATGCGTTGTCCTGAAAAAATGGTTCCCTTTCTGGAAGGAAGCACTGGGGGCTGCTGTAAGTCCCCTCCTCATTTTTGGGTTGAAGCTTGCCGGTCCTGCCTCCAGATTGACAAAATCCACTCTCTGTTATCCTCTAAGTCCCTCAGAGGGAAGGAGTATCATAATTTTCTTGACACAGTGGTCGCCTTCCTCCCAGACCCAATTAGCTCCAGGAATGGAGCCTTGAGACTGCCTTCCTACTTGGACTTTCTCCAGGGAGACCACAAGGCCAGACAGCCACTGTTGCCATGAGCAGGGTGTTTCTACCGGTAGTGCTGACAGCCTGTTTTCATCAGCTCCGAATGGAAAAATTGTTTGGAAAAAGGCCTGAAATGTTTATCAAAGAACCACGGCATTTAGTGTAAATGATGAAATGACGGCAAATTAATCTAAACCCCACCATTGCCACTATCAGGAAGCATGGGCTGTAATAGCTGTGATATGGTCAGTGGGAGTTTCACCCCCAGGCCTGTGTGTAGTGGTCTCATGGGCAGCTCTTGTCTTTCAGCTGAAATGCATCTGCTCCTGGGGTGGATCACAGGCTCTGCAGGGCACCAGAAGAGTTTAAATGTGACCATTGCGTTGGTCATGGGTTCTTCGTTCTGCTGCATCTGCCCATGGCCTTTGGAAGCCTTTTGCCTTACACTGTTACGTTTCTCATGACAGGGACCAGCCTGTTGTTTTATGCTGTGATGAGGATTAATAATCCTCATCATGGTTGATGATGTAAACAAGAGACCGTCTGGGTTGTAAGGGCTAAAGGCCACAAGGAGAATGGCTCTTTGAATGTCTTGTGGTAACCTCAGGGAAATCTTTCCTTTCCTTAGCAGTCGGGAGTTCAAGCTGTTCTTCTAACAAATAATACTCCTCAGGCCTTTCTGACTCATTTGCAAAGTAATAATTAGGCAAGAAGAGTTTCTTCCACTCACTTGACATCACCATTGCTTGTGAAGCCCTTCTGGTAATGAGTGTAACTTCTGTGCACAGAAAAAAGTTTTTAATCTTGCATGGGCTATAGCAATCCAATGTAAAACATACAAAAAATGCATTTTTAAAAATTATGCTTCCAGCTTTTATGGGCCAAGACCTATCTTCTAAACTGGGAACTGAGTATAATGTTGTGGTGGGATATTTCACTTCAGTTTGCAGGCAGCCTGCAGCTGTCAGTCACAGGGTTACACTTTGCACTCATCTTTGGATGTCAGCGTGGCGGCAGGTCTACACATCCTGGAGACATCACTGACAATTTTCAAGGGCAGAGTCGACAGAAATGAAAAATCATGCAGCAGACGGAGGAAGAAGAAAGGGAGATTCACCAAGCCTTTCTTGTATCTGTGATCAGTGTTACCTCAACAGATGCCTAGGAGGAATTAATCCAAATTCATGCACTGGGGTTGAGCAGGGAATCTAGTATTTTTTTTCTGAATGGTTAAAGCAGGGAGAGCTCAGTATTTTTCTTGGAGGTTTCGCCAGTGCCTAGAGCTGACCAACACTGTCTCACCACGCCTAGAGAGGAGCAATGTGCAAGTCTGATGCCATAGAGGCATCTCTCTTCTCCTCTGCTCAGCCTGTAGCCCTTCACCCCTCACTGCAGACTTACTAAGCCCAGATTTCATTAGGATTCACTTCTGCCTTGCCCTTGCTGCTCAGCATTTGCCCAGAGCTGAAGATCCTGAGAGGTGCTGAGCTGAAGATTGGAGTGTGGGCTGGAGGGAAAGCTATTGTTGCTCTTATCGCACTGTGAAGTTTGTTGCATTCCAAGGAAATCATCTGGTACTTGGCTTTCCCCATTTCCCTGGCCACCGTGAGGTTTTAGGACAATTCCTAATCTGTTCCTCTGTGAACACTGAGGGCCTTTCTTGTGGGAAACAAGTTTGCAAGTTCAGTTGTTTCTATCAAAGATGAGAGAACATCCAAGCAGCGCCAGACAGTACAAGCTTCCCCCACAGGCACTCTGGCTCTGGCATCCCACACTGATCTATCACCACCAAGACCCACAGCACAAGCCAGCATCTCTGTCCCGAGCAGCCACCTCCTCCGCCTCCGCTCATAGCCTGCGTTCCTGGCTGCCCACCTCGCCTCCTCTCCAGCAGAGTTGCCAGAGAAAGGAGACACAGTGCAAAGCCTGGGAAAAGCTGACACTGACTTTTCTCTCCCCTCACAAGTGCCTGTGCACAAAAGAGCACCTGCAGGCACGCAAACCCTTGGGCTTGAACCTGTGACTGGGACCCACGCCTGCCTTCGCCTTCTCCCTGCCTCTCTGCCCACCCTTGGCCACTGCATTGCTGGTGCTCCTTTCCTCTGCCACCTTCACACACCACTGGCTCCTGGCCAGAGAGGGGCAGAGGAGGAACCAAATATTGTGGGATCAGGAGGTCATGAGAAAAGCTTGGTTTTCCCTCTTGCCTCCCCCCCAAGTGTCTTGTTGGAAGGTCTGAGGACATGGGACAGAGCTCCAAACTGAATCACTCCTTGAAGATGTCCACCACACCTAAGTATAGATGGGTCTGGCTGGAAGGAGAAGCTTCTTTTGCATCCCCGATTCTCCTCAGTCTGGATCTGAGCACGCTTTGTTACAAAGACATCAGCAAACCTTCATGAAGTTTCAGAGGGGAGAGAAAATGCATGCAGAGTCCCTAATGTGGTGGCAGTTGCCAGTGATGGAAATGGGAAGGAAAGCAATTGATCAAGAGGGATTGTCAAAAACAAAGCTTGGGAAAGTGGGTAGGGGTTGATTGTTTGCTGGTAAATCACAATGGATTTAGTGCAGAGGCACCTAGGGCAGCCTTGAAATCCACCCATTAGTTAAGTGGGATTTAATATCTTCCAGTGAGTAAATACCATCTCATTTTGTTAGCACAAAATGGTCCTCATCAAAGTATTGGCAAGATTACATTTTTTCATAAATCCAGCAAACTGAAGTCTGCCTACAGTCATCCACTGGAGTCTTTCTTGTCTTACTTTAATTGAACTTTGTGTGGGGGATGGAAAGGGGATTACATTTTTTATTGCTGGGTGTGTTTTATGGGAGATCTGTCAGCTGGAAGTGACAGTGCCAATTAGGGTTGCATGTTTCGTGTGAGTTGCAGAGTCTTAGAAAGCAGAAGAAAAAAGGGGGTGCAAGCAAGCCAAACTATTTACAGTGACAGATCTGGGGAAGAGCAAACTGGGGAAGGGGTGTTGGTTGACTACCTTGGTTGCTGCCTGCGGCTGTGAGACTTGCCCTCTGTCCTTTTTTCCTCCTGCCAAAACACACACACACATTCCCCAAGATGTGCCTAGGGAAGATCAGAGGTTTATTTACCACTGCCCTAATCACACCTTTCCCCAGACACCCAAGTAAGGCGCGTGACTGCACACAAGGTATTGTGTGGTCTTCTCCTACATGTTTCCATGGGTGTGAAGCAAACACCTCCTGAAGGGAGCTCCTTAGGTCTCCCTTGGGTCACTCTCTGTGATGCAGGTAGTCTCCGAACAGGGTTTTGGGGAGGAAAGGCACAAAAGTCTGAAACAGTCTGGGCTCTCTGGTGTCTTACAATAAAGTGATTCTAATTCACCCAGCAAAGGACAGTGAGTGTGATAAGTGCTTGGTTTGCGATTATCTCCTCACATTATTGAAGGGATAATGGAAAGAGAAGGAAGGGAAGATACTGTATTTCCAGGTAATTTTAATCCTTTGACTTACTCTCTTGAGCCAAGTGTCTGATGGCAAATGCAGTGACAACATTTTAAAATTCAGAGCCAAAGCTTTAGTTTCCAATCCTTGAGCATCCGGGGTGCTCACTGTGACTGCTGACAATCTCTCCCTTCTTTGCTGTGCCTCTACATCCAGAAGCTCTGCTTCTGCCCAAAAAGACCCTCCAGAGCCCTTTCACGAGGGCTATCAGCCAGTTTCATGGGCTAGATGGCAAATTCAGCAATCTGGGCAGAGGGGCAGGTGGTGTGGAGGGTGACAGTGTGCTTTGAAAGCCAAGCTGCTGTACTTTGGGGAAGGGCTGGGTGCTCAGGATTTATGCTGCTGTACATGAAAAATAAACACTTGGTCTCCATATGCTTAGCTAGTCAGTGTGTGCTACCCAGCTGATTCAAACACCCATCCATCAACCCTCCCTTGACTCATCACCACAACACTGAAGTACACGGGGGAGTGAGCACTCCCACATGTGGATGAGGGAAGGCTCCGTTTGCCATGAGATGTTGAAATTCCCCTCTGAGCCAGCTCCTAGTAGAGGCAGTTGGATACAGCATTGCCTTGCTGCTGTAAACCATCACTTCCAGCTCTGACTAAATGTCCATGTTCATCTTTCCCTGGGACACAGCGTAAATCCTTTGGTAGGCTCAGAGTGCTGTGGGCCAGTGCAGGAGTTTGCTCCTATGGGGCAGATGGGATGTTCTCTCCGGCTGGATTTCAGAGCTGCTGGCCATCATGGGTGGCAGGGGAGAAGTCCCTTTTGGCAAAGTGGGGTGATGCCGTCCCACCCATCACCCTTTGCTTGGCTGCTTCTCTGGGTTTCCACTGGAGCACTCTATTAATAGCCTTGTTTCCAAACAACACTGGCACTAATCATAATTTATTGTGACTTTAATGACACATTTGACAATGACACTGACTGCTGGTGTTTGAGCACCAAACAGGAATTTTAATGAGAAAAGGAGTAAAATGAATAATGTGTTAAAAGGGTGATGGGCTTTACCAAGCTTGTGTTTAAACAAGATGATGAAGAGTGTGATGAAAGTTTATCTGCATGGTAAGATAGATGAATGAGTTGATTCTGTTGAAGGCCAGGTGGCCTAAAGTATTAATTCTTCTTTCCTGGGACTGGACAGCTCTGAACCTGTGCCTTTGGGAGGGCAGTGAAATATGAAACACAAGCATTGGGATTGAGCGCAGTCTCAGCAGTTTTCCTGATGACACCAAGATGTGTGGTGGAATTGACACACTGGAAGGAGGGAATGCTGTGCATAGGGACCTTGACAGGCTTGTGAACCTCATGTAGTACAGCAAAGCGAAGTGCAAAGTCTTGCTCTTGGGTCTAGGCAATCCTGAGTACAAATGCAGTCCGGGCAGAGAATGGGCTGAGAGCATCCTGAGGAGAAGGACTTGGGGGTGTTGGTTGACAACAAGCTCAACGTGACCTGGCAAGGTGCACTTGCAGCCCAGAAAGCCACCTATATCTTGGGCTGTAAAAAAGCAGTGTGACCAGCAGATCGAGGGAGGGGATTCTGCTCCTCTACTCCACTGCAGTGAGACTCCACCTGGAGCCTGCCACTCGTACAGCTCTGGAGCCCCAGCGTTAGAAGGACATGGACCTGCTTGAGCGAGTCCAGAGTAGGCCATGGAGATGCTCCAAGGGCTAGAGCAACTCTCATATGAACACAGGCTGAGAGAACTGGGGTTGCTCAGCCTGGAGAAGAGAAGGCTCCATGGAGACCTTAGAGCACCTTTCAGTATCTAAGGGGGCCTACAAGAGTGCTAGAGAGGGACGTTTTACAAGGGCATGTAGTGACAGGACGAGGGGGGGATGGCTTTGAAGTGAAAGGGGATAGATTTAGATTGGATGTTAAGAAGAAATTTTTCACTGTGAGGGTGGTGAGGCACTGGAACAGGTTGCCCAGAGAAGCTGTAGCTGCCCCACCCCTGAAAGTGTTCAAGGCCAGGCTGGAGGGGGTCTTAGCAACCTGGTCTAGTGAAACATGTCCCTGCCCATGGCAGGGGGATTGGAATGAGGTGAGCTTTAAGATCCTTTCCAGACCAACCTTTCTACGCTTCTGTTCTATGAAATAGGAAGATTGTCTCCAACAAACAAGCCCTGTCTTTGGATGGGTGTTATTCCTCTGACACAGTGGTAACATTTGTGCATGGGTGCACAGCCCTGCCCTGGTCCTGTCTCCTCAAGGCTGCTGTGTGTGAACAGTTTTATGGGGACCCAGCTTGACAAAGGACTTGGAATGAAGTGGATTCACAGACATCTCCAGTGGCACTCCTTGAAGCTGGTGGGGACTGGGTGCTCCCAGTATTTCGTAGATGCAGGTGATGGTTGGCAAGTTGCAGACTGGAGAATGCCTAGAATATTGTGCTGGGACCACCCTTGTTTGCCATGAAGCTGTGTTTCTCTAGTGGGGACAACACAACACACACCTGTGTGGAACTAGGCTGCCTTAACAAAAGAAGCAGTGTTATTTCAGGAGCAGTGGAATGTCCACCTGGCCTCTATTGGATATGTAGAATGAGAAGAGCAGGGCACAGGCCCTGCCTTGTATCTGACAGGCCCATGTGAAGGCTGAGGACACCCTAAAGGGTCTAAAATGGCTCAGGCAATTTGCTCCTGCTTAAGTTTCAAGTCAGTGTCTCCCTACTGACTATCCTGTTTCAGGTCCTGCTGGATGGCAGAGAGAGCAAAAGCTAGAGAAGATATCTTTGTCCAGAAAAGTAAAATATTCTTGTGACAGGAGTATTAGAGTTCAGACAAAGACTTGCCGAGTTTCATCTCTACCAGTATCATGTCTTCAGTGATAATGGATGGTTTAGGAAAGTATGACCCTTCCTTTGCCCCCAGTCTTTTGTTGGAACTATTTCCAAAACTTTTTTCATCCCACAAAGGCTGTTCTGTGTAAATACATTGAGACAGATTCTTCAGAAACAAAGCTTAGGATTTCTCTGCCCTCTATTGCTATTACTGTCCAAATAAACATAATTTTAAAAAAAGAATTAAATGGTTACACAGATTTAGCAAATAAATCAATCCAAACACGACTCCAGGAGTGATCTTACCGCAACTTCTTTGCTGTTTTGTGATGCAGTTTAAGAAATGCATTTCTTCTCCCCTCAGAATGACAACATGTAGATCCCCTAAGAAGCATGGAGCATCACCTTCAAAACTGCCTCTGGTAAAACTTTTCTGGAAACATTCCAGGGGCAAAGTGCTTGCCATGTGTTTCATGTCCCATGCAGCATGCGAGTTGGAGTTATTTGTTTGTTGCTGCTTTGTCTTTGTTTGTGCAAACTGACGCCGCAGGGACTTCTTTTGAGGGCATTTTTCAGCCAAGAAGATTATTCTATATAAATACAGTTAAATAAATAGATTTATCACTAGAATAGTTTCAGGCTGTTCCATCTATCTGTCTATCTATCTATCCATCTATCCGTCCATCTATAGCTATCTATCGATCGATCTATCTATCTATCTATCTATCTATCTATCTAATATTTGTCTGCCTTTGTAGATAACATAATGAAATTCCTATCACTGACTAAAACAGACACATTGCATTTATCTTGTTTTGTGTCTACACTGAAACTGTGAGCAAGAACTGAGCTAATTAAATCAGGCAGATTTATCTGCCTCAGGTACACCTTGGAGTTACTGCTCACAGTGGATCATTCTGTTCCTTTGCCAAAGGACACAGCTTTTTTAGCTAAGGGACAGAGAGGCATCTGGGACCCATAAGCCTTTCAATAACTAACCTTGATCTGAAGAGGAAAGTGGTTGAGTGTCATGAGCTGCTTGCCCTGAGGGGAAACTCCCATCAGCTCTGAGGCACTTCTGGCTGCTGCCACCTTCCCAAGGTTTTTGCAACAGTGAATTCCCTTTATTTGTGTATTTTCACCTGTTATCACAAATTATTTTAGAAGTGCAACATAGTTTTTGAGCTGTTGGGAAGCCAGCATGAAAGCCATCAGAGAAATGAAAGATCTTTTTAGTCCTGCTGTTGGTATAGCCTCTCTCAGAATCTGATGCAGATAAGGGTCCTGCTGGTATGTGACACTGAATAAGTCACTTAGAAGAATTTTGAACTGATCCATTAAAACTGATCCATTAAAAGACAGCCCCAAAAGGACTGAGAATTAAACTCAAAATATATATCCTACTCCCAAGCTGACATGTGCAGTCTCCTACATGCAAGCCAACAATCAAAATAGGAGGGAAAAAAAGCCTGAAGTATTGCCTGACTTCTAATGAGCTGTGATGAAAAACAAAATACTAAAACTACACAAGCAGACCTATAAATTAGTTTTTTTCTCCTGAATGATTACATGTCTCTCCCATTAAAAAGGTTTTTAAACTTTCATATGTCCTAAGGGAATAGAGTCATTGCCTGTCAGTTGATGCACCCAAAAGTGTGTGACCTGCTCTTCACCATGAGGTGAAAAGGCTTACCTTAAACCTCAGAGGAAGAGGCAGTAACTTGCTAAGCTGCCATAATTATGTGTGGGTATCTGTGGGCCCCCCATGTACTTAACAGCTCTGCTTTCATGGAAATCAGTAGGATTTTCCCACTTGAGTAAATGTCAGGTACCTAATAAAGATCTGGACTTGGGAAGAGCCTTAATCTGTCTGGTTCCTAGCAAACAAGTGTTTTCCCAGCCATATTGGGAAAATAAATAGAGGGAGAACTGTGAGACACTCAGAAAATTTGGCAATAAGTCTATATGAGTTTCTCAGACGAAAGACAGTCCTTAGTTCTCTTTGGAAACAAAGACTATAGGAAGTTTCATGAGCATTTTGGGACCAATCAAGGTTGAGGCTGTCATCTCCTAGCTTGTGAACTAGGAAATACAGGACAACCCAGGTCTCTGGCTCCAAAACAATGAAATCATTTTCATGCCCTTTTCTTTGCTGCAAGAACTGCGAGTGTAGAAAGAATTAGAATGAGTGGCTGAATTCCAGCTCATAAGAGGTGAAAGGTGCAAAGGAGAGAAAGGATAGCGGCTGGTACAAGTCTCCTGGCTTTCCCTACTACACCATGCATGCACACGGAGCTGCGTTTTAAGTCAGATGAATCACTGAAAATTGGAAAGTCTCAATTTTTGTTTGTACAAGTGCATGAATAATGAAAGATTAGGTTATTACAGACATCAGTCATGCTTTAAAAACCCACGAAATTGGCTGAAAATGAGACAGAGACAATATGAATAGATACAGTGTTACTACAGTCTATTTCCCATCACTGTTGCACTTATCAGACAGAGTCAAAACTGTTCCTTTGTCTTTGTTAGACAAATACACGACTGTGAAAAAATTATTTTCTTAAGGACTCAAAATTTTTGAGATCTTTTTTCATTTTTCCTCTATTGAATTGTCAAAAGTAATATGAAATGAATAACTCCTTTAGATGGAAAAAACTAAAAAATCCCCATCAATAAGTTAGGTTTTTGAAAAGTTTTATTTACATTTTAACCTTTAAATGAAATTGATCTATGATTTCCAGTTCAATATGGAGATGCATCTTAAATGACAAGAAAAAACCCTAGAGCATATACTTTCGGCAATTACGAGTTTCAAAGCAAAATTTGGTAGCATTAACTTTTTATTTTCAACAGGCTAATTTGAGATGCATTTTTCTATTAAAAAATGTAATACAACCCACTTTGCTACATTCTTATTGTACAAAATTGTCAGTGATCCTGAACTCCTTTGAAAATTATGATGTGAGGGGAAAGGAGACCCAGAAGATCCTCAGTTTCTTGAGCTGACTAGCAGGTGTGCTGTCCAGGCCAACCGCTCAGAGGGTACCTTAGTCCTGTTTTTCTTAGACAGGACTGTGTCCTGCCCCCACCCCCTTCCATGAGTTTCAGGAGAAGGTATTTGGACACGAAGAGATGACAACTCTTGCTGCAACAGCCACCCCCATGGCTCCCCTGCAGGTAGAGCTGGGTTGGTGATCCCGGAGGAGATTAGCTATTGCTGATGATGCGGAAGTACAGGAGATGCACATGGCTTATCTCGGCCTTTCAGTTCGTGTCTGAGATGAGGCACCGGATAAGGATGCAGAATTTGTGCAGACAAAGCTGAGCAACTGAATCATTAATAACTGGAGAGGAGGAGCTGACATTTATTTGCTCAAATATCCATAAACAAAGACTTTCAGAAAATGGTTGTTTTCAAATGAGTCATTGAACGGCCATGGTGGTTGGGTCGGCAGCAAATCCTCTGTGAGACACCCGAGTTCTCAGTTAAGAACCTCTTTTTCTAGGGAGAAAGAAGCTCCAGATTCAACACAGTACTCCCCCATGCTGGCAAGGATTTTATTTCTCCCTGCTGTGGCCAGTGATGCACTGTGGGTCAGGGCTAGAACTGTCTCTCTGTTCCTAAGATTCATGGTCTCTGTAATCTTTCTTGAATTAAAAATGGAAATGTTTAAAAATTGAAATGTTGGGCAGTACTATCTCCTGACACATTTCCTGTGGTGTTTACATGGCTGCATCAGTGGACATTTGTCATCTAGACTATTCCAGGATTCCACGTAGACTTTGTCATCCCACTTGCAAGACGGACACAATCTGGTCTTTAAACCAATTCCCCTCCATTTGTTCTTGGTATAATTTCTTTCCAGCTGAACAGCAGTCCCCAGGCAGAAACAGCAGGTAGCTGTGTTAGGAGGGACTCTCTCTTGCTCTCTGCATGATCCTTTCTCACATTGCCATTGCATTTGTAGTTCAACCATCAGAACCAGTCAAACCATGAATAATGCACATGCAACCCTATGGCTTTTCGTGGCTGTCCAGGGAGCACAGAAACAGACACTCAAGAGCCTGGGTCAAACCCAAGAGTGCTGGCCAAAACAAAAAAAGGGGCTTTGATTTACTCCTACTCTCTCTGTTCCAAGTTTCCCTCTGAAAACAAAGAGAGGTATATATGGTCTCTTGGCTTTGTGAAAAATATAAAAGCATTTTCATTTCTGCAAAGCCTCTGTTGTAGAACTAAAGAAAGGATGCTTTGTGAGCAATTGGTTGGTGCAAGTTCTTAAAAAAAAACCTCAGCAAAAACTTGGCTTCTGTGAAATATAGGAGGTCCAACAGATCTGATCTGTTCAGCACAGGTGAGAGGGAGTGATCTAATCAGGAGGGCTTTTTTATTCCTTTTGAGACATCAGTCTGGCTCGTAAATGTCCTCTGGCTGGCAAGCTTCAGCAGGATATGAAGTGCCTGGGTTTTTGAGAAGGCCGGCTCAGGGGCCAGCTGCGATGCCTCAAGGGCTCCTGCTGGCAACTCTGATGAAGATAATCTACCCTTTGTGGAACCATCAAAATCTGTGGTTCTGCAGGGTCTGCTGGCTGGTAGAGCAAACACCTAGCCATGTTTGGCAGCTGGTGACTATAACATGCAGTGTTGGTCGTCTTGCTGGGTTACTAGATTGATCCTTCTCCATAAGGTCTTTCCTCTGCTGCAGCTCCTGCTGTCTCAGGAGGTTAGGCTCAGTTCAGAAGTGAATCCCTTGGGAGTGAAGTCCATACACAGTCAGAGGTGTGACTCAGCTCGCGTTACACCTGCCTGGGGTTTGTACTACCTTGTTGAGGGCTTGTGGCATTATCTGGAGAAACTTAAACTCAGGAGTGGCTGTAAAGCTAAAAGGATTTAAGAGGAAACCTCAGGTGGTAAAATATATAGAATATCTTGCTTGCATGTTCATAATCTCCACAGTGCCCAGGTGAGCTACTTTGAGACTTGCTGGGTCTACTCAAGGAATTAATTGTCTCTCATTTGCCTGCCATGTAACCCAGCATAAGCTCATATTTATAAAATACAGGGGACTTGAGTAAATCAAATCAGAGGTAGAGGGTGGGCTGCTTTTGTGGACATGAAATGCACAATAGTTTGTTGTTCTCCTTTTTGTGAGAACCTCTCTCTAGATTTTAGGTGACTGGTGCTCAGATGCTACCCAAACAGACAGCATCATGAATAAAAGTGTTTTGGAAATTTCCCAAGGAAACATATTTTCTCTCCATAGAAATGTGTGGAAAGAGATAAACTCCAGACACACACATGGATTTTGATCAATATCTATTTCAAGATAAGTTTTTGATAAAGCTAACATTTTCTGGTTAGAAAATAAATTTTTAGATGTCCAACTTTTTAAAACTATAGCTTTTATTTTTATAATAAACATGATAAGATGAATATCAAATGTACAGAAAATAAGACCTATTTTTCCCTAGAAATGGAATATTTTAACTGCCCTGAAAAGATACTTGAGATCCTTGCCTCAGAATATGATTGATAAGAAATAATCTTTTGTCTGATGCTGTCCTGATCCAAAACATGGCAAAAAAAAAGTGGGATAACAAGAATTTTTCTACAGAAGAAACTTTCCAATGCCACTTCTTCTTTTAAAACACCAAAGATAAAAATTCCCTTTATCAGTAGCCATGGAAACATCATTATTTAGTACTTAAATAACAAGCACTGATTCTCCCCTTACAACAGAAGGATGACATGTTCACTGGTCTAGAAGCTTATGGCTCTGTGGAACTCAAACTGGTCTATGAAATATGTGACTCCCATCCTTTAAGAAAAGCCTCAAATATAGGAAGAGGTGTTGGTGATGCCACCCAAGGCATCTCTGTGCAGATCAGCTGTTTCCAGAGTATGCAGAGTTTCTTTAAGAAAATACAGAGTGTGAGGCAATGGATGCAAACTCTGCATGAGAGGAAAGAGTTACTCGATGACACAGAATTGGACAGGGTCCAAGAGGATTATCAGCAAGAAAAAGGGGCTTTGGTTTAGTTCTGCTATCTTTGTTCCAACTTTTGCTCTGTTAAAGAAAAAAGAAAATGTGAGATAGGCTCACGTCTATGTGCAACATATAAAAGCATTTTCACATCTGCAAAGCCCTCACTGCAGAATTAAATAATGAAGGCTTTGTGAGCAGTCGGTTGGTACTTGTTCTTAAAAATAGCTGCATCACAGACAAATCAGCTTTTGTTCAGAAACTGGACAGGCCACGTGACAAATTCAACCAGGACAGGTGATGACAAGGACTGTGGCTCATTATTGTGTTGTAAAACTTAATGTAATATTGCCATGCTCTGCTCCAGGATCTCAGCAAGTTTCCAGCTTGGAGAACCAGGTTTGGCCAAATGTATTGGGTATTTTTATTCCCAGGACAGGAAAGGAGAGGACCAAATCACTGCTGAATTTGGTACTCATCCTTCCACAAAAAGCAGATGCAAGGAGTAAATCCTCCTTAAACACCAGCATTGCACCTTCCCTCTTATTTATACCACAATACACATTAACAGCCTTATTGTCTTGTTTATAAGACATAGCAAAATGCATCTTATATGCCATGTTTTGCCCATGTAGTTAGTATATTAAAAATCATCTTAAAATCTGCAGAACTACAATTTAGCTCAGAGAGGAGAGTGTTAACTCATGCTCATAGGAAGCAGGATTTAGGAGGCTCCTCTTCCCATATTAACACTACACAGGTGGGCTGGAGATTAATGAGCATCTGTCTTGTGACCACATGAATCTGTTCCTGTTTGATGGGTGAGGTGTGTTCTGGCATCTATCCTCATGGAAAAGATGATGCCTAGAAAAATACCTGTTTTCCAGAAGTGCCCAGGAGTGGTTGAATAAGAATGAGCACAATCAGCAGGGTCTACACAGGGTGTCTCCCTTTCAGTTCCTTCTACTGAGTTTGTAGCTTCTGCTCTCACCTGGTTCTTGGTGTTTGGCTGCAGTCAAGTCCGTGGCCACTAACCAGCCTGCTACACAAACCAGGATTCATGTTTCCCACTGATGTTTCTTCCTCCTTGGATACATGATGTATTTTGAGGAACTATCTGGATCCTGACTGGGGATTGTGCAGTAGTCTGAGTCTGAGATTTTGATTCTTAGTCAGAGACTCCTTTTTCCACGTTACATCTTTGTTCCAGGCTCTAACAGTGGTCGGATCAGTAGCACAGACAGGTATAGGTGTATCCAAAAGTGTGAATTGAGATTAGTGGCCGTGCAGACTATCAAGACCACAAGAAGAAATTTAAGAATGACCGACTGAACACTTTTGTTGTATTTTTCCTGTTTCTGTGAGAGTATGTTAGCAATTTTAAATTTTAATTTAGTGTAATTTAATTTATTAAAATTAGGAAATTCACCTTGTGCCTGACAGTAACAATATTTTTGTGGAACGTGACCCAGCAGCCATTCCTAGATAAAGCACGAAGGTGGAGCATGTGAAATGTGCTTTCACTGCCTGCTAAGTGTGGGCTGAGGTTCTTCATTGTTTTGTCTTCGGCAATGGGTGCTGTGAGAGGCCTGGGCAGTTTCATCAGCCCTGGATCCTGGCTCCTACTCTTGAGAAACTCCGCAAGATGACATGCCAGCCTTCACCTCATCTGCGTATCAGGGTACGCAGGGCGGCAGGTCAGCCTGCCCGCAGAGCTCCTCTCTGGCAGCTGGGCCTCTGCTCTGGGTGCCCACTCAGCTTGACAGGAACATGAACGAGAACATTTGCAAATTTTTGCCTTGTACAATGTACAATCTCGCACAACCCAGCTTCCTTCCAGACCTGATTTTGAAACTGGCATGTGACTGGCTCAGCTGAGTCTTCCCATGTCTTTCTAACATTCCTTTTCAATTTGGGCATATTGTTCTGCTTGGTGATAGTGGCCCTGATAATTGCATGAGTCAGCCATTTTGCGCAGCTTGGCAATATACTGGTCTATTGTTTTTTCAGCTCTTTGGACAATGTTCCTGTTTCTGTGGGTTGAAAAGCACTTCTAGGATTTTACAGAGTCCTTCCTGCTCTGCTCTTCCTCTCTGCTCCCTAACTCCCAAACACTTGAAGATGCATATGGTGGGCCTTATCTCAGAGAACAGAAAGCATACCTGCTTGCACCTAATTTGCTTTCACTATCAGCTGTTTTGGTGCTATCTTGCAGCCAAAAGGGCACCCAGCTCCTGACCACAGACTCTTTCAGATTTCTCTGTCAGATGTGAGGCAGTGCTGTGCCCTTGACTTTGCCCTTTTCCCTTCTCTTTCTTTCAACGACATTGTTAGTTTCTCGTGCTTCCAAGTCCATTTTCCTCCTTCCAGCACCCTCCATGATGCAGCAGAAAAGGTGGCTGCCCACAGAGAGGTGAAAGTGTTGCTCATGAATGTTGGTGTCCTTAATTATCACAGAAGTGCTCCCTTGAACTAAGTGCTTTGCGGTTATTAATTCGTGCTATTAAACTAGCTGTGAAGAAAGGATGGCTCACTGTCATTTTGCATTTGTTTGATTGGCACCTTGTTTGAAAGTAGGTTTTATCAAGTTTTATCTTGAGCTGAGTGACACAGCTAATTATACTTGTTTTCACAAGCGCCAAGCTCCAGTCTGAAGTAGAGTGAGCATATAAAGCACCAGTGTCATAATTCTTACAGATAATGTTTGGTTTCACAAAATGTTTGGGCACATGGGTGTGAAATGTGACTTCTGCTAGTAAAAATCACATCACAGGAAGACTCTGTGAGCAGTCAACAATTTTTTTTTGGTGCTTTTTATGCTTAATAATGCAGGGGAGAAGCAAAAGGGGCAGATCCATGTACATGCCCTAGCCCAGAGGGAAGAGCTGAGCGATCATGGAATATTTTGCAGGAGACGGTCTTTGCCATGTTCTTTCTCTTACTCCATGGAGCCTGGAGGACCTGTAAGTCCAGGGTTATGTTGGCTGTTGGAAGGGAGATCTAAGGGGTCCAGGTCAAACATGTCCACAGAAACTAGAATAATAACATAGATTACCCTATGTAAGAAGTTAAATTCTTCTTACTCAGCCTGGTCAGGGGTCACCAAACAATCTGGGGTAGGAACTGCTTCTCTAGAAGGTGACCCAGGTAAATGTGCCTCCTCCATTAGACCACATCTACAACCAAACAAATATGTAAACCTACAGAAATAGCTTAACTTCATAAAATGCTACAGTTTTTCTATGCCTGCATGCCAGGTCATCTGGTGGCAGGTGCTAACTGGGAAGAAAGATAATTTCCAGTCAATGCATGGATGACTCATCAGCACAGCAGGTCAGAGAGCTAAGGGCTGTAGATGGGCTTTAAGAAGAGCTGAGATAATTTTATGACCTGTGAAAGCATTTGTCTGGCTGTTCCTGTATAATCAGTGAGAGAAGGGTAATCAAAGCTCGTTCCTTGGGGCACCGGATGATGATACTAATTAGCACACAGACAAGGCTTTGCTGAAAGCATTGCACCGAGGCATATGATAATTAATTAGCTGATTGTTTGGGGAAAGGTGTGCCCCTTGCCTTCTCCCTCTCCTCCAGGATTGTGCAATGGGAAGAAAGGACGATTTCATGCTTGCTCATAAAATAGATGCCACATCTAAAATAGATATGGATTTAGTCCAGCATGGCAAATTTGGGCAGCTTCTCCAGGAATGTGACTCTGTGCTGAGCTTTAAAGAGATCCCTCGAACTACTGCTCCAAGTTGGATCTCAGTGCATTGGGAGACAAAGGTAGGGCTATTAGACTTTTTGGTCTGTTTATCCTCTAAAAAAGGACGGGTGCCAAACCCAGATATGTCCACCCCCTGTGTAACTCCGTCTAGAGCCAGCGACACTCAGACACAGTTCTGAGCTTCTGGAGACAGAGGCTTGCATGGGAAACAGTTACTGCTAGTTTCTATGGCGCAAGAGCCTCGCCACTCGTAGTGAAACAGGCGGTGGTACAGGCTTTTGGCACCACCTCAGGAAACTTTGCAGATCAAAGATCACTCCCTCAGATGGGCTGTGGGGCTGGCTGCCTTTCCCAAGCAGGGCTCCCTGCAAGGAACCCAGATTTGATGAAATCCAATGCCCTGACATTACAGTGACCGCTTTTGCTCCATGGGGCTCAACTCAGACAGAGGTACTGGAGTCTGGCAGTGACCAAGTGTTTTCTCTCGTTGGCTTTCTATTTCTAGGAGACTGTTGGATAGGATCCCAAGTGATATATCTGGCTTCTTGTCCAGGCTGGTTTGTGTGTGTGCATGTGAATGTGACTAGGCAGAAAATATCCCTCCATTGTTATATGGGAGAGAAGCAAAGAAGCACTAGTTTAAAAGAGCAATGTGAAGCAGAGTATAATATTCTTTTAGCTCTGTACAAGCCCCTACCTGGCCAGACCTTCATAGCACTCAACATTCTGCCCAACCAAGTCACAGCCAAGTTTTGCAGCTGCATTCAGGGTTTCCCACTCCCTTCTTTCCCTTGTGCTAGCAGAGAAAAGAGAACCTCTGTTGTGTCTGGAAGTATGTGACGTACAGGTTTTCTGGCTCTATAAGGGGCAGAGGAAAGAGAATGAGCTGTTTCTTGTAATTTCAGAGGTCCTGCATACAAGCTACCATGTGGGAAGAGTTTTCGATTATCAGAATGACATCTGGTCAGGTCTTGAGAAGCTGTTGGGTGGTCATCATTTCTGGAGAGTGTGGGTGGTGAGAAGTCCCCTCCTCTGCTCCTACAGAGGAATCATGGAAATTTTCATCTCTGGGCTAGGTCTTTTCAAATTAGACAAAGCCAGTGTTTTGTGAGCAGAGTTGGAAGCAAGAAGGAAACAGCCTTGTGCCATCAGTTCCTTTGAGAGGGTGTTCTGTCTCGTGAGATATAAATATGCCATGAAGCAGGTCTTTCTTTGATATGCTTTAGGCTTCTGTCCAACTCAATTTCGGTGTGGCTTGCCTGCTTTTGGGTTTGACTTGGTACCCAAACCTGCCATTTCTGCTCCTGGGAGCATGGTTTAGCCCATGATCTCTGAGCAGAACAGTGCTGAGCTGCTCCAACATTTTCCCCCCAAGACAAAGCTGAGCTGTCCAATGCCCAGTACTGGTTCCACAAATGCGAACTGCTCCTGCAGTCACCTGAGTCTGTACAGCCATACCCATCACACAGTGTCTGAACACAGCCATAAACTGTGTCCACAAGGATATGTGACTCAGTCAGTGCCCGTGGGGCTGACTTTTACAGAGCTCAAATTATCACATGAGAGGATAGCTGTTCTCAAGGCCTGACTCATTTGCTTAATGGGCCCTATTTTTATAGGAAGGAGGCAGAAGTGGCAGTGTTACTGGGAAGGAAGGTAACTACCACCTTAACTACCACCTTTGCTGTGACACTGACTTCTTCCTAAGGTGGTACTCCATCCTCAAGCAAAGGAGAGTCCACTTTGCTTCTGCCAGTGTAAGGACAGAGAAAAAGCACACACACAGAGGAAGACTAAACACAAAACATTGCATTTTTGATTAGCAGAACTTGTAAAAAAGATGGTAATATGTCAGAAGCTGGAAGCTGAAATCTCTGATGTCTTCCCAAAGTGCTGAGTAACATATTTTAGAGTTGTGCATTTGGTCATGTGTGAGTTATTGTGTGTGGCAGAAATAAACCACCTTACCTTCTCTTATTCATGTTGCATACAGACACAGACGTGTCGTTCACGTAAATCAGGCACAATTAGCCAGAGGACTCAAATTTACAGTGTTTCTGATAAACCAGACACCCAAGAAATTCTGTGATGGGAAAAGGCTGCACTCTGCAAGAACACACCAGGTAACAATAGCCTTGTGAATGATAGCCCAAAGCCTCAGCTTTTGCCCCGGTACCTGAACATCTCACTGTCCTGAGGGAAACATCTGCGGAGCAATTATTATCTTGGAAAGAGCCATGGGAAAATAAAGCAGTCGGTAACACTTGAAAAGCGTCCCAGATTACCACTGAAAGGCTTTGTCAGAGCTGTGAACCTTCACTTTATTTAGCTGTATGCTTTTTCTTTTACTTTTTTTTTCTTTTTTTTTTTCTTTTTTTTTTGGAATGGGTAGTAAACCAAGAAAGTATCCTGTATGTTGCTGCAGTGAGAAATCTCATCCGTGATAACATTCAACTCAAGGTTATTATCTAGTGGATTGTAACCTGTGGAATATGGGAATATTTCTCAAAGGAAAAGCAGGGCTTGTCATTTGGTGCTCTTTAGGAGCTTAACTCTTTGTGTCACAGCAGGCCCCAGCTGAATGAGCCTTGTAACACTCAGAGGGACAATGGCTATGTCATACTGACCTGCAATGGGGCTGGGTGTGTTCATCCCTGCTCTGCAGGACACAATCTTCTTGTCACAGACACTCTTCTTTTTTTCCCCGAGTTTTTTTATGCAGGAGAAAAGGGAATTTGGGACTTCCAGCCTGCACAAACCTCTCTGCTTCTGTCTCAGCTGACATATGTAAACTACCATGGCAGGTCATTAAATACGTGCCTATCACAGCAGGAGAAATGACAGGGCTGCTGCCAAACATGGTGTTTCCTAGCAGGACAAGCCGAATGGCACAGTCTCAAATGCTGCTCCACGCTCTGGCAGGTGTCCTGCTCACGGGTCTCCTGCAGCAGGAACAGGGTCACGTCTCCCACTGTGCTGGGCATGGCCAGTTGCGGTGTCACCACGCAGAGATGCCTTGTGGGGTCTGCAGAGGTGCTCTGATCTGTGGAGGAAAGGTGTGGGGCACACCTGCATCAAATCCCACATGGAAGTGTCACGTAAGGCTGGGCAATAGTGCTTGGCTCTTGCCTTCAGAGGCTACCAAGGGGCTCTGGGCAGGAGGCAGCCTCACCCCACCCATTTTCAGGCGGCAAAATCGAAAAACAGGGCAGCGAAATAACTGAGTTAAGGTCACCCAAGGAGGCAGTGGAGGAGCTGGGAATAAAACGCAGGTTTCATGAATCACCAAACCACACTGCTTCCCCTTAGGGCTATGGATGTATTATAATAGAGCAAGATCCAGATGTGGTTTTTAACTGTCGTTCAGTACTCTGTGTGATATTACTCTGCCTAAGAAAATATACAAATTTGGACTCCCTGGAGATCTGACTAGTTTGGGGAGCTTGATTAAGCCTGTTTGGCATGACGCTTTTAGGCAGAACAGCACACAAAAGGGTGGGGGGCAATTCTGAAATACACTTGCAGGGCCTGCAGATTGCTGAGTCCTTTCTGTAACCCAGAGGATGCATAAGATTTTGAGAAGCATGATCTCAGAAAATGAAGGAGGGAGCAAAGTCAGAGCAAAGAAGCTGGACCACATCAGAAGGTAGGAAGAAAACAGATGCTTGGCAACAAACCTGTGATCAGATGTGCTGTTCAAGTGGCAGTCAATCCCCTTAGAAAGTTATTATTCTCCAGCTGTTCATCCCTGTTCCATCCATTCCTTTCCTAACCCACCAACTCAACCGCTTGTTAACTGCTCCAGAAATCAACCTGGGCTATCCTGAGGGAGCTCTGCTTGGAGGCCACTGCAGAGCTGCCTGTGCTGGCATTTTGGCAGAGATATTCAGCAGTGGTGGTGAGCAGAAGACAAGGCAAGGGTCTGGGGATGGCCAACTCTCCACCCAGCTCTGTCACATCTCAGCTGCTCTTCTAGCTGCAGTCAGAGGAAAAGGGCGTTAGCTGGGTAAAAAATATTGCTCTGCATGTAAAACTCTTAATGCTTTGATATTAACAGTAGGAAGTGAGCAGGCCAAAATCCCAGAGCCTGAAGCCATGATTTAAATTGATCTGTGTTCACATTTCTACCTCCAGGTTTGGTCTGGGGGGATGGGGAGAATGGAAAAATTGCATCCTTGCATCAAATTTCTACATTAAAATTTATGCTCATCATACCCTGACAAACTGTGGCTGTTTTTTCCAAAAAGGCCTGTTCTTGGAATCAGATGATCACTTATCATCTCTGGCTTAGCTAAATAATGAGCTCCTTAACTTTTGAAATTTACTTACAGTTAGAAAGTTATATTTATTATACTAAAAATTTGAAGTCAAACACTATTCCTTTCATACTTCCTCACGTTAAATAATGGTTTGTGGTTTAAATTTTAATTACTGATTTCTGCAGCAGAGCTCATGCTTTTGAACATTTGATCTTAGAAATGCAGATTTCATACTGGCTTAAACTGGAAGCAGCACTCTTGCTTTCCTTCCCGATAGGGTTGTGTGATACTCCTGAGTAATGTCAAAAAAATTATCCAATTTGTAATGACGACATCTTTGGGCCCAGGTAAACAGAACCATCCTAATCCAATCCAGAGACTATGCAGAAAGTCTGTGTCAGAAACAAGAGTCTCATCCTCCTGTGGTATTCTTATTGAAGTCCCAGAAGAAGTGATTCCTGTGGATACTGCATTTTAAAAGCCTTCAAGGGGCTTTGACAATGAGGTGTGCAAGTCTCACTTTCTAATGAGACTTTGTGCAAGACTCCTGGCAGTGTTGAGGGTCCAAAGTGGTGGAGAGAGGCTGATATGTGGGGGACGCAGTGCAAATTCATGGCTTTTAGTCTACAAGGCTCTGATTCAGCGCCTGTAAACAAAGCAAGAGAGCAGCTGTCATGTGTATTGATGGCAGCTCATATGCATTAGCTATAAGTGAACTGAACAATAGTTTAATGGGAATTGTAGGTAGAAAGCACTACCTTGATATTGGCATTAAACCTTCCTAACAACCCAGTCATATCAGCCTCTCGTTTTCAAAAATTAAAAACCCCCAAAGCTTCCTGAATGTTTATGCTTATTTAAAAAGATCACCAGGAAGCTACAGGAGAAAATTCACCTTTAGCTTCTCTGAAGACAAGGGCAGGAGTCATCTCACCATACTGTGATTACCTAAAAAGTCGGTGGTTTACATAAATTAAACTGGCTCTAAAGCTGCTGGAGAGATACTGAAAACTCCAGGAGAGGATTTCTGCCAGTCTAACAAAGAAATAAAAATAGCAGGGGAAGATATGCTCTCAGAGGGTCTCTTTTTTCCATTAGCCATAGGAGTATAGATCAGCAGTTCAGTACAGGTGCCTACAGTTTAGTTTCAGTGAGCTGAAGCCACAACCTGATAGTCATGTCACAGAGAGGGAACCTGCCTGACCAGGAGAAGAAAAACAGGGGCTGAAAGAGGGAAGCAGAGAGCGGCCCCAGAGAAGGTAAGAAGAGACGGAGAGTTGAAGATTTGCAGACAAAAGACAGAACCTTTAAAACAAAGCCAGTTCAGAGGCTGTAACGCAATGTGTCCTTCAATATCAGGTTAGCTGTTCCGTGGCTGGCACTTTGCACCGTGTGAAAAGATCTCAGCCGGAGATCTTTGATAATCTGGCCAGCCGCTGTGTACTCGGGGGCACTTTTCCCTTATGCCCAGCAGGCAACTGAGGGGAGAGGGAGGCAGAGCTTTCCCACCACTGACAGACACCCTTGCTGTCTCCTGCTCCCACCCGCAGTGAGTCATGACTCCAGAGACACCGCCCTGTGTGCTGGAGCAATCCACAAACCGCTACAACGTGATATTATGGACAGGATGGAAGTGATGCCCTTCTTCTTGAGCCTCATGGAGGGAAACTTTGCCAGGGTTATGGGGGAGGTACTGTGAGTGTGAGGTCAGGAGAACACCCTGAGGATGGGATACAGAAAAGGTACACTGGATCTGGGTGACAGAGATGGCAGGCTGCAGGAGGCAGGTCTTGATGGAGACACCAGACTTGACAGCTTGCTGCATCTATCTGCAATAGCCACCCTTTGGCCACACATCTCCTTACAACCAAAGCAAACTGTTACGTTGCAATAAATGCAACCCAGCCAGCCAGGTGTTTTCTTGCTCCTTAGCCATTGATCACTGGGGCACTTAGTACAAGGTTGTAATGCCTAATGCTTCTGCTCACAGCCACGCTTGTCTGCAGTGCCCTGTAAGATCAGTCTGGGCTCGGCTTCTCAGCCTGTGGCAATTAGCCTGATTCCCCGGGAGACAGGTGGGGGCATGCCACATGAGTGTGTTTACAGAGGGACGATAAATTAAACCTTCACCCTGCTTGTAAATTAAATGCATGGTTAAAGCTCTGGTCAGATGCTCACCCAACCACCCTGCCATCTCCTCTGATTTATCTCTGCAGCAGATGCAGACCCACATTTCAGTGGTGAGCCCTGCCAGTAGCAGATCTATTATTCACACTCCTCTTCACCCAGGAAAATAAAAAAGTCAAGTATGGGGACTCCTTTTTAAGGGAAGAGGGAGCAGCAGGTTTCATGGAGTGGTGGCTTATCTTTGCTGAGCTCACACCTGACCTGCCAACATGAGGTTGAACAGGTTGTGAGGGAAGGCGGGCAGCCAGTGAGCAGTAAAGCCTCAAAAAACCTACAACCTGCTAAACAGGGAACCCCATGTGGCTTTGGGTCTCTTGTTCCTCTGGTATTGACAGGTTGTAGGGTGTCATGTGGCAAGAAATCTGTTCCTCCAACCACCCTCCTTCCTCTCTCATCTATGTGAATATCCATGGGTCACCCTTGCCAGTGGGGAGTGTCCTCGCTGTGCAGGTGGATTGCTTAGACAGAGCCATCAGGAAATCCTTTGTCTTTTTTTAAAAACTGGAAATGGGACTTCTAGCTTTGTAAATGGGCTTCAACCTCATCTGTTGCTCAACTCCTGGCTATGCTGCAAGATGGCATTATATTGCCAAAGACCTCATTGTGATCTTCGACATCCTCACAAGGGGAAGTGGACGGGCAGGTATTGATATCTCTTCATTCTCACGACCAGTGACAGGACCCAAGGAAATGGCATGAAGCCATTACGCTGGATATTAAGAAAAAAATTTTCACCCAGAGGGTGGCTGAGCACTGGAACAGGCTACCCAGGGGAGTGGTCACAGCATCAAGCCTGGCAGAGTTCAAGAAGTTTTAAGACAATGTTCTCAGGCACATGGTATGACTCATGGGTTGTCCTGTACAGGGCAGGGAGCTGGACTCAATGATCCTGAGCCTTCCAACCCAGCATATTCTGTGATTCTAAGTCACTTGCTTTCCTCTATTTCTTCCCTTCTGTCTTCCTTTCTTTTCTCTGGACTCCCTATTCTTTCTGCTTTTGCTTTTTGTGATGCAGAAATGAGTAAGGAAGCAGACTTGCATGGTGTGAGACATTAAGAGGAACCTTATGCCACACTAGCGTGGCTACTGTGACAGGGAGAAATGTGTATTGTTTGCCTGTTTGAGACCATTTGCACAGCACAGCAACCACAGGATCGTGGGGATAGAAAAGCCTGATGAACACTGTAGGAATACTTAAATACAGCCAGCCTTGATCCTCATTCTGGGAAACAACAGCTGCTGCCAGGATAATTTTATCCTCTTGCTTACACAAGAGAGAAGATCTATTTTACAAACATCCCGTGATCTGCTGGACCCATATATGCGGTTATTCCAGGTCAGAGTTGCATCACTGTCAGATCCATATTCTGACCTGGATTTTTTTCTCTCATCCAGCAGGCTCTTCCTGCCTTGAATGCTCTGAGCCTAGGGACTCTATTCTTTCCTCTCATGGTTGACTGGGTTATCACTGCATCCTCTTCTCAGATTGTCTCCGTGACTTAGGAGGACGCTGGGAAAGTTTTGCTCCATCATATTCAGTTTAGTGACTCACTTAACATTGAACAAAAAACAATACTGGAAGAGAAGAGCTGGTTTCCCTGTTTGCAGGATGCAGGGCCCTAAAGATAAGAAGGTATACTCATGCCCTTATCAGTTCTCATGTTGAAGTATTTGGCTTTTCCTGGCATTGCACTTCCACTGTCTGCCTGAGTGCAAAGGAAAAGACACAAATTAATTAAAGAGAGAAATTTCACAGCTCACTGTCTTTCAATTGCAACTAGCTGCCCTGCTGCACCTGTAATCTGCACAGGACCTCTGATTACCTCCCACAAATGCTTCCCACATGAAAGTTTCTCTAATGAAAAAACATGGAGAGAGAGAAATCTCAAATTTAAAAAAAAAAATTTGGGGGGAGTGGCAGGAGCAGAAAACCTGAAATGTTTCATTTTATAATCAGGCACTTCGATATTTTCTTGTTTCTTTGGTTGTTTTGAAATAACTTTCTGGCTCCATATTTCCTTTTGTAAACATTCAGAAGATAAAAAAAAATGCCCAAGCCTTTCAAGGAAGCTAAAAATGAAAACTGTTGGCTTTTCTGGTGAAGCTAATTCCCTTCAGAAGGGACAGAAAATGTCATAAACTTGAACAAAACTTTGTATTTCAAGGAACTAGATTTCTTTGAAAATGACATTTCCTTCAGTTTTTTCCAGCACCAAAGTTTCTATTTTTTTAAAAAAATTTAATTCTTTCCTTAAAATTGCTGATGAGTCCAATCATATTTTTTTTCTCTGAACTGTAATTACCACATTGGAAGGGTTGTGTAGCAGAGCCAAAAGCAAGAGCCCTCCTGCTCATCCTCTGAGGCTGCCCAGGAGCATGAAGTGTGCTCTGGAGGGTGGCTCTCCAGATACATTTTTATTTGATTAGCAATGGTCACTTGGCATCTGTGCAATCAAAGTATTCCCATATTTAACACCGATATGCCACTGCTGACAGTCAGTGGGTTAATCATTATGGAAATACTGACCAATTCTTGAGTCAAATATCAGGTGGTGCCAAAAAACAGAGCCCTGGGACAAAGGACAGAGAAGTTCATCTCTGACTAATACTGCAGATAAAACGGCTGTTATGCAAAAACATGTCTTCCAACACAACACGTGGGTCACAGCAACATCTGAACCACAAAAATTTATTCTTCTTTCCCATGAAAAGCAGAAAATGCCATGCGTTGCTGCAGTTTCGGATTCTCAAAGCCTTTAATGGGGGACAGCTTATAGCTCTGATAAGAAACTGTCCAGGCTGCTGGGGGTTATTCATAAAGAGCTTAAACTGAAAAAAAAAAAAAGGAAAAAAGGAAAAAGAAAGTCTTCAGACATAGCCGTGAATTAACTTAGAAACTAGAAATTAGAAAAGGGTTTCTAAGCAGCAGAGGAGAAGAGGTCTGGAGCATGTCAACTATGGGTATAGCACTTGTCAAAACTGGTATCAGATTTTAAGATGATCTGCATCAGTCAATGAATGACACAAATGGCTGTAAAGGCAGGCCAGGCCTCTTGATTTAACTCTGCCTTTCTATAGTCCTGTTTATTGAGGGCTGAAGAACCAAAAATAGAGGCAATAGTCATAGCAGTCAATGCTTTCAGTCCCTTCCCAAAGTATTTAAAATAACATCTGCCATCTTCAACAATCACTCAGGATTTGGGAGGTTTCCAATTTTCACAGCCCGGTGTAACAGAGAGTAAAAAGTGCGTGATTTCACATAAGATGATCCTCTCTCAGCACCATTGAGCTGGACACATAAGCAGGCCCTTTAGAATGTCTTGGTTCACCCATCAATTTACACCCATACGTGATTGCCCTCAATCAGCCCTTTCTGGCTCACAGCAGCAGCAGAGGGTGGAACACACTCAGTAGCACTTTTTGGAGGATGGCAATTTACTGGGCAAAAAAGTTCCAAATCTTTCCCTAAGCTTAATGTTGGTTTCAAATATATGAGTGTTACAGGGCAGGGAGAACAATATGTGACATGTATTGTGGGCTGCATTTCTGGTCCTGTGAGTCTGTGTGCATCTATTGTTCACCAGCACTAACAATGGGATTCATGTCATCTAATTTTGACTTGCTTCTGGGGCAACTCAAGTTATTTTTTCAAATCCCTGGTCATGGCAAGAGACGGTGGCTGTTGCTCACAGGATGATTTTGAGGAACAACTGGGATGGAGCATGGATCTGCTGCTACATCACGTGGAGAGGCTGACAGCTCTGCATGGCGGTGCATCCTCTCTGTCACAGAGAGTGCTCTAGGAGAGGGACAGATCTTCTGCCCTTCAGCAGAGGGGATCCTAAATAGCCAGCTAGGAGTAGATGTTGAATTTTTAAGCAGACAAAGGACAGCGTGATGAATCTGAATAGAATATGGTCATTAACAAACCATTAAAAATGCCTTGTGTCTGGCAAATGCAGACAATAAAGTCCTTCCCGGAGTGTCAGACTCCCCTTTCTCTTTAAAAGCTGTACTTTTTTTAGTACGTGGTGACCTTCCAAGACCTGCTGCTCTTACTCTCCTTCTCAGCTTCTGCTCTTCCTCAGATGGGTGGGAGCAAGGTTCTTGCTCTCTGTGCCCTACAAGCTGTTGTGCATCCTCATCTTCCATAAGGCTTTACTATTCTGGACCCAGTGCAAAGCAAATCCTTCTTCATATTCTGACTCTTCTTTGGCATCTAAGAGAGGATTATAGATTTTGGCCTCACAAGGGATAATGTCATCTGAGAGAAAGGTGGGTGCCTCACCAGGTGGTGCCACAAGCCAGGAGACACCTAAAGATCAAGATGGAAACTATGATGTGGCCTTGGAATAGATCTCTGGAGAGCATGTGAAGCCCAAGGGTGGCAGGTTCATACTGTCTGCAGTGTTTGCAGGACAGCTTGGTAGAGTAGGATGCTGTCATCCACTTTGAAGTCAGGAGTCCGGGCAAACTATGGTGAGAAATACTAGCCGAGTAATAAAGAAATGAATTGGTTTGCAACCTTGATTATCTCTCCAAACTATTGAATTACAAGGCAAAATATAGAAGGACATTGATAATATCCCTTTTATATATGGCCAGTTGTTCTGCTAGGAAATGCTGCTGCAGTGGTGTTCCACTTCCCACCAACTCCCATATCCCTTTGCATCCAGCTTCAACTGGGTAACATTCCCTTAGACATTCCCTGGGCAGCTAATCCTGGCATAATATCGCCAATGTTAAAGAAAGAGGAGGTGCAGAGGAAGGGTCCTGCAACAGCCTAGAGAAGAGCACATTCATATTGCAGAGGACAGGAGGACCCCAGCTTGAGCTTGTTGAGTCTAATGAAATAAAAGCTGAAAAGGGTAGGATTGGCTGCCACAGATACATCAGGGGCCTAAAACTTGGGGAGGAAATAGAGCTATTTAACTCAAGTACAATGTTGGCACAAGAACAGCTGGGTACAGGCTGCCCATGAATGCATTTAGACAATGGGAATAGACAGAAAAGAGCAATACAAAAAGTGAAAAAAAGAAAAAGCAAGTAATTTTCAGATTATAGAGTAATAGAAGTGGAGCTGAAGAAGGCCTCTCTCTGGAGAGCTGCTCATTTCGGGCTTTTTAACCTTTGGTAATATGACAATGACTCCTAAAAGGGAAAAGCCAGAGATCATTTTATCAGTGTGGCCACAATACTTTTAATTCACAGCTTACTAAAGCAAAGACTGTCCCTGGCATGTGCCTCCTAATATTTTCCCCATTTGGGCTGTATGTTTGCATATGAGAACATGAAATATTACAATTAATAATTTGCAGTCATTTCACAGCCCTTCAATCTGACAGTGCTTAATTAGGAGAGAAATACTCCTCTACTGCAAACCTCTGCCCCAAAGCCCTGTCACAAGCAGCTAAAGCGTCCCTCGCTCCTGATGCACTCATGAGAGGTGTTGGGGATGTGGTTGCTGCTGACAGTAGGACTCAGACTTTGTGATTTCTTCTAGCACCAGGCAAGGAGAGAAGAAATGTGAGGGAAATGGCAACCTCCACCTCCTCTCAACCCCAAGCAACGGAAGGAGTGCTAAGCTTGCCCCTGGCTCCCAATCCCAGCTCTGCTGCTCTGTATCCCCATCCTCCTGCCTTAGGACTGTGGCAACAACAGCCACTTTTCCCATGCTGCTGAGTAGCCTTGTGCCCTTGCTGGGATGCTCTGGCTCTGTATGACCATCCTTATGCCTCTTTCCTCCTTCTGTCTGCTTGTCTTATTATCTGTTTAGCAGTCATGCTCTTCTGAAGCTGGGAAAAAGCAGTGGGTAAAAAGAGTGCCCAGTAACAACCAAGTCCTTCATCCACTTGGAGACTAGAGGTGCTACTTTCTACAAATAAATATCAGAAGGAGCTTATTTTGGCTTCGTCTGTGCCTCTGCACAGGAACCTGTGTCACCAGCGGCTCTCCAGACTGGGGTGAGATAAAGTGTCAAATCCTGCTATTTCAAATACCCATGTAAGCATTCTTTCCACAGGCTGTGAAAATACCCCCAAAAAGCTCTTCTGGGGCTTAGAGCATTACTGTTCCAGTCTACACTGTCATTTAGTTCCCTGGGTATTAAAATCAGGATGGGAGAATGCCAGATCTGGCTTTATTTTGGCCATACAAATGTATTACTGAGTAGTGAAAAGTCAGGGAAAAGCATAAATCTCACTGCTGCACTCCAGTGCTCTGGGAGTTTTTCAAGTCCCTCTGGAATCCAAAGGCAGTTTTCAGTTTGTAAGTCTAAATGTATTTCACTGACAGGGCCAAATCCAGCCTTAGCACAAGGCCATGGAAGTCAGGGGAGTTTCATCAGGAATGCGTTAGGAATTGCACCACTGCTTTAGGGACTATATTTTAGGGGAGTTGCTGAGCCAGTCTGCCTTTACAAAATGTCAGAAGTAATAAAGCACAAGCCTTGTACCAGTGTGTTTTCACTCCTCACCCTGAGATTATCAGATCACCACAGGCACCAAATCACTCTTTCAAGACAACGGTAAAAATGGTTTGCTCTTCTCTGCTCTGCTCTACTACGTTGTGCCTCAAAACTCCTGCAGATGCTCCTGTAGCTTTATCACTTTCACTTCCTAATTAGCAAAGCGGTATTTTCTCCATCTCAGAAAACAGCAAACAGGGCATAGTACTGAACTATATGCAGTCCTGATGGTGCATCGCCAGAATCTTCCCATCTGTGAGGGTGTGAGGGTACAAATACCCCACAGAAAATGCAGCTGCATTGCTGGAGGACAGGTAGCAGCTGTCCCCACTGCAGTCTTCTTCCTTGTGCCAGTCGTGACAAGCTCCTGCCCCTGCAGAGGCCGGGACCCCAGAGAACTGCAGCAGAGACATCACATATTATTCAAGGCTCCTGCAAAGTTGTTGCATCTCAGACATCCCAACTATTTTAAATTTTAAACACAGCTTTGGAAAGCATGTCTCTCCTGCAACATTCTTCCCATTGCACTCATGTGCACAGGCTTGGCTTTCCAAACAACAGCTCTACTGAGGAGCTTGCTTTGTTATTAATAAGATGGCTGTGTTTATGTAGTTTAAGTGATGTTAAAATTAAAGTGAAGCTATGATTCAGCTGACTTCAAGTTTTCTCAGCGCCCTTCCTTTGCACACACAGTTTGCCCTGCACTTGTTTGCCTTGGCAGGACCCAGGCTTAATAGTAACAATTTCATCTTCCATTTATAGGCATCTGCACGCCATGTTATTCTTATAATGCAGAACCCTTCTCAGAGCTGAGCAAGGGGGACATGTAAAGCCATGCATGTGAAGGCAAAAAACTTTTTTGAGATCTCAGCTTCTTCACATAAGGAATAGCTTTGTCTCTGCCCTTTGGGAAAAATTAGTATGAAGGGAAAAAGTCCCGTCTCTGACTCTGGATCTTGAAAAAGAAAGAAAAACAGTCACAAACCTGCAGTGTATTACATTCAGTGTACACTGCTTGGCAAACTTCCAGGGCAAATGTAGGAAAGCTGTAAATTGGTGGAGTTGGATATATCAGGTGAGATGTTTTCTGCATGGAGAGATGAATTAATTTTTTTTCTCAGATATTTAGACTTCAAGTAGCTACTGTACCAGCAGCTATCTCTTAGAAGAGACTGGGCTTGGGTTTCCACCCAGGCTTGGCTTGGGTTCCCACGTGGACTTCCTAGTACCTGAGCACTGTGCAGCCCATGGAGGATTGTCTCGTTCCTGTGCATCATTAGCCAGACCTTCTTGCAACTCTGTCCTTTGAATCAGTGCTCATTCTGGAGCTTCTGTATAATTTATTGTTTCAATGTAATTAATTTTTTATTTTTAAAATGAACATTAAAGGGGGGTTGTAGCAGAGATTTGACATTTTGGAAACCAAGGCTCCAGGGGGATCTTTCAGTTTTGCCTTACACATCCACAGAAAAGAAAAGAAACATGAGGAAAAAGTGGCTGCAACAAGGGAAAGGGGAATGGCAGACATAGCACGACCTGATGAGACTTGCCTGACACTCATGAAAATGAGATTTGTCCTCCCTCAGTGCCACTGAGTTCCCTCAGAGGAAGTAGTTTTGTTTCAGCTAAAAGCTGGTTATCTTTGCACTGCAAGCATCCTCTCTTTTTGGCAAGCAGCCTTTCTCACCCGCCCGTCCCCTGCCCACAGGGCCCAAGACACTGCCAGCTCTTTGGCTTAGTGTTGGATAAGATGGGGCTTCTGACTTCCCAGGATGGCTTTGCTGAGAGTCCCTGGTCTTCAGGAGCCCCTAAACAAGGCCTGCTGAGGCAGGACCCCTCTTGCAGACCTGCACTGGGGTTATGGGTGATGCTCAACAAGGCTCAGCATGGGCAGATTTCACCCTGAGCATCAACTGGGGCGGCTGTCACCTGACTGATGCAGCAGGACCCCCAACTTCTGATGTCCCTGTGGCCAGTTCTGGACACCAAGCTCATCCAACAGCCCATCTGACTAGCTGAAACTGCAGATCCTCAGCAAAATGAATGTGAGCTTATTATTTCTCTTTTCACTCAAGAACGTGGGCCGACGCTGCTTCTCTCAGCTCCTGCGGTGGAGACTGATGTCACAACGGCAAACTGGGAGAAATTACCAGATCTTGCAGCCATGGGGAGGACAGAGAAAGTGTAATATTTTGGGTCTAACTGGATGGGGTGCAGATGTGCAGGCAGAGCTCATGGTGGAGAGCTCCTTCCTTTCCTTATCCTCTCCTGATGGCGTATCCCTCCTTGGCCTGCCTTTCTAGATGGGTGCCATTTGACTCCTGTGCCTGTGCATGCATCTGCAGTGTGACTCCTTGTGTGTGTCACATCCCTGTCCCAAATCTGCTTCCCATTTGCCTGGAATCAGATTCCCTGCTGTTTCTGGGGGACTTTCTCTGAGCTGCTCAGCCATGACCAGAGCCTGAGGCGCATTGGACGGCAGCTCGTGAGCCTCACACTGCAACAACTGACCACAAACTGAAAACCTCCCAGTGGAAGGCTGCTCTTTAGGAGTGTGTAATGCTCCTTTCCCCAAATTACTGGTTACTCAGTCACTTGTGCATAAACAGGAACTTTGTCCCCTGCTCCTTTCCAAGTGCTGGAAGGCCAGCAGCTGGCATGCAATCCTATCATCTTTGAAACAGCATCATCCCCCCAAAACATCAGAAATATATGGATGGTGTCCTGGCTTTCCAGTAACCAGATTCACTTGCACTTTCACTGATGTTACAATCCAGGGAGTCAAACCATCTACGTTTCACACAAAATTGGCCACCTGGGTCTACAGCTCTTCTTTGCTCACCCCCAGCAGATGATCCACTTGGCTACAACTATAAGCTCTCCAGGGCAAAGGCAGTAAGAATTTTGCAGTGAGGAATTCACATAAGACCTGTTTTAATTAAAAATATTGCTTTCCTTACAGATTTTGCCTCCTGCTTACTGCTGCGGGACTGGCTGGGAGACAGTTTGTGTCACTGTTTCAGGGACCCTCAGCAGAAGGTGCCCATCCCAGGGGTATTTGGGCCTTTCTGAGCAACCATCAGGTGCTGTGTAAGTGATTAAATGGATTTTGTCTCCTGAAAAAAGAGATTATTATGGGTCTGGAATAGAAATACTCTCTGTGTCTTATTCATTTTGCCTGAGGCAGGGGTGTGGGGTAAATGAGTTTATAATTCCTAATCCAGGGGAAGCGAATGGGAAGATAGTCCTTTTACCCTCCTGTGCCCTTCTTTGCTCCTCTTCAACCAGTACTTTCCACCTCGACATTTCCCCTGCTTCCTTCATCTCTCACCTCATCTGCCCTCACCCTCTCCTTTAAATATCCTGCTTCTCTCTTCTTCCACCCCCAATGCCTTTCTGCCTTCTAGCTTTGCCTCTGGTGAGCTCTCTGGGTGTGCCAAGCCACTGTCTCCTTGTTCAGCAGCAGCCTCTGCAGCTGCTCTGGCTTTCTTGGCTCTCTTGGTTTTCATTTCTTTTGGCCTCTCCCCGAACACCCGGAGGTGGCAAACCTCAGAAAGACCCTCCAGCAGAGAGGTTTCTGACCCACTGTTCCCTCAAAGGGAGAAGTTCAGGTTCTCTTAGGGAAGTTTTGGGGATGCTTTGTCAGCAGAGGGGATGGGGAGACCCACGGCACCGCCTTGGGAAATCATTAACTCTCCATCTGAGCTGAGCAAAGTGCTGTGAAGAAAGTGTGTGAAGACAATGCTTTTCATGAAATGCCTTGCAGGGGATCATGGGACTTGCAGGGGGAAGAGAAATGGACTAAAAAGGAGAGACAAACTCAGGAAGAGCTGAACATCCAGGAGAGGGACAAACAAATTCAATCAAAGAGGGGCAGAGTCCTGATAAGACCTGTCATGGAAAGGTTTGAGGGTCCAAATGAGCAGGAAAGAAGCTCCATAGTTCTCGTTACAATAGATCTGTGGTGGGTGGTAGTGAAGAGTTTGAGTGAACAGAAGAACAGATGGACAGGACCCCTTCATCTCCAAATTGTGACAGGGTGCTTTATTTAGAAGGTATTATTGGGAAGCAAACAAAAGAATGGCTTTTTTGGTTGTTTGGTTAGTTGGGGTTTTTTCGTTTGTTTTGAGGTTTTTTTGTGTGTTTTTTATGTGTTGTTTTGGTAAGGAGCTCAGTTTGGTGTGAATTTCCTACTTTACCTGCACTACAAATTAGAAAAAAGGACTGCTCTTGTCCTTTAACAGTTGGACCTGAGGCATCAGAGAGGGATTTTGATTTCAAAAGCCAGACAGTGAGTCTGTGGAAGGCCAGGTAAATGAACAACATGGAGCTCAGAAATCCTCAATAGTGGCCTCTATGATTGGGAGAGACCTCTTTCCAACTGGCGTTTTGTTGTGAAAAAGCTGTACAAAGTCAGCTCGGTTTCAGGTCACTGCCAGGAAGAGAGACACAAAGTGGAGGCAATTCAGAGGAAGAATGACCAAAATGATGAGAAGTGGCTGAGCTAGCTTGGTTTCTGAACTGCAATTGAGAAAGTGAAGCCTGCCTGGCTTGGCCAAATGACAGTGAAGAGCTCAGAGTGACAATCAAGTTGCCACAGCTTCATGACTAGCTGGTAAATGGGTTGAGAGAGGCAGTGGCAAAGTCTTGATGAACCTCCAGATTGCTGAAGGGCATAAATACCAAGGCTGCAGAGAAAATGGTTTTGGCCCTTGATCAGGTCCTGGCTCAGGCTATGGTTGTCTTTTAACTTTACCACTGCAGATGGCTGTCCTGAAAATGAGTCCTCTGCACGCCTGTAGCTGTAGCACAGGCTGGCCTTTACCTCATCACCATTGGAGCCGCAGGAAATATGAGAGCCCTCGCTCGGTGTCGTTTCCTCTTCTTCAGATTCTGAGCTGTAATCAATGTGTGTTGGCGTTGCTTGTGAACTAGAAGCTTGAATGCAAACCCTTGAAGGGAATAGCAAAAGGCTCTTTTTTCAGAATGCTATAGCACTGGGATTGAATGTTGTGCAGTGAATGGAGGGTCCTGGTACCCCACAGGACAGAGGAACAGGCTTACTCAGGTTGAATAGGTTCTCCCTCCTGATGTACCCTAGTGGGTCAGCTGAGGGGATAGGCTAAATCTTTCTGAATAAAAGCATCCAGTCCTATGCAAACTCTCCGTGAGTGATGCTGGCGTAACCTCGTAAGTGAGCCTTGGAGTTAAAATTGTCTTGATAAACTTGGAACAGATTGCTCTACATTAAACTTTTGTTTCCGGATGTGTGGAGACTCAGGCAGATGTCACACTGTTCATTATGCTTAAAACACTTTTTCAAGATCTCCTTCCAAATCACAAGGGCAAAAAATGTCAAAAGCAATCAAACCAAACTTCCAACATAATCACCTGACTCCAGGAGATGGGGCTCTAGACCTCAGCTGATAACAAAAGGATTTGTAAATAGCAAATGGTTCGTTTTACAGCTGACCTAAATAACAGGGAAGATAATTGTTTCTGTTCTACAGAGACTATTTTATTCCTCCAACCTGAAGTTAAACAAGCCATTTTGATTTAGGTTGTTTTGTTTTGTTTTTTAAAATGCTACTTAACAAAAAGATGGGGGAATTTCAAATGAAAGAAATAATTTGGGAATACAAAGCCAAAGTCATATGAGAGCACATTTTATACATATTTTGTTTCCAAAATGTAAAAACAGAATCTTGGGATGGGGGTGGCTGGGTGGAGGGGTAGTGGGGCATGATATTTTTCCCTCTGCTTCTCAAGTTGAACTTAATTAGTTCAGTAATTTCTACTTTTGAATCTCCAGAAAGTTCCTTTCTGCAGGCTCATTGCATGATATTCCCAAAGGGAAATCTAGATCCTTTTTGCTAAAATGTACCCGAGCTGGGAAGGATGATGCATATTATCTGTCACTACCTCATCTCTCACTCAGAAACTTACAAGGCTGCCTTTTCTCTTACAGGAAGATCTGTCCTTCTTCCTAGAATCTGGCACTGCTTTCTCATCCCAGCTGCCTTTCATCCATACAAGAGTGTGGGGCAGAACAAGCCTTGTAAACAAGGTGGTGATGCACTACAGGAGGAGAAGGCTGACCTTAAAACATTTGGATTTCCAAAGTGTCTGCTCTAATGAGCTGAGCTAGCTGAAGCTATGGGGCAGAGAGCAGTGTCACCGTATTCAGCTGTCCTGAAGTCTGCAGCCAACCTTCTCAGGGGGGAGAGAAGTCAGAAAACAGCCACCAACAAGAGAAAAAATGTGTTCTGTCTTGCTTGAGTGAAATTTATCAGAATAAGAGAATGATGCTGCTCCACAGATGGTAGGTCAACAAAGTGGGCCTTACCTGGCCTCAAATCTTTGGTATTTTAATGTATTTCCTGATTCTGTGAGTTACAGTTGCCCTGTTGCACATATATGCACATAGCACTTAATGCTGTAGTGGGGAGAGATGGAACAGTATTTATCTCCTCATTCCCAATGTCCCCTTTATCTTTGTTTTAAAGGCTTGATTCAGCTTTGAGAAATCTACTTTGCTGCAACTCAAAGTAAAAGCATGCCCTGAAAGAGGAAGACATTCGTACTTATTTTAGTTAATTGCTTGTTTGCATAATTACTCATACCAAAATCTAACTTACAATAAAATCTTCCCTTCCATCAATACAGCCATTGTTAGAGCTTCCAGCATGTCTGCCCCAGCCGTCATTTGCTGGAGCTGGGAAGGCTGCTTTGTAAAGGTGAGCTTTACAGTCTAGCTCTGAGGGTCAGCACGTCTGACCCACAGAAACCAGGCCAGATAGCTTCCCAATCAGCTCAAGACCCACTTGTCTTCCAAGTCCTTCACCATAATTCACTGTAATAAAGAAAGAGGAAGGAGATGACGAGGAGGATTTGAGGATGGTGTAGAACAAGGAGGGCTTTTAGAGTTAAGCATCTGTTTTTTGACTTCGCCATCTTTACTGCAGGTGTATGGGAATGTGTGTCTCTACGTATTAAAAACTAACCAAATCAGAAAACTGTTTGAGCGTGGAAGAACAGGGACTTGAAAGATGTTCTTTTTGTTCTTTCTTTTTGTGTGTCTGGCTTTTTTAGTTTGTTTGTGAGTGCGTTTATTGTTGCTGTTGTTTGGGTTGGGTTGGTTTTTTTTCTTGGTGCTTTTGTTTGGGTTTTTTGGTTGTTTTTGCTTTATTTTGTTTTGTTTTGTTGGTTTGTTTTTTGGGGGCTTTTTTGTTGGTGNTTTTTTTTGTTAATATGCCCAAAGAGGGGAAGAACACTGTAAAAACCTGCTTGGATCTGTGGGGCTTTGGGAACCCTTGGCAGCACATACAGTGCACCACAGTGCTTCAAGACAGAGATTTTTTTCCCCAGCACTGAAGAAACACATCGTTTCTGTTTTGAATGTCCAGTCCAAGTCAAAGATGAAATGGTGTGTCGTGTTAGGCTAACATGACAGCAGATGTCAGGGAGTGCAGCCTACAAAATTAAAATTAAAGCGAACAAAAGGTTTTCTAAGCTGCTTTGAACATCATGTTAGCCTTTCACCCATCCCAGCTATGAGGTGTGACCCTGCCTGAATTGGCAGGGTCTGCCGAAGGATCAGGTTCTGACCGCGTTTATTTTGGCTGTGGCTATCGTAAACCCAGGGGCAGAGCTGGAAGTCTTCCCTCACCCCAAGCGCCCTTTGGGATACACCCTTCCTGGGCCAAGCTGAGCCAGACTGGCAGGAGACAGCATTTATGGATGTACATCTGAGACCTAGGGACAGCCCAAGCTCTGCTTGTTTTCTAAACTTGGCCAGAGGGTGTCTTAGAAAGCCAACGAGGTTCCCAAACTTGATGAGATGAAGGCTGGTGCAAGCAGGACACAGTCAGGTCACTGGATCTGGGTTTCAGATGAGGAGGTGGATCATACTGAGGGATCTGAGGTTTTACATTGGTGATAGCTGAAGCTGCTCTCATTTTGTGATCTACTCTGTTTTGCCCTGGGGCCTGTGCCTTTGCTTGCTGGCAATATGCAACACCTTGGTGGCCTCCCACTTCCCTTCTGTCAAAGATATCTGGCTGAGAGGAAAGCTGGATGAGATGACAGAATAGTTGGCTTTGTGATCAGTTCCAATGTGCCTGGAGTGGGAACTGGATATGGCAAATGCATTGTCCAAGCAGGACAGGAAAGGACACTGTCTAGGTGTCCGGTTGGGTGTCTCAGCACGTGCCTGGAGCTTTACAGGATAAGCCCAGTGGTTGTCTCCTAACTGGCAGAAATGGCTGATATCTCCTGGGGCGTTTCTGCCCCCATGTTTCCCAACATCTCTTCCAAACGTGTGGGTATCCCAAGGAGGAGCCAGCGCCTGCAGTGGTGTGGGAGGGGGAGGAGGGAGAGGAAAAGAAGCCCTGTGTCCTTGTAAGCGTAACAGTTTAGTCTTTGCTCTCAGGGACACAAGCTGGCAGTTGGCTTTGTAGTAACCCACATGACAACAGGAATAACATCAGGCATAATTAGATGAAATGATGGTATAAGTTCAACTCTTTCCCCCCAAAGCACCCAACCCCCTCAACCCATTTTGAAACAATGCACCTTTTGTGGACTCCAAGTAGCTTTTAAAAACACAATTGATTTCTTTCTTCCCCATCACAGAAAAGAGTTTGCTGCTAGGATAACAAATGTTGAAATGTCGCAGGCAGGATGGAGACTGAAGCAGGGAGGGGATGAGACACCTCATCCCTCCCAGCTTCTTCTGATGTCCTCTTCCAGACCCCCCTTACCTACCACCACCCACGAAATAACCATTGTTCTTTGTTACTACAGCTTTAAAAGCTCTCCCTTTCCACCCCTGCAACCCAAAACAGTATCCCCTATTGTTTTGGTGTTGGAAGTATACATGATGTAATCATGATTCTGCCTTTTCTGAGGCCTTGTCAGGTTATGGATGATTGATCATGCTTCATCCACCCGATGAAGCCCATCAAAGAATAGTACAACATTTTTCTCTCTGTCTCCTTCCCCTAAGTGTGACTTGGCTGAGAGGACTACTGTGCTGGGTTTGAATGGAAATTATCTAAGTGTGTGGCTCCAGCTCCCCCTGCTAGCTCTCCTCTTTTTAAAAAATGAGACTGAAATGTAATCAGATTTACTTTAATGAGGGGGCACTGAGAAAATGCATCCCATGAAAAAGAACTTTGTGGGCAATCCAGGTCCCACACCATAAACAAAATCAAGTCACTCTATATTAGTGTAGAGAAAGCCTCAGCACAGGAGAAACCCTGTCTGTAGCCCCTCCTTATCACAGCTTTCTAGCCAGCCCATTAAACTGCTTTGTACCCACTCCTGTGCCACCTCCCCATGTAGATGGATGTGTACATGAGTTCTGGGTAAGAGAGCTGGAGATGTAAAGGCAGCACCAAGGCTAAAATGGACCAGACTCTGAGTGCTTTGACTTCAGTTTTAGATGGTTTTGAGTCCTTTGCTGAAATATGAGTCATTTTAAAACTACTAAGCTAGGAACTGTGGGGGTTTTATTGGTTTGGCTGTCTGGTTTTTGTGCATCTTTAAGGCATTTAGACATGAAGTGTGATGGCAACCACTGCAGCATTATTAACATTTTAAGTGTTTGAAGACTGCATGTGGCTGTGTAATGCTATATCTATATATGTGGGTGCATGTAACGTCGATAACTGAAATTGGCTTATAGCTTTATCTAGTTATATTCTTTTTAAGATCCCAGTGAGATACCCAGGCAGTCAATTTTGAAGACTTGCAGTGCAGTCATGTAAATAAAACTTGGGAATAGTGGAGTCTGACAAAGCAGTCCTGAGAATTATTTATCTAGTTAATGGACATAAGAAAATTTCTTCCTGAAGTGACCCAATAGCTGTACATGGACAAAAAAGAGAATCAAAAATTATATTCTCAGCATAGATCTTTTTTTCAATGATCCTAATTTTGGGATATCCATCCATGTTCTTTTCTCAGGCAGGATAGCTGTTACTTCTGCATAAAACACCCTCCCTGGCAAACTTTAATCCCAAACTGATGCATATGAATTTTAGAACTGACTTGAAAATATTGGAGCAGAATTTTTGGAAAGCTGTATTCTTCCTTTTGCTCATGTGGGATTTGATTTTGCCACCCTAAAATTTCTGGCAAGTTTCAGGCTAACAAATGAATGTTCCAGAAGTTTTAATGTTGTGGTAACAGGGGATTGTTCATAAACTCTTTCCCAAACATAACTACTAGGTTAACTGTTGACCAGATAGTACCCAGAAAGTATATTTTATTGACTGTGAATTAATTAATAATTAACTGGTGTGCAGACATTGAAACAATGTGCTGATTCTTTGTTTTAAATCCTATCTCAGACAAATACAATAAGATGCCATGGTCTGTTGCTTTCTCAGCTCAACATTGCTGAGTGTTGATGTCAGGGAAAAGTCTTACTCAGTTAACAGCATTCCTAGAGCACTCTGTGGAACTGAGGGAGCTACAGAAAACTTAGAGGCTTCATTGAGATACACAAGCTGAACCTGCAAAACAGCATGACACAAAAACCCCAAACAAACAAAAACCCCAAAACAAACAGAAAGACAACGAAACAAAAAACAAAAGAAAGACACCAAAAGGAAAAAGGTGATCGGAATCCAGAGCTAAAAAATGTCAGAGGGGTTCCCAGGGCAGTAACATGCACCTTGAGGAAAGACATACACAGACAAAGAATGAAACCTTCCTGCTGCAGCATAAAGCAAAGGTTTCCTGCTACAAAATGGTACCTCTGCCAGAAAGTTTCCTTGGGTGCCTTTTAGAAAGTTATCTGTTTATCTGTTTGATTATCTGTTTATATGACTAATTTTTGCTCCTGCAACCTGGAGCTCTTAATTTCTCAGCTTTCCTCCCCAGAAGTGTAGGGAGTCATTTGTAAGCTTTATTGCCTTGCAAGGCAGAGAGAGAATGAATTCAGGTCTCTGAAGAGATTTGGAAATGCTAAGTGTTGTGTCTGACTGCTACACATGAAGGAGTTTGGCTTCTAAATGCTGCTATACCCAGAAACATAGGAAAAAAATATTTGTTTTAGAGTCCTATTGAACTCCAGGAGGACAAACACTCTGTATCTGTTGAAGGCCACAATCATTGCCATAAGATTAACTAGAAAGGAAAAACACATGGCAGGCAGCCAGGAAACACAAGTATCAGAAGGTAAGCAGGCATAATCAACCAGGGACTCCAGAAAGCTGCATTAGTAACAGAACAAAACATATGACCCCATCTGAAGGCCCTCTTTCCTAGAAGGATGTATCTAAGCAGAAAACAATTATTTAGGGCTAAGAAGTAGTGTTAAGGCCATGGATAAAGCTGAGAAATAGGGCCAGCCCTGGTTGTGGTGGTACATTGAGGGAGGTGCTTTTGAAAGACCAGAGAGTGCATTTCTGGTCATGCCAGCCCTTAAGGAGAGACATACTGACCATCCCTGTCCTTTTCTGGAAGAACTAATTGTTGGGGTTTTTGTTTTGTTTTGTTTGTTTGTTTTGGGGTTTGTAGTTTTGTTGTTATTGTTGTTGTCCTTGTGGTCGTTTTGGTTTGTTTTTCCTTCTGGCAAGGGATATATGATAGTGAGGACAATAGGACTTTTCCATCACTGCTTCTGAGATTGTCCGTATTGGCCTTGCTCTTTTTCTATGCCAATCATACCCCACTGGTCAGACTACTTGGGCAGAAATGGTATCTATTTGTTTTTGATAGATTTTTGTCCTAGTGTTTATTAAATTGATTTATATACGTATGTACCTGTTGGCACCCCCAATGTCTGCAACTGAAAATACTTTACTCCCATTTTCTTGCACAGTGTACAGTTGTCTCATCCATTTTGAGCCTGACATCTGCAAACAGTCAGAAAGTGTTTCCAGTTCATGGAGTTCTGTTTTACCTCCCCAGTCATGATCACGGAGTTGCACTTAATCATGCATGGATTTTTTCGTGTAGCCTTGAAAATGAAACAGGAGTATGAAAGACAGAGACTAACCACTTCTTGCCTACCAAAAAGTAAACTTCTGTCCTTGTTTTAACCTAGTTACTCTTTCTATAAAAGATCAGGTTCACTTGATAGAATGACAGTCTCTCAAATTTTCACTAGCAAACAAAGGAAGGATTTATAAAGATACTATTGCTTGAAGCTGCTTTACTCTTTCAAATAAGCCTATCTCTGGCTTATTTGCAGAGCAGTTAGTCCCTCATTCCTCTTTAATCTTTACTCTTCTTTAGAACAGGTGAGAGGTAGATTGATCCAATGTGTCAGTAGACTTTCTTCAGCACACTGGGTGGCTGTGTTGTACTGAAAGGACGTGGTCTAATTCTTTAAATGTTCATATGGCTAATACATCTACAGCCCAGTACTGTAGATGTAATTATAAACAATTGCACTTCATGTTGGCTGCATTATTGAAAACAATAACCTGCATCAATCACACCATATATCTGACATGCAATTATTAAAAAGACATGTTAATTAAGTCACTGGGCTTTTCTGATGTTCTGGTTATGAAAGAAAAGCAGAGCATTTCTCTTTATCTACAGTTTTAAAATCATCATTATGGTATCTATACCCTGATGTAATACTGCGGGTTGGAACAAACTATGCCTTCTACATTTTTGACTTTAAATATCAGATGCTTTGGACTGTTTGAAATGTTGGGGTTTTATTTTTAGTACTTACTTTGATATTTCCTGGCCATATTGAGACCTAAGTGCAATATGGATGATGTTTTATGACGCAAAACCGTGTGACTGCATTATATTTGCATTCTATGTATAAAGGCCAACCAATGTGACTAACATACTGAAATCTGTTTGTGGGGCTGAAGGTTCTGCACATCTAGTTCTGGAAATCAGACCGGTGGCACAGGCCTGGGAACAGCTGCAGCTCTATAATGCATTGTTTTTCCTACCTAGCTCCAGATCAGTAGTCTGAATATTTTTTTTGCCATGGAGTCTGCCCGAACATCCTTTCGAAAGTGACACATCCTGATGCTGGAAGACCTTCCCAGGAAAGTTTCAGCAGGGAGGAAATGGGAGAGTATAACATCTCATAAACTCCCTATGACTCCAGAACAAGGCCCAAAGGCTATCATTACTGAGATGCATACTGCTAGCGTCAGTTCCAAAAGAGGATCTCAATTTATTGTGTGTTGGGAGTTTCTAGGGTCAGCTCCATCCTGCTATGTGGTATAACAATGTGTCAGTTGCACAATAGGAGTAACCTCACAGTATTCATATGTCACTTCAACAAGAGAGCAAAAAAAAAATAAACCTCTTGTAGTTACAGGGTGGTTTGGTTTTTCTGACATTTAATTCTTACATGGCAGGCATCAGTGCTTTAATGGGTGAGATTTTTGGACTGAAAACAAAATCATTAATGGAAAACAGTTATGAGTCTGTGCTTCCTATCCTTGACAAACTTCCCTATTTCTTTCTTTTCTTTCCCTTTTATTGTCATGTCATGCCAGAGCTGATTATAAGAGACAGGCTTTATAGCATTACATGGGTGGGCTTTGGACTACTGAGCTTCTGTTCTGGAGATCACACACCTCAGTTTCACTGTCTTTGCTCTCTCTCTAACAGTGAAAACACTGAAGTGACATCCCAGAGGTAAATTTTTTAGCCTTGAGTCTAAGTTCATGTATTCTGAGACAGAAGGAAAAAGTTGTATTTCACAGTCACAGACCAATCGCTAAGCAGTTTCTATTGTGATGGAAAACTAAAGAGCAAATCTGATTCCTGCCTGTCAATTATCCAGTATGTCATAGTGGCTGATCTCTAAAGATAGGCTAGGTTGTGTCCAGGGTAAGTGTTGTGTTTGGACCCTGACTGCCTTCTCTGCCATATATTGCATCACAGAAACAGGCTTGAAACAACTGCATGACAGGCAGCTCTGCTTTCTGGGAAGAGCCAGGCATAGGAGCAGCCTGACATAAAAACTGATTCACAATGAACAGAGCTGGATGCATTTTGTTCCTTGTTTTTTTGTTGTTTCCTTAAAATGTGATCTCAGCGACCTTCTTGATGTACACAGATATGTTCTGGGTTGTCCAGGACTGGGAGGATTTATTAGAACAAGGGAAGTAAATAGTTAAGATTTGTCTTAGAGTAGCAGTTCAACTGTAGCCTGTAAAACTGCCTTGTAAATCTCTGGAAATAGTCAGCTGTTAATCCATTGCTCAGCTGATTATTGAGAATAGTATACATGCCTTTAATTGTCATTATCCAGGAAAGGCCATCTTTTGCTGCTGAGAGAATGGCTCTCAAGTTCATCCAACAACATGTGATTGCAGCAGGCTGGTGATAGATTGGAGCAGACTAGGAAGATTGGAGCAAGCTAGTGATTTAACTTCTCCATAAATTGAAACCACTGCTGGGGGATGCAGGATGCCAGAAGGGGATGGTGGAACTGATTACCCAAAATCAAGTAAAAATCTAAATTTCCTCCTCTATTCAGGCCTTCCCCACGCGGAACAGGGGATACATGAGCACATCTCATCCTCTCTTCTTCACAGGAACTGCCAATAGAAATTCCTTAGCTCTGTGAGGAATACAATCTGGGGACTTGTGAATCATGAGGTCACTGCAACAGAACAATCACGCCAGGCATTTCCAAATCCTCCTGGTCACAAGGAGTGAACTTAAAACACTTGTTTAACTAACAGCAACTGAGGAGTCATGAGCAAGTGAATTCCCCATCGCTTCCTCTTGTCACCTGTGATCTATCAACCTCAGGAGGTTCAGAAGTTCATTCATAACCTGCAGAAGAGCAGGACTGTGGGCCCAGGCACATGTGGTGGCACATCAGCTCTGAGCCCTTTCTCTGCATCCTTGGCCAGTGGGGCTCCATATTCAGACAAAGAAGGTCTCCAAGGAGTGGCAAGGCAAAGATGTGGCCCAGGTTAGTGCCATGCTGAGCCGCTTACCTTGGCATGGATCTGAAAGCTGCTGCTCTGGGTTACCCACAGGTCTTCTTTGATGAGGCAGGAGAGGGTGTGCTGGGTGTGTGAGGTAAGGCATTGTGCCCACTGCAACTCATTCAAGGTACATTTTGTCCATAAGTGACATTATGGCCCGTGTTCCTCTGAACAATTGCAGCAGGAAAGCCCTGCCCATCATCTGTCACTCTATTTCTCCCTCCTTCCCTCTCCCTGGACTGGGCACCACTGCCCGAGAGCAGTGGGAACATGCTCATGCGGATGTCCTGTCAGGACAGCTCATGTTATGCCCCACCAAGGTCACAGGGAAGACATCAGCCACTCCACAAAGCTTTTGCACCACAGGTGGAGTCCCTGAGGGTCAGGCAGGGTCAGAGCACAGATGGGACTCCTATCCCATTCCTGTTCAAACACCCAGCAGGTGACTGTGAGTTTTCAGTTTTGGTCCTTTGGCTTCTCTGTCCCTGTGTGTTTAAGTATGTGTTGTGTGTGTACAAAGGGAGTCATACTGATGTTTTTCGGAACCGCTCACTTTCTTGCCTTGTTTTTTTCACTTTTCATAGCATTATTACTCCATTAATATTCCTGAAAGCCAAGCTTTACTCCAATGGGTTCTCATGATTAAAGACTAAATGCTGCAGAGGAGATGACAGTCCTCACATGTGCCAATGAGTCAGTGAATTCCTTTGTGAAGCCTAAGTCCATCCAGATGTTGACCTCAGCTCTGATGCTATGTTCTTTCCTTATTTTCCTCTAGCATTGCTGGGTCTATTTAAGATGGGTATGACGTGACCATCAATGAGGAAAGACAGGCTCTCTAAGAGGGTAAAATGCTTTACTTCTTTCTACAATAGGATTGTGAAGCTCTTTCCACTGCCGTAATTCTTGGCTGTTGCCCTAAAAATGCTTGTGTTACAAATATTATTGCTCATTTGGTGCTATATGCATTACATGGGCCTAAATGCCTAAAGGCAATCTAAGTATCTTTCTATGGGCCTAATTTGGATTTTCTGGCTTTTTCTACAAATAGCTACGTGAGACTACACAGGTAAGCTGAGAGTACAGAAAAGCAAAGACCTATCTGCATGTGGCTGCTAGAAATGTTCTGACTGCACAGTCTAAACCCAGTATTTTCATTAAATACAAAGGGAGAAAATAGTATTTTGCCTACCTAGATTTCCCCAGCAAGTTTGCTGTTTCTTTACTTTTCTTAGCAATCCATTTCTTAGAAACTGGACTCTGAACTGCACTTTAGAGCAGCTGCTGGTCTAGGTGTTTCCTTGCTGCGGATCAGGGCAGCTCCATCACCTTCCCCTGCAGGCTGTGTTGCAGCAGGCCAGGAAGTGCCCTGTTCCTGAAGGTCACTTGTGACGGGACCAGAGGCAGGCGCAGAGCACTGCCTACTGCACAGGTTTTGGAGAAAATGAGGATAGTGCCAAATGAATCATGTTCTCGGCTTTTCCTTTGCCTTCCCCACCCCTCTGGGTGACACAAGCCACTTTTTTGTGATGCACATCAGCAGAATTGGATATTTTTTCCTAGGACTCTACTTTAAACAGATTTCTGGAATCTGATCTTCAGAAACATTTACTCTGCCAAGTCCCCTCCCAGATCTGGGACATTTTCTTAAGTGGTACTTCGCTTTCCTGTAGTGGGATTCAGCCTGGAGATGCAGGGACTATAAACGGGGATTCCCTAATCTCAGCCTGTCCAGTTACGTCCAGAAAAATGGAAGAAGGAAGTTCCAGCTGCCATAACATACCTGCACTGTAATGACCTGCCACAGTGCTGCTTCCTGTTCAGATATAACTGCTCAGCTGGTGAGGGGGGCTTTAGAATGGGAGCAGAGTGAGCAGAGCAGTGCACCTCCGCCACTGTTTAGTCTGGATACCCTTATTCTTTTGGTACTGGGATTTGCCTGGTTTTGCCTAGGGCACCAGGCCCTTAGTTACAGATGCTTCACATCTGGTTGCCCGTGCACACAACTCCTAGGCCTGCTGCTTGGCTCCTGACCCCTTTTCCAGATCCCAGTGATTTTCACTCCCCGTTCCAAGCCTTGGCACTTCTGTGCTTGCACCAGGCATTGCCTCTGAACCACAGCATCAGAGGCATAGCCTCTTCTGCGTGTGCAGCTTTCTGGTCTAGGAGGCAGCTTTGGCCCCTTCCCCACGTTGCCCCAAATACTGCTCTTTAAGTAGAGGAAAGGTAGGAAAAGTGCCAAAGGTGGTGACAGCTGCAAAATGGTAATTCTGACCAGATGCAAAACCCGGATTCAAGTCTCTAGAGCCTCTGTGCCAGCTCCTTCCATAGTGCTGGCTACGTCTGAAGGCAGCTGTCAATAGGCTGGAGTACCAGGGACTTGAAGTCCATGATACAGTTAACACAAATTGGCATCTCCCTGTTTTGTTTCCTCTATAAAACTCTTATTTCTACTCTCTACTTTTCTTTCCTTCTTACTCTTTATTTTCTTTTGTTTGTTTCATGATCTCTGCCAAAAATACAATGATTTACTTGTAACAAATCATGCCAGGATCAGAACAGCCATATCTGAATTTACGGTCTAATTTTCAAACAGAGTAATTTCCTGCCATTTTCCTGCCTCCTGAGTCAGAACAGTATATTTCTACACACTGCCAGGCATGGACAATTCTTATTTAGAGATGAAGCCATTCCAAACCAGCGCCAGCATGCCTTTCAAAGGCCAAGTCTTTCAGTTCTTATCTGGGATTTTAATTGTAATGGTCCAGACACGTGTTTCCTCATGGCCTGTACATTACAGCTCTCATGATATTCTTGATTGCATTTCAGAGATGCAGAAAGAGTGGTGGAGGTTACTTTGCAGTGCTTTTCAGAGATGGTGTTGGGATGAGTTTGAGTTATCTGTTTATGACATTAGTTTATACTCCAGAGTTTATACCAGCTCCAGAGCTGGTAACAATTTTCATTATGTACTAGCTGGCTGTAGAGCATCTTCAAAAGGGATCTGCTCTATCTCATGGCAGAAAGCAGCACAGGTATGAAAGGAACTCCAAATACTTAAAAAGGCGGCACACAAACAGAATTTGTCCTCCTTCTCAACAACCCACCTTGACAGCACTGGTTTGATAATCAACAGCTTCTGTGCATTAAACCAGCCCCATCTGGCTTAGTGACTCAGGGATGTAAGGCAGGAGGGAGAGCTTCTTCCAGTCAACTCTTTGAACTGCTTGTTTTCAGTCTCAGAGGTCTATATCACATCTGGAGTTTGCCAGTCATGGGTTTTGGTTTTGGATTCATAGTGTGAGAGAGCATAGGGAGGGTTATTTCACCATACAAAATTTCCAGTAGTGGACTGTGGCATTCAAAAGTAAAATAAAACAAACAAACAAACAAAATTGTCATCCTTTCTGCAAAGCATCATCTGCTCTTAGGGGTACAAGAAAAAAGAACCACAAAAACCACCACCACCACCAAAAAAACTTCATCACAAAATTCCACAGGGACAGGCAATACAGTAACCTGACTTTCTAGGTGAGTATGAAGTCAAGGTAGTCTTGCAGACACGTTAACTTGCTGAGCTCCTCATCCAGTGAAAGCCCTGAAATCCTCCCAAACAGTAAGCCCAAATTTCCTTGTTGGAAGAAAACACATTAAGAGACACTCACAATTTAATGTGTTCAGTGCTGACCCAGATCAAACTGTGATAGTCTGTGTAATCCCTGGTAAAAGGCAAAGCAAAGAGCTACCTCCAAGGCACTGGATATGAAACATCTTCTCACACAAAGTTCAGCTAAGGGAAGGCCTCAGATCCATGCCAGATGATAAGATAGGAAAGAAGGAATTAGGTCTCTCAAGAGGTCCTTCTAAAGGAAGAGATGGTATAGGATGGGGGAGAAACTCAGCCTGTCTATACTCTTTCCTCAATTAGAGCAAGAGCTGGCTCTCCCACAGTCTTTTATTTTACTTAGGGTGTTTTATGAAGGCTTCCAGGTGTTTCTGTATCTCTTTCCTTGCTGTTTCCTTTCCAGGAGTGGTGATCTGCAGCTCTCAGGGAAGGCTTTGCACCCTATTGGTCATCAGCCCCTGACAACAGGCTGGCTGTGGACCTTTGGATTTTCCCGCTGACCTCATTTTTCAAGGCTGCATTTTCCACCTCTGATGGTTTCAGGCTTGATCTTAAAATAACTGCACTGTGCAGTGATTCACCCACATCTAAGGGTTGGGTTTCTTAGCCTCTTCTGAGTCAGGGTGTGTTTTGGTTTCTCCTCACTGATCACTACTCAGTTTGCCCCCAGGAGGACCTTTGACCATGCTCTGATAATTTTTTTTTCTGTTCTGTCATATTGAAATGTATTTCACACCCAATATCTGTCAACAAGGGGAGACAGCTGAGGATACCGTGACAAGCTTTGACTTGGAAAGGTTTAGTATTCGGTGCTTATGCATTTTCCAAAACCAGGTACAACTCTGAATTGCCATGGTGACATAGCCCTTAATTCTCCTAAGGAACAGAAATTAGGGGACTTATTGGCCAGAAAGGAATGGATCCAGAAAGTAAAGTACAGACCCAGGGGCCCTGGAGATGATATATACTTCTTCATGAGTTTGGAAGCCCACTTAGTCTAGGGAGAGAAAGCATAATTCAAAAATTGGTAGCCAGTGACATCCAAGAGCAGAATTTAGATTCACCAAAGAAGAAGAAAAAAGGAGAGTTTTAATCAATACAAGAAACACAAATCCTCTGTAGCTGGTTGAGTTTTTTTTGTCTGTGTGGTTATTTCCCACCTATATTCTGGTTTCTAAGCAAGAAAGGAAGACCTTTTTTACCAACCATGTATGTACAGAACAAGGCTAAAATTCAATAATCAGTGAATTTTAAATCAGTCCCCCATCAAAAAAAAATCCACCTCTCTTGAAGGTAGACTAGAGGATGAGCCTATTATATTTTTTCTTACACCCTGACATTGTCTGGCTTCAAACACCTTGTCCAGTATTGCACAGCTACAGGACGTAATGTTACCACATATCCTGAATTTCGGTTTTGGTAGGAAACAAAGGCTCTGTGTCATTCTGTTGGGGAATTCACCAGTATTCCTGCCAGCTCATCATCTTCATAATGTTGCCAAGTAGTAAGTGATTAATTGCTAGAGGCAGACAATAAAAAAAAAATCACAAGATATGACAGAAAAAGAAACTTTTTGGAAATAAGCTTATACAAGATATGTTTGCTTGCACTTTGATATTTGAATCCTTTTTGTTCACATCATCAGGCTTTTGACAAAACTTCTGATGTCTGTGTGCATGCCTAGTTTATAATGAAAAGAAAACAGACTATCTGGTAACAGTGAGGAGTTTGGGTACTGAGGATTTAAGGAAAACAGCAGCTATCACAGGAACTGGCAACCTGTATGTCCTTTAAAACAGAAATCCCTAAACCGTGGGTCATGGCTGGTGTCAAAGCCCATTTCACCTGGTTCATGTTTTCAGCTGAGATGGACTTAAGAAGGTATGAAAAATCATAGGAACTGATATCAGCTAGAGGTCCCAAATCACTTGTTGATACTGAGCTGGGAGCTGCATATGGGACTAGAGAGATAATTACCACGACTTTGGCATCATCCCTCCTTTCCTCCAATGGTACAGCCTGAGCACATTTTCAGACTAAAGCTGGGAAAAGCTAGAGAGAACAGGCATGGGCAGGAGGGTTTGCTTGGTCCTGTGTAATTCAGTGTTAGCTCCTTCTTAAAAATATTCCTCAGAATCAAATTTATCTGCCAAGTTTTAGCATGGCATGAAATATGTACAGCCACATAACCCTCCACCTCATTCCAAAAATGGAGAGGGACTAAGAAAAGACCAACTCAGGTTTAGCTATGGCAACACAGAGGTCCTGAATGTCAGTCAGCCAGGGGCACACTGTGATTTTGCCATAAAGTTTCAGCTGCAAAGATCCCTCCTGTGCTGAGAACTGGCATGTGTGTGGGAAGGGAAAAGAAAGGAGGACAGCTAAGGTGGATGGCAAAGAGGGTGACAGCATGAGACAAGAAGGATGCCAGAGAAGGACAGAGAGAAGTGAAGCCTTTCAACCCCTCACCAGCAGTGGCACCTGTCCCAATCTTGGACTCACTTGTGTTTCAGTGGCTTGTCTTACTGCCATGGCTTTGGGAAAAAGAGCCTGTTTACAGGAAACATGCTGGCTGTGCTTCCACAGCCTTGCTGGGCTGGGGTGGAGGCAGAAGCTGGCTCTTTTTGCTGCTGAGAAAGCTCCAGCTTCTAGGGGTGTGTGAATGCTGCAACTCACTTCTTCCCAACCCTACCTCCTTCCCTCGGTGCTGACACTTCCTCACCCCAGCCTCAGCCACATGGGTGTTTGCAGGGGTTTGTGGTTCCAAAAGGGCTGAAGGATCCCTGGAAGCTGCTGGGCCCACGTTGTGACTAAATCCATGGGGACAGGCCCCTGCCTGGTATTACCCTCCCTTGCATCCTCAGGCTGCACTGAAGACGTTTAATGAAGAGATTTCCTGTAATAGATGGCAGCAACGACAAGAAAAATAAGATGTTGCACCACATCTTGGCAGAAGTGGCTCAGAAGGACAATTCAAGCAGCTGTCTGTCCTCTCCCAGCCCTCTCCCTCTGTTCCCATGCACACTTGCTTAAGGGTCATGCTGAGGGCTGAATAAAAAGCTGTGCTCTCTCTTCTTAGTAGCAGGCACAGAGGTTATCATTTCAGCCTTGAAAACCAAGGCTGCAAACAGGGAAAGGGGGAGGCGACATATTTTGGTAGAAATGAGCATTTAAAATACATCATATTTGTTCTATTGGCCTCTTCCCTACCTCCCTCTCAGCTTGTAAAACTCCCGCTGTCTCCCTTCCTTTTCAGGCAAATGCTTGGCTTGTTTCTCCCAGCGCACTGCATTCCCGTCACCCTGTCCCTGCGGCTACTAACCCACCTCCTAAAGCTTAAAGAGGACCTTGCGGGCCAGCTTCTGTCCCAGTCCTCGCTGCGGCTGTTGCCTGACTTGCACACAGCAGTATGTGCCGGATGGAGCTCCTGCTCCTGACGAACAGAGGGTGCCAAACCGCACGAATCTGGGGTTTGGCAAAGTCCAGCTGCTTTCAGCCGGAGAGGCAGGGAACGCCGGGGGCAGCAGCCCCAGCACAGCGGGTTCGTCACTGGTGAGGAGGGGCCGGTCCTGGAAAAAGGGAGATGTCCCAGTTAGTCATCACCCACCCGCTGGTAGCTGGGAGGCACTCTCGCAGCATCTGCTGCTCGGCAAGGCACAGGCAGGGTCAGCGGTGGTGAGGGCTGATCCCTGAAGAGCGAAGGGCCACTGCTCCTATCCAGCTACACATTCTCCACTCCCCACAAGCCATGGGGCTGCTGCCAAGAGTCAGCAGTCAATAAGCCTAATGCTGTCGTGGTGTTTATTCAGTGCATGTTTAAAGGCATCGGGGGTGGCGATAGCATGCACATTGCAGCGTGTCACTGTGCAAAAGGTGTGGGACACTGACAGGAGGAAAAGGGTGTCTGCCATGACAATCCATACCTGCTGTTTGCGTGGCTTGCCATAGCTCCACATTCCAGGTATTTCCAAGAGTTTCAGTTTAACAAACAAAAGACATTAAAAGCACATTGGATTTACTTAAACATACACAAAATGTATGTGTACACAAAAAGAGCTTTCCCCTTCCCAAAACTGAAGGACAACAAAAAGGGATCAAAATGTTTCTCAGGTGTTACACAAGTATCTTCAACAGGCAAGAGGTACATGAGTAGGGTGCTGTTTTTCACAAGCTGTTATTGTGCTCCTCACTTGTACCTCCCAAATACACTCTGGAAACATCTTTCCGAGGAAATTTAGTATTAGAGAAAGCTTTTGGTAAGAGTTCAGAGATACAAAGCAAATGAGTTCTGTAGGAATTTACCTTCAGTAAGGACTGATGGAAACTAACTTAGGAAACCAGCTGCCTGTCTGAGATTTCTGGGACTCTTCTGCTTCAGCTGTCCATAGATAAGGTCTCCGGAACAGCAATATCTCTGTGATAACTGCAACAATACTAATAACAGCCAAAAATTAGCTAAGTTCAAGGGACAGCCTGGAGAATAGCTATACAAGTTTTGATCTCGTGTCACATGTTTATCCCTGATGGGAAAAAAGTGGAAAACAAAAGTCATGAGACAAAAGGAGTGTGGACCTCATCACTAGAGCTCGGCACTTGCAGCTTGCCTTGGGATTACACTTGTGCATTGAACCGTACAGGTTGCAGATGCCTGCCAATGTCTGTCTCTGCTTCCCCTTCACCTCCATTTCACAAAAGAAGGTCTACAGTACTCTCTTTTATTTGAAGACCTTTAAAAATTGCATAGAATATTCCATGGCTGCAGACCTAAGCCATCCTTCCCTTGGGAAACTGCTAGGTAGGTTGTATGTAACCCTGGCAAGACACATTGTCCTACAGTCTCCTAACTTTGACCCTTTCGTATATCCTTTTATTGCCCGCAAGAAAAACAGACTCATAAAATGCAACCCGTTAAATGCCCACGCATTGTGAGACGCTACAACTAAGCCTCTGCTGTTAAGGCTTTCAAATTTCACATGGTATTAAAAAGTTTACAGGACACTTGGTCCTCTTTAATATTGCAAAACAACCTTTTGGGTCATTTGTGCTATAAACTAGCAGTGAAAGTGAACCAAAGAAACCCAGATTTTATTGTAATCCATGTTACTAGGAGTTGTGCTTTAACACTTCAAGACTTGGCCTGAAGGTAAAGAAGCAGTAGCTTTTACAGACTTTTTTCCAGCAGAGAGAGAGGTTGGCAAGGTACAGAATGAAATAATCCAAAGAATGCCACCCCAAATGTACTGAATCCCATGGAGAATTTGATGCAGATTGCTTAGAAATCTCATGTCATTTTTTCTGCCAAAGTGCAGATCAGGCAAAGTGAGGGAAACTTCTTTCTAATTTAGTCCTAAGGATCCCATTTTGAGGCAGTTTACCAGCATCAAAAGAGGTAGCATTTTCCTTTACTGTTCTGAAACAGCAGAGGCAGGCACTACAAATTCCCTTTCCACACAACAAAATGCATCTTGGATATGACAGATTTATCTGCATCTCATGCAGTCCAGGGCTTTTCTGCAAAGACTCTTCAAAAGCCTTATTTGTATGATCAAGGACATGTAATGTTACCATAGCTGAGAGAAGAACTTCAAAACAGATAAAATCTAGCAATGTGATCTGAAAACGTGGATTTTTTCACTTCATCAGCTGGTTTTAATGTCTTTCCAGCTCGATTTTGTGCAGGAAAGAAAATGGTGAAAACAGTTACAAGACATTTGTGAGGGACTTGGCTCACGTAAGCATGAGATTTGAAAAATCTCTTGAAAGCCACCGTTAAAAACCTTCAGGGAAGAAGATAATTCCTACCCACTAGCTCTTCCACATGGAGTTTTTTGATCATAGGAAGGATTAGTCAAGAAAGGTAACCAGAAGCATTGATCTGACATGGGTCAAAAAGGGGTATTGCAAGAAGAGTTTTTGAATCAACGCTAGGTCCTGGAGATCTGAAATCTGTGCAACACGACCATGTGTGGATCCTTTCTTCATTCAGCGTCATTACATGAAAAGCAGGGCTTTACTTGCTGGCTTGTGTCAAAATAAGCGTTGAGCAACCTGAGGTCTTAAATGCTGTGATATCCTCAGGTCCTCAAAGACTGCTGAGAAATAGGTGCCCAAGGCTCTGGGGGTGTGACAACTCACTGGCCGTCAGCTCCTGCCCCCGACAGACGATGTGCAGCAGAAGGTACATATAACATCCGTGTTCCTGGCTGTGGTCCTGGGCTGATTTGGGACCAAGCAGGTGGGAGACAGGCTGTGGTGTAAATGGTGGTGTACATGCCTCCAGTTGTCCGAGCTTGTGACATAAGACCAGTCATTAAAATACTATGGAGACACTGTTTGTAAACTTGAGGAACTTGGTGACCCTCAATGACCTGTCTGTGTGAAAGTACCAGCTATTCGTATTCTGTTTTGTACATACCTAATGAAACTGTATAGCTCTGCAACAAACAGAGCTTTAAATCACCCTGCCTCATAATTTTAAAAAAAAAATCTTGGTAAAGTGTTAAATATATTTGTTGCATCATGTTGCTGAACAAAACAGAAAATGGAATCTTCCACCGCCCTCATGCCCATAGAGTTCAAGGCTGCTAAATTAACTAGGTTGCTGTATTTTATTAGTGTTTGTTAAGCATGTGCAATAGGATCCAAAAGACACAATGCAGTTCCCGACCTCAGACTCCATTTAAAAAATTGGACAGCAAATGACAAGGAGCTCAGAGGAGATCAGAAGAAGTAAAGTTTGCTTTAGGAGTGGAAGGATTTATGCTCTAGCCTGGCATTTTATTTTCTATGTTGTGCTCTGCTGGGAGTTTGTCATTGGTTTGTGCCAATGCCACAGAGCCTGTGCTAGTCCCAGAAAGATTTTGATAGGAAAATACATGGGAATTTGACACTCTGAGACAAGGAGGTTGATCCTTGGCTGTAGAGCAGGAAAAGATCAAGAAACTGGAAAGTAAAAAGGAAAGTGGCAAGCGGGAAATCTTTGCTTAGGGTTGCAGCAATTCTCAAACTTGAAACAAATGATGGCAGCTTTTCCCTCATTTCCACTGGCAGCACCTCAGAAGGGTTTTGCCTTCTTGGCATGAGGGATAGGTCTCAAGTAGAGCCTTTATTTCATAGCCCACTTCATCTGCTCACTGCTGTCACAGAGCTGCAGACTGTGGACAAACCTTTAGGTTGTGTTTTCTTCCTAGAGCACACAGCGTTTTTAACATCTGGAACAGCTGGCCTAAGCGAAATGTTTGGACTATATTTAAGGAATTCTTGTGAGAGGTACTGGCTGGTGATGCAAAGGAGACTGATGATCTGTCTGGGTTAAATCAATGTACTTGTAGGTATTGCCATTTTTTATAGATGGAGGGAAAATATAGTGTGATATCTCAAAGAGTGGAAGTCAGGTGTAAGGCAAAAGTCAGTACTTTAAAATCTTTACTCCCAGTGCTGCTTTTTAAGCACAAAACTGTCCTTCAGAAAAGGTATTTAAGATTGATGCTTTGTTATCCTTTTGAAGTACTTGCACGTTGGCACCCTCCCTTTGTGCCTCAGGTATGGTGAATAACTTCAGGGGTGATGAATGCCCCTATGCTGTATCACAGTCTGAGACCTATGTGCCAAGCATCCCTGCCCCACAGGAGGTGAAGGCTCACATGCACACATTTAATGTCTTTCTCTTTGTACTGCAAAAAAAAAAAAAAAAAAAAAA